>VDFB02379711.1:123137089-123312487 GCA_007258455.2 Sequoia sempervirens
AAGAGGCTGAAAGTTTTGCAGCTCCTAGAGGCACATTCAAAGAAAGTAAAAGGCCATATAAGTTCTCCAGTTATGTTGCCTTAATGAGTCTGATTATTGAATCTGAGCCTACCTGTGTTGAGGAAGCATCTAGTCTTCAAGTTTGGCGTGATGCTATGTCAGAAGAGTATCAGTCAATTCTTAAGAATGATGTTTGGCACATTGTTCCTAGACCTGAGAGCAAGTCTGTGGTATCTTCTAAATGGCTATTCAAGATTAAGCATGCTGCAGATGGGAGCATTGAGAAGTACAAGGCATGATTTGTGGCTCGTGGTTTTTCTCAAAAAGAGGGAGTTGATTACGAAGAAACATTTGCTCCTGTTGCTCGCTATACTTCTGTCAGAACCATTATTGCTATTGCTACATCCAGAGGATGGAAGATTCACCAGATGGACGTGAAGATAGCCTTTCTCAATGGAGTGATTGAGGAAGAGGTTTATATAGAGCAACTGGATGGATTTGAGGTTCATGGGAAGGAGTCACATGTTTGCAAGCTTAAGAAGGCCTTGTATGGTCTTAAGGTGCTCCTCGCGGCTTGGCAATGAAAAGGATTGATCGCTACTTGTCGTTTGGGCTTCTTGAAGAATGATGCTAATTCAAATCTCTACTTCAAGGTAATCAATGGTGATGCATTAATATTGGTATTATATGTTGATGATTTGATTCTTACTAGAGAAGATCACCTAATTCTCGAGTGCAAGAAGGAGTTGACTTCGGAATTTGAGATGAAGGACCTTGGGCTCATGCATTACTTCCTTGGATTAGAAGTCTGGTAGAAACCAGATGAGATGATTCTAAGTCAAGGGAAGTACACCATTGATATAATTAAGAGATTTGGTATGATGGATTGCAATCCACAAGTCTACACCTAAGGAGACCAACCTACATAAATTGAAGGAGGTCAGCTAGTTCAAACTTGTGATCCTGCATTGTACGTAATAGACAGCCTAATTGATCATTATTGATGTATCTAGTTAACACTGGACCTGACATTTGTTATGCAGTGAGTGCACTTAGCCAATTTATGTGTGATTCGAGACAGATACATCTTGTTGTAGCTAAACATATCCTGAGATACTTGCGTGGCACAGTTGGATATGGGTTGAGGTATTCTTTAGATGCAGACTTGGAGTTACATGGTTTTACAGATTCTGATTGGGCAGGGTGTGTCACAGATAGGAAGAGCACCTCTGGTTGTTGCTTCAGCTTTTGGGTCCGCTATGATCTCCCCGTGCAGCAAGGTGAAGGCCATCGGTGGCATTGAGTATAAAGTGTAGGCAGAGTAGATTGCAGCTTCAGGTATGGCAGCCTTCCTCGAGAAGCGGTAGGGTTTCGTAAGTTCCCTTTGCAAGGATTGTTTGACAATCAATGGCCTACTATCATTCATTGTGATAATCAGAGTTGGCGGAAGCTTTCTCACAATAATCCAAAGGTTCCATGACGTAACCAAGCATGTTGAGATCAAGTACCACTATATCGATATGGTACTCCACAAGGCTATACAGCTGAGGTATATCAAAGACTGATGAGCGCATCTATTGGGACATTCTCACCAAGCCTCTCCGTGATAAAGTTTGTGTACTTTTCGAGATAAGCTTGCATGGTGGAGAACTGCAATTTGACTGAGAAAGAGTCTCAGTATCAGTGAGCCTTGTCTAATGAGTTCTCTGTGAGAGAAGTTCGAGGTGAAATCCCTTGTTAATGCATTTTCCTCTGAGACGAAGGAATTTGAGGTGCAAGCTCTTGTTAATGCATTTCTCTTTGAGATTTGAGGTGAAAGCCCTTGTTTCCATCTGAGCTGAGTCATGGTGGATGTCATGTGTGTGACTCCATGACATATTTTGTACTTGTGTTTCACCCTCTGAGAGAGTCATGGTGAAAGTCACGTTGAGGTGACTACATCACACAAGTGATGAAGACTTGTACTTACCATAGTATGGTTGTAGCCATTATGGTTGATATTGTGTTGAGGCGATATCTAATATCACGATGAGGTGATATTCTTCTCTCACATTTGGTTGTAGCCAATGTGATAGACATCACGTTGAGGTGATATGTTTTGTGCAGCTGGAAGTATCCTCCCTAGCTGAGAGGGAGTGTTGTTGATAGCAGCTTCGTACGTTTTCTTCCAGCCTAGATTGAATGACAATTAAATGATAGCCTTCACCTATTTAATTGCTAGATGCGATTTCATGTGAAGACATGTCCTTTGATAAATGAGGCTTAACACATATTTAATGAAGAGAATCGAAATTAAATGAGGAGGCGCGATTTTGTGATAGCCGACTTCTTGTTTATTAAAAGTTATATTTCTTGGAGGCCGACTTTGAGTTTAATGAAGGGTCACGTCTCTTATCCCCTCTTGTATATATGTTCATTGAGTTCTCTCTATTCAACATTCATTCATAAGCATAGTTCGTCCTTCATCAAAGAGCAAATTCTTCACAAGGCAGTTCTACATTCTTAGAAGTCTGAATTCTTCATCAGCGAATTGGTTTCCTCTTATTGCTGTGTTGCATCAACTATTGGTGCTTGTATTTGGGCCTGAATCTTGACCTCTTGTAAGAAGATCATTCTTGTGACAATTCAATATATAAGTGCTATATTGTTTCTGGGTTTTTCTCCTTCAAGAGGAGGGTTTTCCCAAGGTATCTTCTGTGTTATTGTGTCTGATTTGAATTAATTTCTGTGCATACAATCTTATCATTAAAACTTACAGATTTCACCTCGAACTTCTCTCACAGAGAAGAACTCATTAACAAGGGATTTCACCTTGAACTTCTCTCACAGAGAAGAACTCATTTAAAGAGGATCACTGTAATGTCCCCACTCTTCAATGAAAAGCATCGAGTCGCAACAGTTTGGCTATGTCGATCCCCGAGGGCTAATGGTTCTGGTTAGAGGATCACTTGAACAGGCACTTGGTCAGTTAAAGGCAGTATTGATATCCGGAGTCGGTGACATGGTGAATTTGCGCGTTTGGCGTGTAATTGGAGCTTAAAATATTGTTCATCACCATTTATTTCACTTACTCAGGCTTGGGGACCATGTGTCTATTTGTTAAAGGGGTCACTTTATATTTTTCAGTTACTATTCATTGATAAAGTGAAAAAAGAAACAACTTAAGTGAATAGTGCCATTTTAATGAATAGTGTTTTCAATGAGAAATTATAAAAGGAAGAAGAGAAGTTCGACCCCCTTATGCTTGATGATATTTTGCTGATTGAAGTTTGGAAGTGTGGAGTTTGGGAGAGAAGGAAACTAGGGTTTCCTGATTTCTGCAGTGGGTAAGCCTGGTTTGGGGCTTGTAGTTAGGATTTTACGCATCTTGAAGGTGTGAAAGACCACCCTAAAGTGCAGATCTGAGTTTTGCTTGATTCGTGGGAGCCATATCTTGCTGTTTTCTAGTGTTAGAAGTCATCCATTGCAAGGGAAATTGCTGCTAGAGGTTCCATTCACGTTTTTGAGGTCGTGGCTTGCTTTTGAAGATTGTTGGATGCTGATTTTGACCACCTACAGCCAGCCGCCATCAAGTAAGGGTTTCATCATCACCAAGTAAGAAAAACGCCTTTCCTTTGTGGCTGTTTTCTCTCCTAAAGTGGGCGCCCCTGTCAATAGAAGACATTCCATCAAAAAATTGGTAGGAAAAACTTGTATTTAAATTTGTATGAGCAATTTCATGGGCGCGGGTACTGTAGCAAGCACTGTTCACAGTGCATTCTTGGCTGCAAGTTTGTCATTAGTTGTAAAAGATGTCTCATTCCAAAAGCATGTAAGAGGAATGTAATTTTAGCACTCTTTGTGAATGAAGAAGGTCTCTTAACTAGTGTATTGAGTTCCTTTGCATTATCTTTTATAAGTTAGTTTAATTTGAATTTTTATATGCATATGGTTGTAAGAAATTTATTAAAATCATTTGGCATCAAACCACAAAAACACCAAAAACAAGAAAGCAGATTACAAACCAAAAATCAGACCTTTAACGAGCAAAAATCAAATCAGCAGTGAGTTTGGTTCATCATAAGTGGTGTTCGAGTATTAGCACAAGAAGTGAGTGGGATCGGAGTGTGGTTCTGTCACACAATCGATACTAAGACTCCTTCTCAGTTAGGGCTGTATTCTCCACTATACCAAGCTTATCTCAAAAGTACACAAACTTTATCCTGGAGAGAGGCTTGGTGAGAATGTCTGCCGTCTGCTCATTAGTGCTGATATACCTCAACTGTATAGCTTTCCTCAATACCATATCTCTGATATAATGGGATTTGATCTCAACATGCTTGGTTCTGTCATGAAACACAGGATTGACAGAAAGCTTCACATAGCTCTAGTTATCACAATGAATGATAGTAGGCTCCATTGATTGTCCAAACAATCCTGCAAGGATCTTACGAAGCCACACTGCTTCTCGAGCTACCATACAAGCTGCAATATACTGTGACTGGCTTCAGATTCTAATGCTGCTGTGATGATTGCTTCTCACAGACTAGATATCATGGCGTGATCCTAAACTGAAGCAATATCCAGAGGTGCTCTTCAGATGAGTGACACTTCCCTACCAATCAGAATCAAGATAACCATGTAGCTCCAAGTCCACATCTCAAGGAATATTCCCAACTCCAAATCTAACTCGTGCTACTAAGTATTATCTCAGGATATGTTTTGCTGCAACAAGATGTATCTGCTTGGGTTCACACATGACTTGACTAAGTGCACTCATAGCATAACAGATATCTGGTCTAGTGTTAACTCGATACATCAAGGACCCAATCAACTGGCTGTACATCGTAGGATCCACAAGATCTGAACTAGTTGCAGCCTCCTTTAACTTATGTAGGTTGGTCTCCATAGGTGTAGACATGGATTTGCAATCCATCATGCCAAACCTCTTTAGTATGTCAATGGTGTACTTCCCCTAACTTAGAATCATCTCATCTGGCTTCTGCCAAACTTCTAAGCCAAGGAAGTAATGCATGAGCCCAAGGTCCTTCATCTCAAACTCAGAAGCCAACTCCTTCTTACATTTGAGAATGAGGTGATCTTCTTCAGTAAGAATCAAATCATCAACATACAAAACCAAAATTAATGCTTCACCATCAATTACCTTAAAGTACAGATTTGAGTCAGCATCATTCTTAGAGAAGCCCAAGCTTGACAAGTAACGATCAATCCTTTCGTACCATGCACGAGGAGCCTGCTTAAGACCATACAAGGCCTTCTTCAGCCTGCAAACATGAGACTCCTTCCCATGTACCTCGAATCCATCAGGTTGCTCGATATAAACTTCTTCCTTGATCACACCATTTAGAAAAGCTGTCTTTACGTCCATCTGATGAATCTTCCATCCTCTAGATGCAGCAATGGCAATAATGGTTATGACAGAAGTATAGCGAGCAACTGGAGCAAATGTTTCTTCATAGTCAGCTCCCTCTTTTTGTGAGAACCCTCTAGCCACGAATCTTGCCTTGTACTTCTCAATGCTCCCATCAATCGCATGCTTGATCTTGAAGAGCCATTTTGAAGATACCACAGATTTGCCTTTGGGTCTAGGAACGATGTCCCAAACATCATTCTTGAGAATTGACTGATACTCCTCTGACATAGCATCTTTCCAAACTTGTTGACTCGAAGCTTCCTCAACACTGGAAGGCTCAGACTCAATAATCTGACTCATTAAAGCAACATAACTAGAGAACTTGTGAGGTCTCTTGCTTTCTCTGAAGGTTCCTCTTGGAGTTGCAAACCTTTCTGCCTCCTGCATTGTTTGCGTAGCCCAAAGGGGTCTTTTACTCCCAATCACAATATCAGAAGGCCCATCAGTAGGTTCCAAGGGCTCAATTGGATCAATATCTTCCTTTGGATCTGAAATCTCCCTCCGAATCTCAGGAGTATGGTCAACTTCCATATCCTGAGGAGACTCTTCATTATCAATCTCCATATGAGTACCCTTGGATCTCTTGAATGCAACATCTTCCTCAAATGTGACATCCCTATTGATCTCGATCAACTTTTGACCTGGAATGTATGTCCTGTAGGCTTTTGATGTCTCACTGTAGCCCACAAATATTCCCTTCTTGCCAGAAGGCTCCAACTTTGTTCTCTTTTCCTTTGGAATATGAACATAAACTGGACATCCAAAGATCCTTAAATGACTCACCTTTGGCTTCTTTCCAGTAAAGGCTTCTTCAGGAGTCATGTTCTCCAAGATTCTATGAGGACTTCTATTCTGAACATAGATTGCTGTCCTTGATGCTTCTTCCCATAGGAAGGTTTGCAGATCCTGGTCATGGATCATGGCTTTTGCTACTTCCACGATCGATCTATTCTTTCTCTTTGCAACACCATTCTGTTGAGGATTATAGGGAACACAAAACTCCCTCTTAATCCCAGCTTCAACACAGAAATTCCGAAAGCTGCCAGAAGTGTATTCTCCTCCATTATCAGATCTTAGGACTTTGATTCTTTTCCCGGAAAGGTTCTCTACTTGAGCTTTGAACTCCTTGAACCTTTCTAACACTTCCTCAGACTCTTTAGTTTTCAAAAAATAAATCCAAGTCTTTCTAGAGCAGTCATCAATAGAAAGAATGTAATACAAGAAACCACTCGAAGAAGGAACAGACATTGGACCACATAAATCTGAATGAATGAGATCTAGAATACATTTATATTTACTTTCTCTACTATGAAATGGAGCTTTTGTATTCTTACCCATTGCACAACCTTTGCAAGCACCTTCATGCTCCTGGTTGAATTTTGGGAGGCCCGTAACCATTTTCTCCATGATAGGTAGAGCTCGGAAGTGAAGATGAGCCAATCTTCGATGCCAAAGATCACACAAGCTTGAAGAATCATGAACTAATTCTTGAAGTGGACGAGTGCATAGCCTATAGAGGCTCTCATGTCTAACACCAATTACTTGAGCAGTCTTGAAGTTGGAATTCTTCGACCACACAAGTACTTTGCCTTTGGAGAAGGCAACTTGATATCTTTTATCTTCTAAAGCTGAAATGGAGATAAGATTACGCTTGATTCTTGGAACATAAAGGACATCACATAACTGTAGTGTAATGCCGGAATCTAAATGGAGAGTAGAGGTCCCAATCCCTTTCATGGAGTAGCTAGCATCATCTCCAATAATGACTTGTTCATTAGAATCTCTCTCCACCAAGCTTGATAAATGCTCCTTAAAACCAGTGATGTGTCGAGAAGCACCACTGTCGATTAGCCAAGTGTTGGTGTCTGTAGGTACATTGCTTGACAATGTCGAATAGAACAAGTATTCACAAGATTCTTTCTGAGGGGAGGCATCATCAACATCTACAATGGTGGCCTGTTGCTTAGGCTTGGATGGACAATGCTTGGCAAAGTGACCATACTTGTCACATCTAAAGCATTGGACTTTGGATAAGTCTCTCTTCTTCTTGAATGCGGGAGCACCATCATTTCCTTTATCTCGATTCCTCTTGAAGAATCCTTTCTTCCCATCTTTTCCTTTCTTCTTCGAAGAGTGAGAGGTGAGAACATGAATCTCTTCATTAGTTGAACTTTGACCAATGCCTCTAGCCACCAATCTTGACTCCTCTTGAATGTAGTCGGCCCTCAAACGATCAAACTTAGGAAGTTTGGATCTTGCACTGATTCCTTGAATGTAGGACTCCCATGATAAAGGAAGACCATTGAGAGCAAGCATGGTCAAGTCCTTATCATCAACCACATGACCAATTGTAGAGAGCTGATCTCTCAATTCCAAAATCCTCATGAAATAGGCAATCACTGTTTCTCCTTTTGCCATCTTCACATGGTGTAGTTGTTGCTTCAGTGCAAGTGCTCGGCTGGTGTTGTTGATTTTGTAATGTCCCCTTCTCGAGCCTAATCTTTCCAGTGACCGTTGGCCAATTCCGGAGACCCGTAGGCTATTCGGAAGGTAAAATTAGGGTTTCCTGTTTTGAAGGATGCTCTTGCTCGAGGTTGGTTGTTTCAATGGCGGATTCTTTCTGGGTTTTCAGAGAGCTTCGCAGTGGTATGTTCTTCTTGGCATTCTGAGCATCTTCAGGAATTTACTATTTTTAGTAAATTCTATTTCTGGCAGTGAACCTGTTGGTCTCAGCACAGTTGACTTTCCTCTTCAGTTGACTCAATTGGCTTATTCAGTTCCTAGCCTCGGAATGCAGTTTCGGAGAGATAAGTTCATTTTACTTAAATAACATTATATTTTAATGTTATATTACCACCTTGGCCTAATCTCTTAACTTAATGTTGTTTTAAAAGGTGGACTTTAAGGGTGGTGCCATCATTGAGATAATGTTGTAATTATTAAGGTTGATTTAAGAGCCTTAAGTTGGACGCCATTTCTAAAGTAATGAATTTAATTAAAAAGTCAAAATTGAAGCTTTGAAGAAAGGGACGCCATCTATTGGAGGATTAGGGTTTGACTCTGAAAGGAAGATTAGGGTTTCGAGAAGGTCAACGGAAAATTATAAAAGGAAGCCTTTGGTTCTCTTTTCAGTATCTTTTGTCTACAGGAATGTTATGCTGCCAGTTTGGCTCTGGGATTGCTTCGAGGAATGTACGCCTCCTAGCTAGGCATTGCTTCTCGCTTGAAAGATAGCGACTAGTGGTGAGATAGTGATAGATTGAATGTTTCATTGTGAGATTTCTTTATCTTAGTCTCGTGAGGGTTTGTAAATCAGATTTATGCATATTAGAAAGATCTTAGAATTGCATTTTTCCTTACAGCAGATTGTAGTTTCATTCATAAATCAAAAATATCAAAAATATTGTTCTGGGTATTGCATATTCCATCTTGTCTAGGCAGGGCGCCCCTTTGTGCCAAGTTGTAGAATTTTTAAGAAAGAATCTGATTTTATATAGCAAAATCGCCCCTTTGCTGGGCCGTACCATTTGCATTGTCTTGGGAATCGTGCAATAATTAATATCTGCATTTTGAGTCAGTTTATTGTGTCAATATTGGGCGCCATCTCCTTGGGATCATTTTGCACTTCACCTCGGGAAATTTGATTGAGTTTGGAGCAAGTTGTGAGTGAATTTGTGAGTTTCAGGGTTGCTGTTCATGCATGAGGGAAACAAGACTGTCACAAATCAGATTGTCAGGTTGGCTCTAATAATTGAGTTTTTGATTTAAGCTTTATTGTTCAGTGAAGGAAACTCAATATATATTGTTGCAGCTTTCTATATCTTTTGATTCACATTGATAGCAAGGCATTATCTATCATATTGTAAGCTGGCAGTAGTACTGACAGCAGTTGTTATTCTTGCTTATCATGATTTGTAATGCTCAACTTTACATTCAGTAATTGCCATTGTATTTCCTTTACCTCCACCCTATGGTAGCTCCTTTCCCACTCCAGGTTAGAAAGCACATTCTGGGTGTCGAGTACTTTCAGCATTTTAGCTTATTTCTCTTTCAAGCATTGTAATTTGTAGTACTCCGCCATATGGTAGCCTCAACTCCATACTGGATTGGGTAGCACATACTTGGTGTTGAGTTCCCTTTCAGTACTTGTAGTGTAGAAGATCCTCTGACCATATGCTCGCCATCATCGGCGCCATTCTTGGTTAGAGTTCCTTCCAGCTCTGTTTCTGCATTCAGATCCTCTGACCAATGCTCACACCTTGCCCTCATCGGGATCCTGGTGTACATTCTGGTTAGAGTTGCTTCAGCATCGTTTTGGTTTAGATCTAACCTTAACGGGTGCGTTTGTTTGTAAACTTGCAATTGAAAAAATGAAAAAAATTTGGTTCGGAATATTTCAGATTTCATACATCTCCTCCAAAGTTTTGAACATGTCCCTTGCCGTCTTCAACTTGGAGACAATCGGAACAATATGATCTTTAACGGAATCAATCAACATCTTCTTTGCCTTGATGTCTTTCTTCCTCCACTGCAACTTCTCTTCTTCCTCCTCTGGTTCGGGAACTTTGGTCTCCACAAACTCAGCCAAATCATTCTCTTCCAAGGTGAGCATGATTCTGAACCTCCATGATGTGTAGTTGGATGCTCCCTCGAGTCTATCCTCAATTTTAAGACCATTCACCATCTTGACTAAAATAGAGATATACAAAGATATGAAAAAGAGAATAGAGAGTATCGCTGCAGTAACAAATCTGATCACGATCTTCTTCAAACCCGCTCTGATACCATGTTAGTTTTATGATCAGATTTAATGCACAAAAATTAATTCAAAATCAGACACAAGAACACAACAGATACCCTGGGAAAACCCTCCTCTTGAGGGAGAAAAACCCAGGAACAATATATCACTTATATATTGAATCACAAATGAGAGTTTCCTTTACAATAGAGGCCGATAATGAGGCCAATAGAATGCACCACAATTTGATGCTATCACAAGAACAACCCAGATGTAATTCGCTGAAACTAGGCCACCAATAATGTCGATCTGCACTTAAGAATAATTCGCACTAGATAAGGCTCAGACTTATGATGAACAATAAACTGAATGGATGATCGAATGAGTTGCAAGCAAGGAGTATAAATACAATGTGAAGGGAGAGACATGACTCTCCAAAATGAACATGTCGGCCTCATCCAAGAGATATGACTTTTACAAACAATAAGTCGGCCTTCATAGAAAATCGCACCTCCAAGAAAATTGTGCCTTTTCACAATAAATAACTATTAATCATCTTTTAATAAAAGACGTCATATCATGAAATCACAACCATCAATTAAATAGCCGATGGCTATAATTTAATTGTCTTCTAAGCGCGATCTGGGCTGGAAGAGATGACTGACGCTGCCATAAACATCAACACCTACTCTTTACAATTAATTGTCTCAATCAAACTCTAGTTGTTCTCACATCTAGAAGTGCTACATGGTTGAGACCATAGTTGGAAGACTCTGCTGGACTCGCCGCAGATTCTGTGGACTCGGGAGTCTGCAAGCTGGCCGAGTCGACTCGCCGCGGACTTACGAGCCGAGTTTGTGGCTTGGACTCCCAAGTCCTGTGCTTGGACTCTTGCCACAACTTGAGGCTGCTTTCTCAGCTTTAAAACATGATTTTTTTCATTTTTTTTGCCGAGTCCTAGCCGAGTTTTTTGGTGAGTCTGTGCCGAGTCTCGAGTCCGAGTCTTATTTTGGGCTGCCGAGTCCGAGTTTTCAAACTATGGTTGAGACTAAATTCAAATGGCTAGCTTTTAAAGATTTGGGGCATTTCCACATGTCTTCCCACCAAATAGTTGCAAATAAGATATTCAAAAATTTGTTAAGTAAGCAATAATTGTAAGGTGTAAGTGAAGACTCCAAGTTTTTGTTCCTTGGTATTTGGGTGGTTCTCCTTCAAATATCTTGTGACAAAGAAAAGAGCCTCTCCTTAAATTGCTTGTAATTTGCAACTCTTGAGTATTAGGTCCCTCACCTCAACCTTAGATGTCATCTTCTCAATGCACATTGAGAAGCCTTCTGTAACCTCCTCATTAACATCTGTGAAGTCCTCTAAGAAAAAAACTTGGAGTTGAAGTGTTATTCCACTACATGAATGTGTTTGTGTTGATTATCCTCCAACGATCAATTGTCTTCCAAATGGGTTCAGATTTGTCTCTATCTCCCTTGTTTAGTTTTGGATGGCTTCCTTGTCCTTGTCCATGGCCTCATAAATGTATCCCATCAAGTTTTGCTCTCCATCCACCAAGTGCAAAATTCTCACCAAAAGCTTTGACACCTCCAACCAAATTAAATTACAATTAAAATAAGGACTCTAAAAAAGTTCAAAGATTCAACTATAAATTTAATTTGAAGTTTGAAGTTACTTTGATGATTGCTATATCTTATTTTGCTAAGATATCATAGAAATTTGTTTTTATGACTCTCTCTTCATCAGTCTTCTTTGAATATGATGAATCTAGCCATTCTTGGCTTGCAAACATCTGCTTCAAAGGTGTTAAGAAACTATAAATGCTTTGTAACATGAGGAAGTTAGTTGCAAATTGTGTCACACCCACTTGCACAAGATTTTTACCTTTGGTGTGATTTTTCATCAATTTGAGAACTAAAGGGCGATTGTAGATGTATTTGGTTTCTTCGACCACTAGTCTCACCCAATCAATTTTGTTTATGTTCTCCAAGAGAAGGTCAAGGCAAGGGGTAGTGCAAGGGGTCCAAAAAAGTGATGGATGCTTCTTTTAAATTAGTCTCTTTTACCACATTAAGTTACTGAATTATCAGTTATAACTTGCACCACATTTTCAATGCCCACCTCTAACACAATCTCCTTCAGCATTTTATTCAAATTCTCTGCATTCTTTACATTATTAGAGACATCTTTGGACTAAAAAAACACCATCTCACCATTCAAAGCCAGTAGAAATTCGATGAGGGTGTGCTTTTGTCCATCTATTTGCTCATTTGAAAGTATGATACATCCAAACTTGCATCACTTCTCCTTTTGTTCTTTCAAAATTGATTTCACATCTATACAACCTTTGGAGCTACTATTCACTTGAGTTATATGGAGAGGGCCTCATGTACCTTTTCCCTACAATTGTTAATGTTTTAACCAAATATTTCTAATATGGGCTCTTTGCTAGGTTGAGAGAAAGGTTGTGGTAGAACTATGAATTAGCATATGCCATATTTGTTTCCTTGTGATTCACTTTGTTCTGTGCTGTACTTTCAATGGAAGGTTCTGATTCAAGTGTTTTTCAAGAAACAAAAAGGCTTGTAATTAGATTTTGCTTGAGCTAGACAAGGTGGATGTGCCACACAAGTGTGGTCCATGACTAGAGCCCTCAATCTTTATCATATCCACAGCTACTTCCTTTGTCAAGTTGGGATTAATGGCTGTTGCTATGGCTGTGTTTGTCCTCATACTTTCAAATTCTTTTGATTCATCAGTGCAAGGGTTGTGTGCATCTCTCATTCTATTGTATTTGTAGCATTGGAACACACTTTGATGTTACGCTAGCAATACCTATGAGGTGGTATTTGAGGCAATTTAGGTCTCCATTTATCTTCAACACACAATAGTTGCAAATAATAGTCCCCAATTTTGGTTCCAGCGTGCCAAAGTAGGGCAATTTCTACTTCCTAAAGCTATTGTATGTTTGACATTGATAAATTTGAAAAAAGATATTTTAATGTAACATTTTTAGTACCAAAAAAACGTTTAAAGTTTAAAAAATAGTGCTTTAAACCCTAAAAAAAACCCTACATGCTACAATAGTTAAAAACAAATAGCATTTTTGCTAAAACATAAAATGGTTTACATTTCAAACATAAATGAATAGCATTAATAATTGAAGCAAAATAATATATTTTCATACCATAATTTGGTAAACTCTAACTAGTAAAAAAATGAGCATTTTTGTTTATAAATTATAATATAGAATCAGTGTTAACAGACATTAAAATTGAATTCAATCCTTTGAAAGAATATGTTTAAACATATAAATCTAACAATTAGGAAATAAATAAGGTTCTTGAAGTAGTTAGGAAAAAAAAAATCTGATCTGGAAATCTGAAAATTGCAGAATTTTGCTCCTCAAATCGGCTTTAAACTTGTTCAAATCATTCAAATAAATTTGCAAATGCTATGTGAGAAAATTGCATGGGTTAGGTTTGCTTAAAAAGACAGTTTTTGTGTTTTTATCATGTTTTTGTTGTGTTTTCATGGTTATCTGTGGATCTGCCGTGTATGGTGAGATGTCGTGGTAGACTCACCAAATATTTGGGTGAGTCCGTTTGGTAGACTTGCCAAGTACTTGGGCAAGTCTATGGTCTACAAGCCTGTTGCCAAGCAACATGGCCAACAATACAGCTTGTGAGTATGCACAAGTAGTGCAAGTACTTGGCAAGTTTTAATTCTATGGTCGTAAATGTGCACATTAGGTGGAAGCTACACTTCTTGACTTTGCATAAATCCTTGATGAATGATGCCACATGTGGAGGGAGTTTCAAAGTTGACTACATGACTTAAAACCGTGACGCCCTTGGAAGAATGGCACCACTTTCGTGGAGAGATGCATTTGGGAGTTACATTATTGACTAGTTGACTAGAATCTTCTAGCTAGTTGCCATACTTGAAGAGGTTATAAAAGAGGAGAGAAGAACAAGTTTGGGTTGGCTTCCTCATTTTTCTTGTAGGTTGAAGGTGGAGAAAGAATCTTGAAGATTCTTACGTAGGTTGAGAAGCTCAAGGGAAAGACTACACTAAAGTTGCCGATCTCTAGTTCCTAGTTTGCAGTTTGTTGTTGTGTAATGGGACTATTGCTCTAGATTTGAGTCATGGCAGTGTTGTGAGGAGTTGTAATCTGTTTTCTATCAGTTTTACTTGTGGAAATGCTGTCCAAATTCCTCCATGAAGTCTTGATGTATTTGTTGTAAACCATTTTAATGAAATCAACAGTTTCGTATATCACGTTTGTTCATAAATTGCCTTAAAAAACTTCAAATCTTTAGAATTTATGAGAATTATTTTTTTGCTGATTTTAACAATCGATTGGTGAGTTGTGAGAGTGTTCAAAATTTGTAAAAAAATCAGTAAACTAAAATCTGAAAAAACCCAAACAATGGCGTAAAGCTTCACCTTGCAGGGATCTCCATTGGGAGTCTTGTTGTGGCAATCTGAACTCCAGGTTCAAGACCTTGTGAATAGGTCTCTTGTTTCAGTTTAGGGAGGGTTTTCAGACCCTGGATAGCCTTGTCAATGTGTGTTTTAAAGTTTTGTTGCAAGGGAAGGGTCGTCATTCACCTGGTTACCTACCCTTGAATACATCAATGAGTGAATCAATATGTTTTTAATTTTTTTATATATTTTTAGTAATAAATTTGCATTATTTAGATTTTGATTTGTAACTGTACCAGGTTTCTGCAGGGTCAAGAACTGTGCTGGCCATTGGACCAGGTATGTGTATACAGACATTCTCATCTCTCTTTTCCTATTTTGTATTATTATCTTTCATGAGTGGTGCAATTTGGCACCAAAACATTGTATAGACACAATTAGCAAAGTATGTGTGGTCCTCCCGCATTTCTTTCCTATGCCCTACTTGTGTAGGCTATATTGGAGTAAATTAGTAAATTCAGTTGTATTCTTTCAAAGAAGCAGCTTTGGATGCTCGTTGTTAACTTTTTACAACCCTCACTTTTATTGGAAACCACTCCACTTAAATAATTTGAATCAATATTATGAAAATGAAAGAAAATAATAAATATAGCAGAAAATAATGAAAATGAAACAAGTGAACTGAGGGATTTCCTATGTTAATCTGTACCTCTTTCATTATATCTGTGTCTGTATCCTTGTTCTTAGAAAATGAAAATGTTTGGAAGCCACAATCATTTGGAAAATCTAGGCCACTCTGTAATTTCATATGCTTTAGCTTTTATTACAATCTTCAAGTTAGTACAGCTTATCGTTATACTTCATCAACATAAAATGTTTTCTTTTTCTAACTTACTAAATTGAGAGAGCCAGTAATGGCTTTGGAAAACTGTATTGGTAGTTCTCATGCTACTTTTAAGTAAATCTTTTATTTTTCTCATCATTTTCTTTACTGACTTGATGCGGCGTCAACCAGTTATTGAACAAGACATCTGTGTAGGTGAAAACTGTTGTTTCAATCACAAAAAGAAAATAGTTTTGGCATAGCATATAGAGAATGGTTGTTAAGATGGATTTTTCCCAAGTCCATGTACATTGTTATATTAAGCACAAAGAAATCACAAACAAGTAGCTAATTTCGTGACTGAGTGTAATGGCATGTTATTGATGCAAATGATTTGAGTATGGGATTTATAGTGATATATCCATGCACATTGTTATATTGAGCACAAAGAAATCACAAACAAGTAGTCAACTACATTATTGAGTGTAATGGCATGTTATTGACGCAAATGATTTGAGTATGGGGTTTATGGTGATAAAACATGACTTATGATAACCACATGATGATGACCATTTTGTGGAATCCGACACTCATCATGCTTCACTTATTTTTGAATTGTTTGAGGTTAAATTTTCATTCAAAAGTTTTTGTTCATAGATCCATGGAGAGGTCATGCCTTCTATGTTGGTCATCACAATGTTGTTTCCTAAGTCTTGAATCATTCACACCTACATCATACACAGTCTTTCAAGTGGTCAAAACCACACAAAACATCATGGCGCATGTCATTTTCACAATTTTATCACTTTGTTTTTTGTAACCAAGTCCTTACTATTTTTGAAACTTGGGAGTGATTTAGAATAAGGCTTAGATGCCTATTTATAATTTTTTTTTTTTGAGTACTTAGAGTTTGGTTGGGACCCATAGAGCATTAGGGTTAAGGATTGTGGCACACAAATAAAAAACACTTTTAATTTAAAAAATATTTACTTTCATTTTCTTATTGTGGGGGATGTTGGGAAGTTTTGGGGACGATCTAGAGACTCCTGAGAATTCCTTGGACGTTTTACCAAACTAGGGTGATGTCTCAAAAATGTCACTCTTTGAGGGGGTGTCCTAGGAACATCCTTGGGTCAATGGCAAAGGTGGTAGAATGACAGGGGGATGTTTCTCCTAAGCCCCTACATCCCTGAAACATCCTCATCCTAGAAACACAAGGATTTTGAGTGGGAGATGTGTCCCTGTGGAACAAGGTTTTAAAGCAAAGCTTTAACAAAATCATTTTATTATTAATTGATCCCTAAAAACAACTTGAAAGGGCTTATAAATATGTGCCTTGAGCACATAATCTATAATGAGAGTTGATGCTAGAATTATGTTGTAGAGATTGTCATTTGTACTTTGAAGTCAAATCATTGTGTTCTTTGTGTGGTGAAGGATGGTGGATGTTAGGCTTATGTTGTAGAAATTGTCCAGTTGTCATGTAGTAATTGTTAAAACAAAATTTGTAATTTCTTAAAATCAAAAGTATATTGTTTTGAATCAAACATTGTATTGGCAAAAAAGTCTATTCAAATTGTAGCTTTGGATGTAGTTTAATTATTTCTTTCATAAAATTGTGTGATGTTCATATGTTTAACCATTTCCTATTGATGTAGAATTAATGGTCTTTGATTTAGCTTCCAACGTTCATCTTGTTTCTTCTTTAAAACTTTGTTTATAGCCACATATTGGTCTTTGCTTAAGCTAGTAAGAGGTTGAAGTTATTCGCTTGTGCTTGAGAGTATTCTACTTTATATTTGAAAATCTTGTTGTAAGCCTTAATTGTTAGTTTAATTTTTGCATTTGAGGCAAAAGCACAATTAATTAGTAATTTACATTTATGCAAAACCCAATTTCAGATCTTGTATGTAGGTCTTGGGGAGCTTCTCTTTCTAATTTGAAGGATGGTTCTACCATATGTGTTGTATAGCAATAGGCAAATTAAAATACTAACAAAATAGTAGGTAGTAGCGTAAATATGTTAGTGGAGTTGTTTTTTCCATCTTTGATCAATATTGTGCTAGATGGGTTCATATTTGTTTCTATTGGACCCATAAAATAATGAATTACCTCCTTGGTCCTATCCATAGCCTCATTTTATTAAAATGGTAGAGCAAATTACATCTTTAGACTACATCATTGCACAACAAATAAAATGATAAGTTATTGATACTTTCGAATGATTTTACATTGCAATCAATATGGCTTTATAAAGCCTTTATTTCCACTACCAACTACCCAAAACTACTTACGGGAAAGTAACTCTCAAAACTAACTATTATTTAATTAGTTACTAACTATTACCTAACATTTATTTATAAATTAACATTTACATGTTAATTTATTTATTTTTTATTTAATCTAATCTAAGCTATAAACTAATGATGTAATACTAATTCCAACATTCCCCCCCTTATTACATCAATCTGAACAAATGATGGAATATTGCAAGGACTAAACACAACAGCCCTTCTGGAAACTTTGATGAAGCACCTCCACCAATTCTCCTTGCTCACCTAAGAAACACCAAACTAATTCCATTAGTGGATCTCCCGATTGTCAAACTTGAAACTTTTGTACAACATGAGAACACATAAAATATTTCCATCCTCCATGTACAATGAGAGAACAACTCTGCTCTGAGAGTCCACATCTCTTCCGAGTGTGTTGAAATCCCTCCTCTAGTGCTGCATATGGGAGAACAACTCTTCTCCAAGAGTCCACTTTCCTCCGAAAGTGTCAATATCCCTCCTCCAATGCTGTGGGAACCGATCCCTCCTCTGGTGTACAAATAAATTGAACCAAGGTGAATACACTAACTACACCCACAAGTTTTGCCAAGAAATGCCAAGCCTCCTTGCTCCATGAAGGGACACAAATATGAAAGTGGTGCTTCTCATGCAAGATATCATCTCTGAGTGAGAAGTTAGCTCGAGATGATAAAAACTTCTTGCCTCTGATGCCTCCAACCTCCAATTAGATTTGCTTTATACTCTAGTCAATAGAAGTAACATGTTAGTTTCCAAAGATTTTGAAACTTTTGTCAATGTAGCACATATGGTTCCGAGAGTACAAGCATAAGGTGACATGATAAAATTTTTATTTCAAAGTATTGGACTCAACTGACAATACTCCTTTTAAAATGTGTTCCAAAAACCAAAAACAAAATAAACCCCGCAAATCTTCAAACTTGTGATCTATTATTTTCAATGACTATACAGATAATTATCAAGCGGATTCCCTCCTTAAACTCTTTAGTATCTTAGACATTCACATACTTAAAATAGAACACAATTATATATTTATCACCACTATATATAAATCCTACCAATGCAGAATCTCCATACAAATCATATGCTGGAAGGCTAATCACCTACAGTCTCCTCAATATACTCTAACTTGTAAATTGTCAAACTTACACTTTAATTTGTCTTTTAATTCAACACTCAAATATATATCAAGAATTAAGCCGTCACAAATATCATACCATCAAGAAACATTTGGAACATACAATAAGTATTGACATTGTTGGATACTTACATTGCCAAGCTCTTCCTCATTTTATTTTATTCAACTCTACAACTTGTGAGTATCCCAAAGCAAAGGTAGACATTCTTCCATTGAGTCACTTGATCATTCAAAAGTTACTATAGCATATACAAAATGGTGAAGATTCTAGCCACTCAACTATCTATCCCAACTTACGATCAATATTTCTAGACATCAGTAGGCAAAGAGGGTAGCTATGGTACACATAGATCAGTTGGCAGCCTCCCACAAGTTACTATTCAGCTTGCTTCCAATTATTCTTTACAATGAATCCCAATTCTCCTGCCAATGCGAATCCCACAACCTTGACAAGAAATAGTTGCTGTGTAACTATTTTCACAACAGCATTAGATTGATGTATTTTTCTCTATAGGTAGCCAATATAAGTATTCCATGAAATGTTGTTGTAACGGACTTCCAACAAACTTTTGCGCTTCACCAATTTGGGCACAAAGAGGTTAAAGAAATGGCAGCCAGCATTAAAACATGCCAAATTAGAAATAAATGCTACAGAACTTTCTTAGATAATCAAATGAAATTAGTTCTTGCTGCCTTTTTCTTCTACCATGCTGGGAATCCCTTCCTGGATCGGCTAGAATTGGTTATCATGCCTAGGCATGGATTTTTCACAGCAAACAATTTCCATGCTTCACTGCAACATATCATAAAATCTCGCTGCCTCTATAAACTTCCATTGCCATCGTAGAGATTTCTATATCAAATTCTAACTACCACTCACTCATAGGAATAGAATCATTGCATGCTCTCATACTGCATTGAAATTGTAGAGCAAATTACATCCAGAGTACACCATTGCACAACAAATAAAAAGATATATTATAAATACTTTCAAGTGATTTTACATTGCAATCAATATGGCTTTATAAAGCCTTTATTTCAACCACCAACTACCCAAAACTACTTATGGGAAAGTAATTCTCAAAACTAACTATTATTTAATTATTTACTAACTATTACTCAACATTTATTTATAAGTTAACATTTACATGCTAATTTATTTATTATTATTTAATCTAATCTAAACTATAAACTAATGATGTAATACTAATTCCAACACATATAAGTACTCCATGGGGTTTTAATCTCCATCCACCAATTTTAAAGCCCTTACTAATGATTTTGACACCTAAAACAATAGAACATAAAAAAATTAAACTGAATCAATTTTTTTTTTTTTTAAATTAAAATTAAAAAAACATGCAAAATCAACAAATTGTAACATTATACAAAAAAAAGAATAAAGAAAAATATAAGTTTTGGTCAGAAATTTACCTTGAGGATCTCCTTTATGTGCTTGGCAAATGTATCATAAGAAATGGCATTTATGATCCTTTCCCCTGACTTTCTTGCAACAAACACTTTGTAACCACCATTCACTCACAAACATGCGCTTATGGTTGGGAATGTGGCTACAATACTCTACAAAGTGATGAAGTTTGTCACAAATCATGAGATCCTTGCCATTAGTGTGATTTCTCATTAGATTCAGGACCCATGTGTGGTTGTAGATGTATTTCGTGATGTTCCTAGCCCTGCAAGAAAGAAGAAAAGAAAAAAAACAGAAGACTGTAACTAAAACTGAAAGGAAAAATAGTAAATACTAAAAATCTAAATCAAAAAATATAAAAAAGAATTACATACATTTCAATCAACAAATCAGTTGAAGATTACTTGAAACAAGTTGAAATGAACTGAAAATTGATGCAATGAAAGTCAAGAGGTAAAGAACAAAAGACAGAAAGGTGAAAAAAATGAGTTATTTGGCTGTTTGTAGCTGCAGACTGTCACTGTGTTTGGCTAGGTGAGATTTCAGGTGAGCACTCACCAGCTGTGTTTGGGGTGAGTAACTTTCCAGTCTTGAATGGCTCGCAAGTACTTGCTAGTTGGGAGTCACTCAGAGTTTTAAATCTATGCCTACAACAGAGTAAGGTTGATTCAAATTTCGTTGGAGAAATAGTTGCGTATTTTTCAAGTTATGCTAGAATTTTTTTAGTTTATTCTAATGAGACCTCAAATGGATTTTCCATTTATGGAACTCAAGTAAAGTTACTGGCTTTCTCCTTGACTCCCATTCAATATGGTGTATAGGTCAAGCTGTGGACATTAATGACAGGAATTCATCATGATCAGAATCTGGCCCCAGCTGAACTCTGTTGGGATTCAATCAAGGCCTTTGCTTCAATTGACCAATCAGATCAGCTAAAACTTGGTGGCGATTTCAATGCAACCCTGTTGCCTTCAGAAGGATCAAGGAACAATAGCGGCCTATCACATCTGCTACTAATTGCAGGGATTTACCTAATGAATTTAATCTGATAGGATCGGAACCAATGAATGGTAGCTACATCTAGAGTAATAGAATGTTAGGAGAGACATTTGTAGCAGCAAGACAAGACAAGTTCCTAGTCAATTATTCTTTGGTACAAGAAGGAAAAATTCAATTCAGAGGGCCTGTATAGAGCAGGCTGACCCCCAATCAATACAGCTTTTAGAGTTTTATTCACAAAGGAAAAACAACCGAAAAGATGTACCTTCAAATTTGAGCTGATGCGACTAATGGACAATTCTTTGAGGGATAGTTTCAAGAATGGTTGTCAACACAAGTTGGGGGATCTGGTATGCTTTGGTTGGAATAGAGCTTGAAACTGGTGAAAAGAAATTGTAAAACAATGAAATGGGGCTGTGAGAACAAAATCTGCTATAACCCAGAAGTTGGAAGATCTGCAGAAGCAAATAGTCTAGTAGGGTGATTAGACGAATTGTCCAATTAAGAGACAATTATTAAGAGAAGGTTCAATAGATTGACTAAAGTGATTTCCCCTGCAGGGGAACAAATCACAGATATCTACTGGATTAGAGCTCAAGCAATTTCTTTGAGAATATCAGTAGACAGTTCTTTATCTAGTTTTGGACTGGCTTTTACTAAACCCTATAAAGTTCCTTTAATAGAATAAGTCAAATTCTACAATTTTTTGTATGATGGTATCCATTTTATAACCTTATAAAAACTGATTGTGTAATACGAGTTTTCCGTCATTTACATTATTATTTCAGTTCTATCACATTGCGTAGCTTCAGTTTGGAACTTCTTGCTTTGTTCCACCACTAGTCAAGTTCTAAAATAAATTGCTCAGGCAACCTGACAGTATTTGGTTTGTTGTTAAGATTAAATTTAAATTCCTCTAGATGTTTATAGAGTTCATCCAAATTCATCTAGATTCATAAGTTGACTATGGGAATTTCGTTTGTAATCAATACTACTATGCTAATCAATTAAAAACATTTGATTTTTGTCTATTTTTATAAGTTTTAAGGCAGGTTTCTCATTGCTAAAAAGATAATTGATATTCATAATTGCATAATTACAAAAGGAGACGAAAACTCCTTATATAGAAAATTACAAGACGATGTTTCTAAAAAGAAACAATCATTAACAAAAGCTAACTAAAGCGAAAAATTGAAAGATACTAAAACAACTAAAGCATGACTAAAGTTACTAAAAACTAACTAAAGCTAAGATGACCATTAATTTTATATTTAATATTTAATACCCTCCCTTAATGGTCATCGTACAAACATAAACTTAGTCTACCCAAATTCTTTGGAAACATATCATTGGTGACTGATAACTGGAGAAGCATAACCGCCACACGATTACCGATCATTTCCCGTAGAACAATCAAATCAAGACATCGACACTCGAAAACTGTGAGTTTCCTTTACTGCCAGGTAGTATAACTTTTCCCGTTAAACCTCTGTGTACTTTCCAACATGATGTTGGACAAACCCTGGACAATCAGCGGGCACAACTCACAAATTGTAAGATTTTTTAGAAGAACTTTCAAAAACTTTGAAAAAGTAAGATTTTTTCAGAAGAAAATCCTCAAAAAACTGCAAATTTTTATAGAAATATTTTCAAAAAACTTTGTAAAATCTTCAAGTTCACGATTTTTTGTTGAGAAAAAAATCGCCCAAAAAATTGGTCTGCAAACCCTAGCGACAACCCACGATATTTTTTTTTTGGATAGCAAAAAATCATTAAAAAACTCTTCATAAAAAACACTTAGTAAATTTTTTTAGAAAAAATTTCGGAAAACTCTTTGCAGAATTTTTTATTTTTCCCAGAAAAATTATGTGAAAGCTGGCTCAAAAAAAACCCTTCAGGGTGCCATGAAAATTGGAGAAATAGGTCCACTGGAAATCTAAAAAATCAGGAATGTAAGATCCAGAAACCCTAGGTTCTTCAAAAACCTCAAAAACGCCCACAAACTCCAAGAAAAAGACTCTGAAAACCCACAAACCAGAAATCTTCAGCCACAAAAATAATGTCCACAACCTTCTTGAAAACGGCAGCAAAAGCTTCACGAAAAAAAAACCACACGATTTTCACCGAGAAAGAGCCACGAAAATCCTTAGCAACTTCTTCAAAAAATCTGGTTCAAACCCTTCAAAAACGGCAATAAACCCTTTGAAAAAAAAAAAAATCTAAGAAATTTCGAAAAACTAATCAGGTTCGAGCTTGAGCTTTGATACCATGAAAAAATAATTGATATTTATAATTGCATAATTATAAAAGGAGACGAAAGCTCCTTGTATAGAAAATTACAAGATGATGTTTCTAAAAAAAAACAATCGTTAACAAAAGTTAACTAAAGTGGAAAACTGAAAGATACTAAAACAACTAAAGCGTAACTATAATTACTAGAAACTAACTAAACCTAAGATGACCATTAATATTATATTTAATATTTTAATAAGTTTAAGGCAGGTTTCTCATTGCTTTTGTACTATGTTTTATAGCAAGTTTTTACCAGAACTCGGAACAATGTAAACTTTATTCACTATGGATCTCAAGAATATGACACCTCTTGGCAGGAGCAAAGACTGCAGTGGATTCTGTCACTGGAAGGTTACGACTTCTTTGAAGGTTGATCAATCATTAATTTCAAAAGCAACTTTTGCTAATTTTTTGGTACAATTTTTTATTGTAAATTTATACGAGCCATTCATCTAATTTAAATTTAAATTTATTCTTTTGTGGTTTGCTACATCTTTTTCCAATTTGTTTTTCCGTGTTACTTACGAAGTGGTTTCAGAAGATTTGATATATTGCAAAAAGTATTTCCCATCTTTCGAAATATTTAAATAAATTTTATCCATGATGTTCTACAATATGAATTAATGGAGTGGAACACATTAGAGTTACTCAAATGCTAAATACTTCTATCATTAAAGAGATTTGCCGTGTTACCTAAATAGGTGTAAGATGGTATCTAAATGACCTTATTTTTTGACTGTAACTGGCATTTCTCTGTGCATGATTCTAATTGGTCATCATTTGGAGCATCAATTTATATAGTGAAAACTAACATTGTGAAGAAAGGTATCTTTCATTTCCTTATGCTGGACATGTCAACACTAGATGCTGCAGTATAAATGTTCATGTTCACAACATGGAGGATCTTATGCATTATTCGAGTTATACAATTTTTTAAACAATTTAACTAGACAGATGATATATTCAGCAAGTCTGCACAAATATTTGATTGTATTATGGTAATCTCGAGTGCTTTTGGATTCAACTCTAAGAATTTTTGCATCAATATTTGGGGTCACACTATGTGATCCGTCATCAAAATGAGACACAATATTATGACTTGGATTGTAAGACTTGGGCTTTAAAAAGAGAAAAAGAACAAAGGATTGTGGAGAACAAGAACCAAGAGGTGAGATAAAAATAAAAAATCGATTATTAAAAAGGAGGGAGAATTAAAATCTAACACAATGATCATAATCTGACACAACTTAGAAATCTCAGCTAATCCTCAGCCTTGTTCACTACTTTGCAGCATGCTAGCATGTATTCGTGGTCATAGAGGCTAACAATACCTTACAATAAATTAAATTTCTATGAACACTAATTTTGTAGCTCGATGGCTTACTGTTTTGGATTGTCCTATTCCCCATAGCTGTGCACAACAATAAAATACAAAGTCATTGCAAATGGTCAGTAATGTATTTATGGTCATAAAGGCTAGGCTCACAATACCTTCTAAAGCAATTCTGTTTGTTCCAACACTAAGTTTGTGGCGTAGGCTTACTGCTACGGATTGTTACTTCCCAATAGCTGTGTACAACAGCAATAAACAAAGCTTACAATAGCGGACGATCATCAATAAACTTGTCCATAGATGAGTGTTCCATGTTGTTTCTTGTGTCTTGTTCGGATACCATGACCCACTAATTTGTGATTCCAATCAACTTTTCATCCTTGGCTATCCTTAACTTTTTTTTCCTGCTAAAACAATAATTGTATTAATAACAAAGAGGCAGCTTTTGACAAAATAGCTAGCAGTGATAGAAAAATTGATGAGAGCCAAGAAAGCATACTCAACGAAATCCCCAAGGACAAAAATGGGGAAGAACAAAATAGCTGGAAGAGATAATGCAGGACTATCAGACATGTATAACATCATGACAGCTATAAATTTAAGAAAGAGAACAAGAACAGTTGTAGTTCACAATACAAAAAGACTTTTAGAGAGAAAACACATTGATTATCATCTATAGAACATCATCAATGGTAGCAGCTTAAGTTGCCGGTCCTGGTACAACAATTTTTTCCCTCAATATGGGTTAGGGGCTTGATTATATATATAAAATCTTTTCATTGCTTGTTATTGGTAAAATATGAAATGAATTAATTAAATAAAAGAAGCAAAAGCTTCTTTATAGGTTTTACAATGTATAGTTTCTAAAAAACCAAGTTTCTAAAAAGAAATTGAAGTAAATAAAAATTAGAAATAATCTAATCTAAATATAATACAATATTGACCATTAACAAATTATCTAAATATTAATTTAATACCCCCCTTTAATGGTCAATCTATCAATTACACCAAGATGCACCTTGAATTTTACAAACTTATTCGGGCTCAAAGACTTGGTGAGAATATCTACAGTCTGGTTCTCAGTTGGAACATATTGTAGTACCATTGATCCATCTTTGACAAGCTGGCAGGAAATGACAATGAAGTTCAACATGCTTGGTCCTTTCATGGAAGATTGGATTTTTGGTGAGTTTCAACACCCCTTGGTTGTCACAGTACAAGGGGGAAGGCCTTGCTTGAGACATTTGCATGTCCGCAAGCACCCTTCGAAGCCAAACTGCCTCACAAGTTGCTTTAATAGTTCCTTGATATTCAGTTTCAGTTAAAGGAAGAGCCATTGCCTACTATTTCTTGTTGGTCCATGTAACTGCACCTGTACCCAAACTGAAAACATTCCCAAAAGTAGATTTCCTGTCATCAATAGAACCTGCCCAATTTGAGTCTGTAAGCCAATCAACTTAGGATCTTTGCATCTGCCATACAAAATGCCAGAGTCGGAAGTGGCTTTCACATATCTCAGCACACGCTTTGTTGCAACCCAATGTTTAGCTTTAGGGGATATCATGAAGCGAGATATGTAGCTCACAACAAAACTGAGATCAGGTCTAGTAGTAGTGAGATAAATGAGGTAACACAAAAACTGGAGAAGTTAGAAGAACAAAACTCTCCCCCATTATCAGACCTAAGAGTGACAATTTGAGAGCCCGACTCTTTCTCAATTAAGGCCTTAAACTGCTGAAATATACCAAACACCTCTGATTTGTTTTTAAGAACATACACCCACATTCTTCTACTAAAATCATCAACAAATAACAGAAAATATCTACAACCAGTAATTGAAGGAGTGTTCATTGGTCCACATATATCAACGTGAACCAACTGTAATACCTTGGAAGCTCTCCATGAGTCACCATATGAGAATGGAGTCCGATGTTGCTTTCTAGCCTGACAAGCTTCACATACTCCATGATTCTGAGTTTGAATCGTAGGTAGACCAACAACTAGATTATCTCTTGATAGTTGAGAGAGATAATGCATATTCAAGTGCCCATAACGCTAATGCCAGAGGTTGCTGAGGGAAGTACTTCGGGTTGCCATAGCATGCTCTTGAGAATCACTAGAATCAACAAGTCTATATAGACCATGATCTTCAAGGCCCTGAACAACTGTAGTGCGAGTCTCTCTATCAACAACGTTGCATGTATGCATGCTGAAAACAATATCTAGTTGAAGAGAGTGTCATGATCTGACTAACTGAAAGTAAATTTAGCTACATGCCAAGTGCAAAGTATACATCGAGAAATATTAAATTTCTCCCTCCAGAATGAATCTACACGTTGCCCTTTTTGACAAAAGTATACTCTTCGCCTCCTCCAAAGATAACAAAATCTCTGAATGGTGTGTACTTAATGAACCAACTTCGACGATGAGTGAAATGTCGAGATGCACCTGAATCAATATACCAGGTAGAGGATTTAACAGGATCTGTAGGACTCTTAGCCATAAAGGCATAGAACACAAACTCTTTTTGCTTAGTGTGCTTTGCAACATGGGCTTTAGGTTTAGACTCTCCTTGCTTGTTCTGTTTAGAAGCCAAGCGTTTTTGACAATCTTTCTTCATGCGACCATACTTGTGGCAATAGTTGCACTGAACATTTTTCTTTTTGGAAGAGTCTTGGGATTGAGGTTGGCTGGTCTGCTGAGAGGGTTGATTCTTGCCCTAATTCTTTTGAAATGTCTTGGCAGGAAATGCCTGTTCTATGGAGGATGAACTAGCACCACTACCAAACTGCTGTTTCCAACGATCCTGCTACGAAAGTTTGGCGCAAAGCTTTGAAAACTTCAGGTCAACATTAGTTGAGGTAATATTGAGCGTCTCAATAAAGTGCTCATAAGACTTTGGTAGACTCTTCAGAGTGATGACTACCATATCTTCCTCCATTTTTTGACCAATAGCCTCTAGCTAATCACAAATGTCCTTGATTTTTGTTAAGTGTGCTTGCAGAGTTGTTTTCTCATCCATCATGATAGAGAACATGTTTTTCAGAAAGAACACACGACTTTTGTCAAATGTTTCATGAAGATCTTTCAGAAGATCCTAGATTTTTTTAGCTGATTTTCCAGATGGTATCTGAGGTAGGTGGTCATCAATGACCAACAATTTAATAAGCATTATGGCTTCATAATTTTGCTCATCAATTTTTTCTTGATCTTTAACTGCCGTTGTAGGACGTGTAGTGTTGCCGAGAACAATTTGGTCAAGGCACTGATATTCAAATATGGTCATCATACGCTGTTTCCAGGTGTTGTAGTTACAACCGTTGAATTTCTGACTCCCCTCCAACATAATATGAGACAAAGATGCCATCTTTCACAAGCGAATTTGAAAAAAAAAACTAAGGCAAATTTGCAACAACCAAACAGAACCACAAGGCAAATGTAGGACCGTTGATTTTTGTCACAAACAACAATCACAAAGAAATCCTGCCAACATAATTCACCAAGAAACTGGTGCGAGTTGCACATAGCCTGGAAGCACCAAAAATATGATGCCCTAGACACCAACGTAGAGACATAGACCCGCAATTTTATGAAAATCGTGTCAGAGTGCAGTAGTCGTGATTTTAAAATCACCCAGAAAAATGACGAAAACTCCAAAAATTCGTGCAGTTATTTCCAAACAAAAAGACTAGAAAAAATCTCCAGGAAACTCTAAAAATGCGTGCACATATCAACATAGGATATCGCACATGTTTTGTAGAAAAAGATGCCTTCAGAAACAAGCAGCGAACAAGAAAAAAAAACTGTCTTAGAAAGAGATGCGAAAATCCACCAAAGCACCTTCTATATTCGACGCGATTTTTCCAGCATCAGATATTGCGCCCAAAAGAATGGCACGAATAGGAAAACAACCCACAAATCAGAAATGGTGCAATTTGCAGACAACTTGACGCCAACAAATGGAATGCTGTGATTTCAATTAGAAACTTCACAAAAAAAAACCCACACGCAAAACCCTTCACAAAGGTCGCGAATTTTAAAAGAGGACGATATGGAGTTTTGTAAAAAAGAACGATTTTTAGAAGCCCAAAAAAAGATGAAGAGCACCAGAAAAAAAGATTTTTTTTTAAAAATAATTTTTCCGCTCGATGGCTCTGATACCATGTTATTGGTAAAATTTGAAATGAATTAATTAAATAAAAGAAGCAAAAGCTTCTTTATAGATTTTACAATGGATAGTTTCTAAAAAACTAAGTTTCTAAAAAGAAATTGAAGCAAATAAAAATTAGAAATAATCTAATCTAAATATAATACAATATTGACCATTAACAAATTATCTAAATATTAATTTAATATTCATTGATTGCATCAAAGTCAACATTTGGTTCAATTTCATTTGAACCACAACCAATTGCAATGCTACTCCCACTAGCCATGTCATACATAGAAGTTGCATCATATATAGAGACTTTTAATGTGACACCCCCTTGTACTCAGGTTTCTTATGTGATAAGAGATGCAAGTTGGAGTGCACAAAGACCAAATCCTTATTTTTTTTTGCACCCAAATGGTTGCACTTAATTGAGTGAATAAAAGAGTATCTACTCCAATTTTGCTCAATTGAAGAACTCACAACTTGTTAAAATGTATAACTTTAAGCAAAACTAGCTATGTTCCATGAAGTCTTAGCATGGGTGGACATAGGTATGAGATGACCAATGGCCTAGATTTGAGGACGACGATTGATGAGGGTTTGGGGATGGAGCCCCCAATAGGGTTGAGGTGTAGTGCCCCATGTGGGTTATAGGGGCAACACCTTACCAAGACCAAATTAAGGCCTTTGAAACTACACAAACCTTCATGACACATGCCATTTCATAATTCTCTCACTATATATTTTGGAACACCAAGTCCTTACAAATTTTAACTAGATTGTCATTCTTTGAAAAATTAACAATGAAGCTAAATAATCGAACTCGTCTAAATGAGGAGGGTAACACAATTTTTAATAAGTGAATGAATAAATCACTTTAGGGCCAAAATATGGTTGGTAAATGCTTTTTTATTGATTTTTTTTTTAAAAAAATAAAGTTTTGACCTTTTTTTACTTCCACTTGGATATGTGTGAGTCCTCTCAAGTATGGCTCAAGTTTACCTAGGGTCTACCCTAGGTAGAAGGACCCATAGCATACTCAAGGTGCCTAAGGTGGACCTTGGTCAAATGCTAGGCCTAGATAGGATATGAGGTTTGAGGAACTTGGTAACATAGCTAGCCGCCTATGGCTTCATCTATCTTCTCATATTTGATCTCCAAGTTGATGCAATAGTATTGGTTGCAAGAGGCACTTGAAATTGGACAACCAAGAGGTGTTAAATTGAAAAACTATAAATTGGACTTTGATGAGTTCCCTCCTAAGAAGAAAGATTTGACCTTGTTTGTGGAATAAGATGTTATTTGGCTTACACCATCCTTCTCTTTGTTCTTGACTTAGGGAACATGCACTATTCGCCATCCTTCTTTGACATGGTGACAATCAAAGATGAACACATAGACTATGATGAATATCATTGCTTCTAGCATTTCCTTGATCATTATTCCTATTTCACTTTTGGACATGGGTAATGGTATTGTTGAATGTTGGATTGGCTCCTTGTGATCAATTGTATAACAAGATCATGATTTATCTTTAGTGGAAGATCTTTAGGATCTTCTCAAAGATCATTAAATATTTATCTATTTTTGCCTTCAAATTTGATGGTGATGTTGAATGGAGTTGTGTGTCGTCTAATGAAAATAGGCGTGCCACATATCTTGAAGAGCCACTTTTAGCGATTTGGTTATTTTATTAGTGCTAACTAATTGCAACGTTTTTTCTTGTAAACCTAAAGTTATACTATGTAGCCCTTAGATTGAAATATTATGAAAACAACTATTAATTTTTTATCTCAATATTCTCTAATGCATGAATAATTATACTCCTAATACAATATCGAAACCTCTACTAGAATTACAAACACAATACTCTCCAATTTGTAAGTCCCCATTTCTAGCTTAAGATTGTGACATATACTTGAACAATTGGCTTTGCCACCATCGGCTATAATCACTTTGAACTTTGGTCTAGGAAAAATGAAGCAATTGAGACACATTGGTAATTTAGTGTCAATCAAGGTATGGGTACTCCTTGAATCAATCTATTTTGTGACTTTATACTTCATAAAAAATCCTCTTACCTCAAGTGCTTGTGGTGTAGTGACCTTTGAGAGAGCATGGCAAGCAATTGTTTTTTTGTTGTAACCATGGCTCTTTGGTATTTTGAGCTTAAAATATTGCTCCTTTACTTTGTCCTATGCCCCTTCAATTTAGAATAACTTCCTCTTCATACATTTATGTCCTCTAGTGATTTTTTTTTTCATAATTGAAACAAAAAACCTTGGCCCTTATTTCTTCTAGTTGTTGAGTAGTTTACTTGATTGGTTCTTGATAGATTGCTATAGTACTACTCTTTGGAAAGCTTGTGAAGAATTGTGCTTTAATTGTTGGTTGTTTACTCTCCATTCTACAAGCTTTCACCATAGTATCATTTATATCCTTAGGTGTTAAAAGTTGCACCTCATGTTAAATTACATCCTCAAGACCCTCGAACATATTTAATTTTTGATTCATTTGAAAGATTCCTTGCAAGCTTAGTGTTAACAACCTTTGAATGTAGTCATCCATTGTTCTTGTTTGTTGAACCATCATTGAGTGACTAAAGGGGTTGCTTATATAGGCATTATCACAATAATTGATCAATTTTGATGTAATTTTTTTTCATGTGATTCCCATGTTACTTTCCTCCAACCATATATAATGAGTAAAATTTGGAGTTTCTAAATATAAATTCGTTGTGGTTATGCATTGGTTTGTCAATACTTGATTGATGTCAATGAATTGCTATATCTAGGATATCCATGTGATAGGGTCTAAACCATTCAATCTAGACATCTAAATTTTTCAGAATGAAATTACACCTTATTGTATGCTACTCATTGATCTGATATCTAATTGTGAGCAATATTCATGCCTCACCCTTATCTTGACTTCATTGTCCAAGATTTGTGCCTCCTTTAAGAAATAGTATCTAATTTGAGGTTGTTGCCATCTAAGAGTTTATATTGTTGATTGAGGGATTCATATCTTGAACTTGATCTCTCAAGTTGGGTGCTTCATCCTCTCCAAGGGTAATGTTTTCTAGTTCCATTTTCTCCTCAATTGGACTCTTGTTTGATGTAGTCGTTGATCTATATTTTCCTAGAATTGAAGGATTTGTCATAAAAGCATCCCCAACTAACCGAAAAAGACACCCACAAGTTATACTAAATGGATGTCTCATGGGATTCTAGATACCTAATGTTGTTCGCTTTTGTACTCGAAATGAATGCCAAAATCACCACTCCAGATGGTTATTGACTTGAAAGATATGAACATTTTGCCCTAATTTCATGTGAAAAACAATTAATCAGAACCAAAATTTTAGGGCCCACTTTACATCACCATATTTTCCTTGAAACTACTCCAAATCCTTATTATGGCTAGTTTTCATAAACTCTCAAAATCCTCTTTTTGATGATTCTAAGGCTAGTTTAATTAGACACTTGTGAGGAAAATGACCTTTTATAAAACAATTTGTTTTTGTAAGAAATAATTCAACAAAAATCTTTTCCCAATTTGTCCAAATTGATGCATTAATACTACTTGTACTACATTTACTTATTGCAAAAGGATAAATGCAAGTTAATGGAGATGATTGACACTACACTAATAGTAAAGCATTCATTATAGCACTTGGATCCAATAAACAAGAGGAGATGCACAAATTGATGGCAAAAGTAGAAGTGTAACAAACATATCACTAGATGCACTTTAAGGAAGGGACCTAAGTATAATAATAAGAATATAATTTACAATATGATATTCCCAACCACTTCTTACCTCCTATATATAGCCTTCCTTCTAATAAAATAATGGAGAGGTAAACAACTAATTCTAACATGGGCCCAATGAGCCTCTAATTATTGCATCTATGAGCTAATACCAGAGGTGATGCATGCTTAGTCACCTAACATATATCCCAATACAACTTTGGAATTAAGGGTGTCACAATAGATCCACCCCTAGTTTGGATCAACTATGATTGCAAGCCTTGAAAACATGGTTTCACTTGAAGAGCCACTTACCACAACGCATGCTTAATGACAATTACCTTACCCTTGCATTAGCCCACAACACTTCAAATCTCACAATAGGGGCTGCAAAATTCTTCATAGCTTGACATGTCATGGTACAAATTTCTACACTTGTAGAGGTCACATGTTTGACTGTTTAGGAATTTTGCTTATACCATAAAATAATTTCTTTTGATTTCTTTCTTCTTTTCTTATTTTTTCTACGTGTTTAGTCTATGGAGAAGGTTCATACAAGTTTTCTTTTCTATAGACTTGTCCAAAATCGAATCACATGCCTTTGTAGCACGAAGCCTTAAAGTTTGCTTTAATATAATATAAGATTAAATGATGGGTTATTATTACATTGCAATAGATTACATTTGTAATCAAGTAATTAGTGCACCATGAGACCCATTTACTATCAAGAGTACAAACCATGTCCTAAAACAAACTAGTTATTATAAACTAACCCGCTAATAATATGATAACGATATTCTAACAATATTTAATAATATCTAATACATCTAATACTTCTCATCGAAGGAGTGATACTAGTTGGTCTATTTTAGTAAACCTTTCTCTTGGAATGGAGGGGCTATTTTTAGCATTGGGCCTAATAATGTGATGCTCCCTGTGTTTAAGAAGATGGAGATTTTAACACACTAGGTTGTGATGAACCATGCAAGAAACACTTTGTTGCCAAGAGAACCATTACAAAAATACTTCATGAAAACTATTATTAGCCAACATTACACAACAATTCATGGGAATATGTTTGTCATTGTGATTGATGTCAATGCATGGGGAAGGCCATACCTCAAGAAAAGATGCCTCTTCATCCACAATTACTAATTAAGAGTTTTCATAAGTGGGGACTTGATTTTGTTGGTCTTTTTGATACTTCTTTAATTAGGAGTATATATATTTTTACATCAATTATATAAGGAATTGGGTTGAAACTAAGGCTATGGTAAGTGCACAACATGAAAAGGAAAGTTTCTATATGAATACATTTTTACAAATTGTTATATACCATTTTGTGCAACTCAACAATAGAGAATCCATAGGATTGTCAATTGTTGTAGCAAATTCACCTTTGAGATTTTTGAATGCACAAATGGAAAACACAAATAAATAAGAAATATGAAATTATTATTTCAAACCAAAATGCCTGTAACAACAATGAGATACAATGGCTTCAACAATTTCCAAACTATGACACTCCTGCAATACCAATCTACAAGCAATCATAAACAAACTTCAAATACTCTAAAAACCATCTACATGCAAGCCAAAATATGATCATAACTCTCTTTGAACAACAAAAATCTCCCACAACACATCAAATTCCATCAATTCCTTCCTCCTTCCATACAATCTCCATTTTCTCATATTATCCTCATTTCTTTCCTGACCAAAACTTCCAAGGCAATTTGAGTGTGGATTTTTCTCTCCTATGTCAGTTAAACTTCTAGAATGCTCATTACTCCTTCCTGGGTGTGGGTTTTCCTCTTCCAGGTATGTGCCTTCAATTGTAATTCAAAACTTACTTTTTTTGCCTCTCAACCCACTCTCTCCACTCCCTCAATGCCTTGCATCCCATTTCTTCAACAAAATGCAATTTCAAAATTTTGAATGTAGTTACAATTTACATTAAATGCCCACTCATAGGCCTGGGCGTGAGATTTTTCCTTTTTGAAAAATTAACAATTTTCAAATATTTTAAAAACAATTAATAAGTGAATCAATTAATCAATTGATTTTTCACAATCCCAACATCAAACCTTACTATGTTGGAGGAGTTGAGGATTTTAATAAATTGTGCCTACAAGAAAAATCAAAACAAAACACAAACATTAAAATTTAATTTGTTTTTGGATGTACAGGATTGTCCATGCACCCAGATGCTCCTGTATCACAATGAGAAATTGTTATACATTGAGGGGCACAATTCAATTTTGATCTAATTGCATTACTAGCTTGACAATATGATATTTGACACCAAAAGTCTATGCCCTACCACTTGTAGTCTAACAAATAAGTAGAAGTCACTAACAAAGATTTGGAGAATATTTTAACCAAGACTTCAATTCATTGCAAAGGTTGGGCAAGCCATTTACCTTAAGAAATATGAGCATATTGTAACACTTTGAAGTTAACCATTGTATCCACTCATGAATTTGCTTATGGAAAAATTCATCTCGCCTATTGAGTTTGAGATCAATATACCAGGGATGCATTAGAGATTGAGATGAATTTATTTGTGGCATAGAAACAAATGATAGATTAGCTTTTAATGATTTTGATGGTGTTCATCGACAAGGTTTCTTCCATATTGAGGTTTTTTAGCATTAAGAAACCTTGTGGCATGAACATGCCATTAAAAATAGAAGGTTTAATTTGGGCTACGAAGTTGTTTTATATGATTGTCAATATAAGAAATTCAAACGTAAATTTAGAACTAGGTGGATGTATCCCCATGAAATTAATTTTATACATGAGAATAAAGATATTCAAATGCCAATAATCGACTTGGATAGAATTCCTTTAAGCGTTAATAACCACAATTGAAAGTTATACAAAAAAAACTCTCTCAAAAGGAGGAGTTTATGTTAACACTTAAGTCATATGTCGATGCATGATTTGTGAAGGGCATCATTTTGCCTTTATCAACTCTCAAATAAATCACCATTGATTGTGTCACATTTAAGATAATGTTCTAGCAATGAATTTTTCTAGGCTTTTTTAGATAATCGTTGGTCATAAAATTACATGTTTTCCATACCACATATTGACTAAAAACTAATCAAGATAGAATAAAACAATGTAAAAAAGTATAAAACCAAAATATATGCACAAATATTATAATGAAACTAGTAATTCACATGTTGTAGAAGACTACAATGCTCTAGAATATTTAGTTGTTAAGAGAACTTCAATTGGCAATTGTTGTGGAATTTCATAATGATCAATCAAAGATTTAATAGTTAAATTGCTATTGTAGTTTTTCAAAGCACCAACTATTCTCTACAAGTAGGTGATTATTGAAGCAACAAATATTGTTATAGAAACCACATAGCATTGTGATGCTATGCTTCAAGGGCATTCATAAATAAGGAATTTTGTATTGGGTAACTTAGGTACTCTCTTCACTTTCTTCTTGAAACAATTATAAAAATTCTCCATGTCTCTTAATATAGAACTATAACAATGATTAAAAATTTCCTTTGAACATTGTTCTTATAATCTTGCCTCTAATTGTATAGTTCCTCATTTTGCTAAACACACATTCCTAAATCACTCAATTATATGATACATGCTTGAAATAAGAAAGGAGGTGTACTCCATAATTGAAAGGTTGTCAATATGTCACTTTTGTATGGATATCAATCACACTAGCATGAAGTGAAGTGTTTGATGACAATCATAAGTGATATCTCACTCATTCTAAGTTAATAAACATTGTGAAATGAATGTAGTGACAAAAATTTGACTCTACTAAAGAAAAACAAGATTTGTTTGGGAGTGATCTCAAATCACTACACTAGGGTTGATTAACTGAAGTTTTTGTTTAAACTAATCTTATTTAGATTGTTCTAATTAACCATTTTGAGTGTTCTAAATTTTGGTAAAAATGCATCTAGTAAATCAAGCTAAAACTATTGAAGAGCTAATTGATGCTAATTACAGAGGATTTAAGAAATAAAAATCATAATTTAAATATAGAAATGGAAACTATAGAAATTGAGGAATCAATTTTTATTGGAGTTCTCTACCTTAGATGCTAACACTTTGCATGGACTATATAGTGTGATGCATTGTAATCTTGTATGAGTGAAAAATTGAAAGTGTTGTCTAGAAAGTTATTACATGTGCAAATAAAAAAACAAAATAGAACAACACAACATAACTAGAAATGAGCAATGAAATGGTAGCAAGCTAACCTTTTTTAGGAAATGAATGTAATAATAGTAAGATGAAGAACATAAGTAGAATATCATTGAATAGGTTTTAAGGTTATTCTTTCTTCTCTAATGCAACCTGTAACACAATAAATAAAAAGATAAATGTTTTTTGCTTATTTGGGTATTTAGCTTAATCAAATCCTTGTATTGATGTTTCAACCTCCATAGCAGCCTAGTTTTTGGAAATGAAAATGATAAACACAACTATGCAAATCTCAACACTATGATAAAATATGAGAACACAATGACAATAACAATATGGAATTGTAGATGCCAAAAAGACTAAGAAATCCTTGGAGATAATAGTGGAGTACACCATAGGTATAATAATGGAGTAGACGTGAAACAAATGAAGGGATTGGAACAACAAAAATAAGGAAAAAAATACCTCTACCTTGCAGCCAAGAGGTGCAATGTTGTTTGTTTGATTTTTTCACACATCTCTTCAAGTGTACTAATGAGATGAGGATCTTCACATGCACATAACATTGGTAAGAGTTTAAAAAATTAGTAATGGAGATAGCTAGTTTGTTGGTAAAGATTGAGAGAGTGTTTTCGAAGTGATAACTTGCGAGACATTGAGAGAATAGTTTGAATGAGGGTCAAAGAGGAGCCTAAGGGAAGGATAACCATTTAAGATGCACTTAAGATAGTTACATTGCATTGGTTGATTACCAGGATGATTATATTGCATGGGTTGACCATGGTAAAAGGAATGAAACACTTCAAAATGGTCATTGGAAGCATGCATTGTTATTAGATGCCAACATGACACAAATTTTTTTGCATGTAGTGCTTGTATCTAGACAATCTAGATAAAAAAATGTTTTAATAGGCTAGGAATAACACAAGGATTAAGTATAATATAACAAGAGTGCTAATATATTGGCATATGGATAATGCAAGATAACACACTAAATTGAACATAGAATATAATGTAAAATTGCAAGGGTGTTCAAATTTTTATGTTATATTTTTCCCCCTCTTTAGTGGGAATATGATCTAAACTAACATACACAAGCTAAACTAAATGCAAGAAATACTTAAAAATAACATATACCAAAAGGATATTGTAGAGGATGTCAATTTTTCAAGAAAGGTAAACATTGCCCCATATTAAGAAACTATAAAACAAATACATTTGAAAAAAAAATTGCATAGGAAACAAAGTTAGAACAATACAAAACCTACAAAATAGATATGTTAGCAAGATTATAAAGCTCATGAATGGACACACCACATATGAAAGAAAATATATCATGGTAAAACGTAGGCAAAAACAAAGTAGACATAAGGGAAAAAAGAGAGAAAAGGGAAAATGAAGAAATGAGACATTTTTTAGTGGTGTGTTGTTAGAAAGGAATGCCAAGTATGGTTCTAGAGCTAGTAAACTATGCTATGCTAGGAACCATATGGTAGCTCATGAATAATTGACACTACAAACTTGGTTGTAGGGTGAATATGAAGAGTATATTGAAGAGGTAGGACATATGGAGACCCACATGCTAACAAACTATACTATATTAGGTGGTTCATATGTTGCTACCATTATAGGGAGCATTATAAAACTAATGCCACAAAGGGCCAATGTTGTAAGGAGTGTAAAAGTGGAGTGTGTGCAAGTGAGAACCCACCCTTAAAATAATTGCATACACATAGGATGAGAATTATTTTAAGTTAGGAAAAAGGGAAGAAGGATGTTTACAATGAAGAGAGCTCAATGAAGATGTTGTAAGTGTAAAACATGTGACATTGGGGTCATGATATGACATTACACAAAATAGGGATGCCACATAGAGACAAACAACATCACACAAAAAACACAAATTGAAGGATCCACTGGCTTGGAGTCGATATACATATAGAAAATAATCATAATGACCATATAGAGGAAGCTTTTGAATTGTCATCCTCCTCCAAGCCTTGTGGAACTACAAATACAAAGGAAGAACTATATATGAAAATAAATAATTTTTTTAAGTCAACATGGAAGAGGTCTAAATGTTTGAACATTATGCATCATCCCCAAAAGTAAAAAAACTGAATATATAACATATAGAATAATGTAGAAATAAATAGAAGAATGAAAATGTTTTTTCCCCCTTGTATCCATGTACCTACAAGTGTAACATGGGTTCTTTAGGAGGAACTTACAAATACAAATAAATAATATTATAGGGATTACACGATAAACATACAAACACACATATACATGAACAAAGGTACAACTTTGAGGATTGTCATTCATTAGAAAATCCTCCTCAAAATCAATATCACAAGGAGAACAAGAACAAGCTAAGAGAGGAAGAACTTCCAGAGTTGTACTCAAAGACCCACCTATAACATGACAAAAGGATTAAGTTGTAAGTATAAAATCATCTTAAGTATTTGGCAAGGTGAGTGTCAACACTCTTATGAATATTGATGATAGAGAAGGAATATCTACACAAAACATAAACATTCAATCCTTAAGGGAAGATATAGGGGAAGAGAAAGAGTATTCAGTCTACAGGAAATATTGGATCAATCATTTCTTTTCTTACAATTTGGTTGCATTAGGGTTTTGGTAGTGTTAATTTGGTTAGTTGCTTCAAGAGTATTTTCATAAATAATTTGGGAAATCTAATCATGTCACCTTGTAGAGGAGTGTAAGGGGTGTTTGCAGGTTCAATTTGGTGAGGAGTGGACATAATTGTGCTAAGTTATAGCTTTGTTTTTTTTTATTGATTTGTTAAATTGGCACCAAGGGGATTTCTACATAGATCCTATATCCACTAGGGTTGAGGGTGGAATGGAGACCACCACTAGGGGTTGAGGGAATAGGGGAAGAACAAGAGGGTGTCCAAGAAAAAATGACTTTTTCTTTGCCACCAAAAGAGTAGACAAGGAAACATAAGAAACATATGAAGTTTGGGAAGCTGAAGGGCATGCGAATAGGGAGGAGGAGGAAGGGCCAATAAACAAGAATGCTAAATGAACCACTTTGAATTTTTGATATGATTTGAACATGAGATCAATGTGAGAATGTAAAGGTATTCTTAGGGTCAACCAAAAACAATATAAAGAGATCTTCTCATGCAATGCAAGTGGCTAGAATCCACTATGGTAGATTGTGTGCACAACTCCACCATGAGGGAACTTTAAGCACTTATATACAACATAGGTGGCTACTTTTATAGAGGTGATACATGAGTGGCTTAGCTTCATATGGAATAAATTAGATCTTGAGATGAAAGAAAAGGGGACATCTAGGAACTTAGGTCATACTTGAATTGAGAGGGTAATAAAACCCAAAGTTGGAAGAGCTAATCCAACATGGGTTTGCATAAATACTTTTGATTTTTCATACTCATCTCTATATAATTTATGCGCATACAAAATTTACTTTGTTAAAATATTGAACATGTTGGTAGGATTGACCAATATTACCTTAATGGTTTTCCCATTAAAATTAGTAGGAATGAACAAATGACCATCATAAATTCCATCGAGCATGTCAATAAAGGAGAAAGATAAATTAGGTCTGGGAATAACTTGCTCTTAAGAAGGTTGATGTAAAAAATCCACTTTCCCTACCATATTAGAGGAATAATATGAACTCTCATTAGCAATACACTCCAACTTGAGAGAAGTAGGTGCAAAGGAAATGGAATTGGAAGAATATTTAAGAAATGGATTGATGTGTATCTAAAAAAATAAATTTAGTTTTTCCATCAATTTGTTACTTTTGTCAATCCTATGGGATGCCTGGATGACACCAGAGTAGATGCGGTCTTGGATATTATGTCGAAGATGTGGGCATATCTCAATCTCATGGTGTGACACCCTATGCAATTGATAGAAGGCCTTTGGATCGTAAGAAGGTGGAAGAGGCTAGTTAGTGTCTGTGGGAAAATGAGAGGCAATTGCACTGAGTTATTCTTAAGGAGCTACTAAGGGATGGAGTGAAGAGACTTGGATAGATTAGTAAAAATTATATCTCCTTGAGGTGTTAAAATAGAGAAAATAAATGTAGAATGTGTGTTTATAACATTTGTATTATTCTTGAAAAAAAAATCTTTTTTATAGTTTAAAGATGAAGAGGCTTTGAAAGTACTAGCAGGACCCTATGAGGCAATGACCTCAAATTGGCTTATCGACTGCTAGTATTCTCTAAGATGAGTAAACAAATGTGTGAACAAAGGATAACACATACATAAAATCTTATCTTTGATTAGATGCAACATGTTTCTAATGAAAATCCATTACACATCAGAGCCTAGGAGTGCATAAAGTATCTAAGAAAATAACAATTGGTAATGAAAAATGATGTCAGTGACCTTTTCATTTGATCCATGTTTACAATAAAACAAGTTAGTGAACTTCACTTGAGGTCCAATGTTTTCTTGGAAATAATGGAGAAATTGGTTCACTAACTAATCAAATGAGTTAAGAGAATGGTTCAAGAGTATGAAAACCAATCTAACACGGTGTATTTTAGAGATTGCAGGATTTTTTTTGTTAACAATACATCTTGGAAAATAAAGTTACTACACAATACAATGAAATAAGACACGTGTTTGTAGTTCACCCTTTTTTTAATACTTTTCAAACCTAAGTACCTCAAATATATTGAAAAAATGGGTATCAAGAATGAGTAGTGACAACAAACTACATTTGTAATATGGGGGTAGGAGTGATTGAGCAGAAGTGGTAGTGTAGCAAGTTAGTCTTACAATTGGCCTATTTTTTTAATTTTTTGATTGATGATTGGATCAACAATGCATAAAGGAGGTTGAAGAGCATTGGAAGTGAAAGCATGCAATGTGTGAGATAGAAAGTGTATAGAGGTTCCAAGGTTTGATCCATGAAATCTAAAGTTCATAGCAGTAGAAGGGGTGAGAAACCCAACATACGAGGTATGCATCAACCCTGATTGTGTAGTGGTTGTTTCCATTTGTGTATTAGATGGGCCTTATTCATGGTTGGAACTAACGTAGACATAAACAGTTATGTTCTAGTGACATTAGAATGTGAATCATTAGGATCTCTAAGGATTGATGTATAAGAAGGGACATTCATTTGGACAATATGGACTAATCCTCAGAGAAATTTAAGCCCCTTTGTATTAACATACTGTGGAAGGCCTTGACCATAGGCACAACCTCACTAGAAAGACTATCTTTTTCCATAAATTCTTGAAAATTATTTTGAGTGCTAATCAAGATTGTGTAGTTAATTGTTAGAGACTTTCAAGGCTGCCCTGAAATTGAAACCAACATCCATATTATGGACACTACAATTCAATTTAATCCTATTTGTATTATTATTTTGGAAGAATGCATTCATATAGTAAATTGGTCATAAGTAGATTGCATGAAGTTCAAACTAGTTATTATAGGAGTGGTTGTTAATGTAATTAGGGTCATTACATAACTAGTTAGTTAATCACACTTTCTAGGTTGACCTATTCACACTTAGCTTAAGTTTACTTAGGTATTTTGTGCTTTTGTCTCACTTTTTACAGTTGAGACACGTGTACTCACTTTGTGAGACACCTAGTGTATGCATACTTGTTCTTGCTCACACACTTGTCAAGTGAGATAACAAGTGTTGCACCTATGGAGGGGTAGTCAGAGTTTCACTCCTACCTTATCACCCCCTCATCCTTGTATTTTACACTCTCATTTGTATATGATATACTTTTCTATTGTATTAATTTGGTTTTACTTGTAGAAGGTTATATTGTGCATTTTGATTTTAGCCAATCCTAACATAGTGTTAGAGCTAGTTTTAGTTGAAGGTGTTTGTTCAATGTGTTTGTAAATATTGCTTGACTTTATTGGATTCTCATATATTAGTTCTCTATCCAAGTTTGCATGTCTCCTTCTAGCATCTAAGTGACTCCAATACATAGCTCTATCAATGGAGAATTGTGGATCCAATCAAACACTTCCTTTGCATCCTAAAGGGACAAGAAATGAAGAAATACCTTTTGTTTCACGAAATTTGGTAACTTTCATTTCTTGCAAGTTTTTTGCCCCTCTATCTTGTATCGCACAACTGTACAATGTACAAAATTTTGTATTGTACAGAATTTTTGTTTCGAAGGTTTTTTTTTTGCAAAATTGAGTTTTTTGTAGTTCTAGGTAAATTCAGTTGGTCAAAATTTTGTAGGTGTATGACCTATTTGTAGGTTTTGTGCTTAGCTTTTTTGTAGGGTCTTTAAGTAATTGCCTATTTTCTTTATTTGTATTTGGCCCTAATTGGCCTTTTTTAGGTAAAATCATCTCTTGAAGAAGGCCACACTAGTTCGAGGCCATATTTTGTAAATGTTTTTTCTTTGGAGGTTGTAGAATTAGTTGAAGGAGGCATTTTTTTTATAGAACTGCTATTAGGGTTGTGTTGGTTGAATGCTAAACTCAAGTACACTCCAGTTCATAGAGAAGGGAAAGTAGTTTATAAACTTGTCATCCTTTTGAAAGGTAAGATAGAATAATTTTTTTCGGACGAGGGTTTTGGCGTTTGCACTTGGTGTCTAGGTATTTTTGTGCATAGTGGGCTTGGAAAGTAGGGTCACCTACATCAAGCCTATGGTGGGTTCCAGGTTCAACAACAGGATTCAAAGACTAGGTCGATGTATTTTGCTCCTTTTTCAACGATAAATTTTTAGATACATGCTTCTCAAAAATAGGAACATGTGTGCCCCACCTTGTCTTTATCTTGTCCCTTTTGTTTCTTTTCCTCTTGGAAATAAAGAACCATACAAAATTTATGCCAAAACAAGCATAACCTTAATAAAAAACATAGTCCTCAAGTCCCAAATCCAAACATCAAATGGGGGTGGGCTCTAATGAAAGAGGATAGTAAAAATGGGGAAGGTATGGTAGCTTCAGAGGAAACAAACAAGGGTACTATTGAAACTCACACTAACAACATCAAATTAGACTGAAATAAATGGATCAATGTACTTCAATATAGATATTGTTGAAATAATAGAAAAAATACAAAGAGATACACAAACCCAAAGACCTATGAGTGGAATGTTATCTTAGGGGAGTTTCTAATTCCTTTTTGAATTCTCAACACATCCCCCAATGGGACTGTCAGCTATATTTTCATACCCCAATCTCCATGTTGATGTAGGAGCATCAAATAACACATGGGGAGCATGCGTGCCAGGATACTTGCAAAATAACGTATTAAACATAGGGGAAATACATACTTATGTAAATGAAAAACAATACAAGGGGATTCTAAGGTGTAGGTGAACCATATATTTTTGGGCATGAGGTTTATAGGCTACTCTTGCACTCTTAGGATGTTTCACCTAAAAGGAGAGAGATAAACCTCACAAAAAATCAATGTGGTTCACTCAAATTAGGAAATGTATGATGTAATTAAGACTAAATGAGATAATCTAAATTCAACTAAGCTATGAAATTGATTGATTATGAATGCAAAACCTAAGATATATGCAATGTTTGAAAACACAATGTTATATGCAAGCATGAACTAAAAAATGAACAAATGAAAAACGTAAGTGAAAAAGGATGAATCAGAGTGCGCCTGGGAAAATAATGAAGAATATTAGATGTATTGAATGCTAACAGAAATCACTAAAAATCACTAGTGGGACTCATTCGCCACTGATGGCGAATACGTCCTGCTTTTGATGAAAACTTCTGGAAACATGTTTCTGAGTGTCGGGATCCAAAATCTGACAAAATCTAATTTTCTAGTCTTAAGGTGGGACTCATTTTCCACTGATGGCGAATCAATCCTCTCCCAAAATTCTATGAAATCAAGGACCAATTCTGTAGCACCAGATCTGAGCTTGTCTTCTTGTCAAGTTGACGGAGTCAAATCTGTAGAAAATGGATTGTAGGTTGTCTCCAAGCCGTAAATAGGTTGTAGTTGACTTGAAACACTTTTTTGACTCCTTGTCCACTTCTCAACACCTAATTTCTTGATAAATATACATACACAAGTCTGCAAACACACATACAAAAGGGGGAAAAATGGTTAAGGGTTAGGTTATAGGGATTTGCCTTGGTCAAATCCCACTTTGGTAATCAAACCCTTAATGAAGAAATGGAATAAAATGAACAAGGAAAGATGAATGAACAACATGAAAATGTCCTAAACTCACCAACCTTGTTGAAGAAATTTGAAGATATATCAATGGCTGCTCCAAGATGATTGATGCTTGATTGAATGATGCAAAGTGCTCAAATGTGATTTGAATGCTTAGTGAATGAAAAGATTGCTTGAATGAATTGGGAGATGTAAAATGAGGAGGAAAAAACATATTTATACACACTTGTTCCTTAGTAACCTGATTGATACCTCATCATAGGCCGACATAAGGTGATTTTGAATAAAAACCCAAAAGAAAATTTGAAATATTTTGAATTTTGAGCCAAGAGGGACTCATTCACCACCCATGGCGAATGGGTCCCACCTTGGACTTGAAAGTGGGTGTCGGGAATTATCTTGCATTTAATGTTGTTTTTCAGGTTTACATTCAAAAACACACTTAATTAGGCCATATGAGTGCATAAAGGGGTCAAATAAAGCATAAGAGAGGTGTAAATAGTGAAATTAAGCCTAGAAAAGCATGAAATCTTGTTACAAGACTTTAAAACACTTCAAAATAGGACTTGATAAGTGATGTAAAGGTGATTTTTAGGTGAATTGTAATGAATAGAGTCTAGAAAAGTGTAGAAATGTTTTACAACACTTCACAACACCTTCACAAGATGCCATAATTTGAATTTTAAGGACCTAATGTGAATGTTCAAGTCACATTACAACATTAAATTAAAGAAAAATGGACCAAGAATCATGAGGAGAGACCTAAAAGACCATGAAAATGTCAAAGGGCCATTTTTCTACAACACATTTAGCCCCCACTTTAGTGAGAGGATGAACTTGCTTCAAAATCACACTAAAGTAGCCATGCATATCAAGAGAGAGGTCCAAATGCACTTATGTTAGCAAGATGGAATGACAACAATCAAGAGGGATGATCAAGCCCCTAGGATGAAGATCCCATGGGAAACTAAACGTAAGAACAAAGGTACACACATGTAGATTAGAAGAAGAAAAGGGAGAATTGGATTGAGCTTCGATCATCTATCCAACTAGTTGTGGATTAGATCTAGGCCGTTTGCGAGAAAAAGAGAATGCATACTCACTCTAGGATGACATAACTCATGGTGGTCCACCAGGTGAGAAAACCCAAAAAGGTAAGATACATACACTAGTTGGTATGCACTAACAAACACATAGGTGGGTATGGGGAAAGTCGTGTCGTTGAATGGGCTTCCCGCTCAACCATATCAAAGTTATACCTCCTAATAACTTTAACAAGGCGCCACAAGGGAAAATGTCGGTTCGTGCTTCATGAGACAAGTAAAGCTTCGTATGCTTAAAACCCATGAACAAAGAGCAAGGTACCACAGGCATGCAAGTTGCATTATGCAAGGTGGAAAAAATGTAAAATGTAAAATGTAAAAGATGTTCAAAGGAGTCTTGTTAAGTTCATGCAAGGTCACAACTTAGGGGATGTAGTATGTCACATTAGGCCACTAAGAGGAATGTAATATGCGAAGATAGATCACACTTATGAAAGACATCACACCCAATGTCATCCACAAAGTGACAAACACATCGTATGAAGTGACAAGGCTACACTAAGAACCAAGAATGCAAATGAAATGATGCCAATGTATGCCCCCCACTTTAGAGGAATTGCTACACATTGTTCTATGAGAAATTACTTTAAAGTAGCAAAGGAAAAAATGCAAAGAGAAAAAAAGACATGGGAGCCAACTTGGAAAGCCCCTATGCCAAGTCATATGTTTCTAAGTTAGGCTGCTTCATGTGAACAAAAAAAAGAGAACAAAAGAAAAGGAGGTTTCCCCCTAGAAAGGAACACACCAAACACATAAGGGATCTATGGATTTGGGGTCAATATGTTTGTTGCTACAATGTTTTTATTAAAGAGCTCATAATTGTTATCATTCCTCAAAGCACATAGAACTAGAAGAATGACACAAAGAGAGCGAAAAAAAAAAAGAGGTCCATTTTGGGTCAACATCTAAGAGACATTGTGGTCTCAACGCTTTTCCTCGTCCCCAAAAGGATAAATACAAGTGAAAAGAAAAGAAAAGGAAAATATTTTGGGTCAACATGAAGGAGACATTGTGGTCTCAATGCCTTGCGTCATCCCCAAAAGGAGAAACACAAGAAAAAGACAAAGTAAAAAGGAAAATGGACCTTTTGGGTCAATATGGAAGAGACATAGGGAATCTCAACACTTTGCGTCATTCCCAAAAGGAAAACACAAAAGCAAAAATGAAAAAGGAAAAGGAATTTTTGGGTCAACATGGAAGAGACATAAGGCGTCTCAACGCTTTGTGTCATCCCCAAAAGGAGAACACAAAAGCAAAAACAAAAAAGGAGAAGGACCTTTTGGGTCAACATGGAAGAGACATAGGGCATCTCAATGCTTTGCGTCATCCCCAAAAGGAGGACACAAAAAAAAAGCAAAAAAGGAAATGCACGACATATAGAAGAATAAAGGTAAAAATAGAGGAAGTGTACAAAGAGAGAGAACATCAAATGCACATTACGGGGGAACACAATACACACATAAAACCACACCAAAGAAAAAGAAAAAGGAAAACGAATATAAAAGGTTGGTAAGGAAAATGCAAGTCAACCATCTAACAATTCATCTGCCTCCCAATCATGTTCAGTGTATTGTGAGGGCGGTTGGTTGTCCAAAGGAAGAATTGCAAGTGCCAAACTAGGAGATGTACCAGGTTCTTCACTTGGTATAGAAGATTTATCATTTAAGCTCATGGTAGATGAAAATAAAGAGTTCAGATTGTTATGCACTTCTCCATCTATTCTTGTGATCTCCTCGTCATCATCATCATCATCAAGATTGATTACGATAGGAGGACAAAGGGTTATTTCCAAGGAAGGATGTATCAAAAGTTGTGGCTGTTGGATCGGTTCATTTTGTTGTGAGGGTTGGAATGTATTATCTTGTGGTGGGTTAGGAGGAAGAGGGTGATCATCTATTTCTTTTGTCAAAGGTGGAGGTTGGTTTTCTTTATTTTCTTCCATTCGAGACTGTCGAGCAAGGAGACGAAAATGACACATACGCTCCCTAGCACCACGGTTTCATTTTATTTTATTTTGAAGTTGCTGAGGTGTAAGAGCGGGTTGATCCATCATAGGTTCCTTTTCTTCTAGAGGGGGAAGAACAAAATAAACTAAAGAATATGGTTCAATCACTTTCTCTTTGGCTTTATACACTTTTTTAATGCAAGGAGGCATGCCAGGATTGGGTTCATTTTCTCTTGGTCGTTTAAATGATGGAGGGGAAGTGTCTATGGTTGGGTGCTCATGAGGTTGTATTATTTGTTCAATGTCAGACGCAGGATGAAGCATGGTTTCATCTAGAATAGGAGGAGTGGAAGTGGACAGGTACATGTTACGAAGAGACATTTCGGCTATGCATTTAGCTTTGAACTTTTGATAGGTTATGAAAAATAAGTCCTTTTGAGGGGTGATGGGTTCCATAGGTTCAGGCCAAAAGGCTTCTAAGGAAAAAATACCTTTAGAGGATAATAAATTAAAGCCACTATGGTGTATGGTAAATATTTCATTGCCATGCAGAAACTTCAAACATTTGTGAACAATTGAGGGGATTGCTTTCATCGAGTGGAGCCAAGGATGACCTAGCTGTAGACGAAATTAGTCCAATTGTGGAATGATAGAAAATGTTACCTCCAAAGTTTTGGGTCCTATTTGTAAGGGGAGTACTATCGATCCGATCGTAGGGCACACAAAACTAGTATGTGTTTTAATCCATGTAGTTGGTTTGTTATAATCATCTTGATAAATATCATGTAATACTAAAAACTCTTTCGTGATCACATTCTCGCCACAGACAGGATCTATTAATATCCCATTAGTAGGCTTATCATAGATTCTAGTGGCTATGTAAAGAGGACCATCGGGAAGCTTTTTAAGTATATCATGAGAAGAAAAAGTAATATCAAGAGATTTGTTGGTTGGTCCCTTACAAGGGACAATGTCTATCGTACCCACAAGTTCATCCATAGGATTAACATGGGTAACATCATGTTCAATATTTGTATCATCATTCATTACATTAGTGTTTGAAGGTTCACTAGCCTTAACAAATGAAACATTGTGTTTAGGCATAGGGTTGGTAAAAAAATTTAAATTCTGGTTAGGGGGTGCAACAAACTTATTGCCTTGATCATTGACACCCGCAATGGACAAATGACTAGAATCAATGAGGTCTTGAACTAAGTGTTTCAGATGCTTACATTGTTTAGCGTCATGTCCATTTTGGAAATGAAAATGACAATAAGCATTAGGTTTAAAGGTGGGTGGTAAAGGCTTGGTGGTATCAAGTAGTTTAATGGTAGGAAAATTGATCATTTGTTGCTAGAGCAATTGGTTCATTGTATTATGGAGGGTATTAGGTAAGGGAGTAATTGTCTCTTTGGGTCCCCATAGGTAAAGGGTACCACTTCTCTAACAACTTCCACTTGACTTTGAACAGGTTGGGTTGGTTGCAGAGAAGGTGGATTGAACTGTAAAAAGCCTCTATTTGGTTTTTGAAAGTTTTGCACGTTGTTTTGCTTAGACTTCTCAGCTTGGTTAGAAGTGGACTTTGAATCATGACTAGAAATTGAGTTGTGATAATCACAAAGGGTCGTGCATAAATGCATGAACAAAGGGAATTTCATCATAGTTAACTTATCCTAAAGGTGAGTGTGAAAGTTTTTGATAAACATCTTTTGCAGATGTGAATAAGGAATATTGACATTAATTTGAGCATACAATGACTGATATCGTGAAGTGAAATCAATTACTTTTTCATCAGAATTTTGTTTACATCGCATTAAATCAGCCATTGTCTTTTTAGGAGTCATATGGACTTGGAAATGACTTATGAAGGCATCCACAAGTTCATTGAACGATCGGATGGAATGATTGGGTAAGTTTGAAAACCACTCCAATGCAATGTCCTTCAAGGTCCTAGGAAAATTTTTGGCTAACAACTTATCATTGAGGACAAAGTTACTGCGCAAGGCTGTTGGCAACACAAGGGAAGACAACTAAGAGGGGGGGTGAATCAGTTGTCACAAAATTTCAAACTTATTCAAATTATTATGCTTATTCTTAGATCTGATTAATAACCATGAAAGCATAAATTAAACACACATAACACCAAGATTTTTTATGTGGAAACCCTATTAGGGGAAAAGCCGCGGTGGAGGTCAGTCCACAAGATTATACCTTGTTAAAAGTATAAAGAAATGTAAATGGGGAATGCACATGCATTCAGACGCACTGCCTAGAGCTCACTGCTCAATTACAAAAGGAAGACATACTATCTTACAAAAGATTGGATTACATCCACAAGATTTGAACTGAGAAAAATAACATCTGCTAATGCCTGATTATAGTTCTGGTTAAGCACATGAACACTTCTTCACTCTTCCTCACTCTTCTTCACACTTTGCTTCTGCCTTTGAAAGATCTAAACATTATTCGCACACAAGACTCGCACACTTCACATACTCATGCCTTCAAATGATAAAACAATCACTCTTATATATCCACAACAAGAAATTACATCGCTACATGTTAGACTCAAGAAAATAATAAAATGAATACAAACTGTCGGCCCAAAAAATTAAAGATTATTATGCGAATCAAGCAAGGTCAGCCACAACATAGTGAAGACCCAAAATAAAATCCTCAAACACAAACCACCTTCAAAAAAATATTCCTCGAAGATCCACAACATACTACAACACCTTGTCAGCCAAGAACATGAAAAAGATGAACACACAAGAGAAAATATCAAATCACGAGCACAACGATCAATGCGGATGTGCAACACAGATAGAGCACGATCTAGAAGAATCCACAAACAACTTGAATCACCAGAGAAGCATCCACAACAATTGAACTAATTGGAATCACATTATCTTCATTCAAGAACACTAGTTGAAGTAACAGAAAGACCGTTAGAATACACATCTTCATAACTTGATCAAATCTTCATGTGGATCTATGAAACTCAACGTGGAAAAACTAGATATACTCAACAAGAAACCCTTTAGTCCACAACCTCTGATCATCAACGTATTGAACTCACCAACAAATTGAACTTCACTTCACCACTGACAACTTGCAATTCATTTCATTACAATTTTCTCAATATCCTCAACATATACAACCTCTAAGACATTAATGCTAATAGTGTTGACATCAATGACAACCACAACATCCAACAATCTCCCCCTTTGGCATTGATGGCAACACATGATATAAAAAACACCATCAACGCAACTATCTTCAACACTTACTCCCCCTTAGGTTCTGACTCTTTTCTCCTCAACAACTCTTCTCCCACATGACTCTTCTTCCTCAGATAATTCACAATTTTTCACATGATTCTTCTCCCCTTTGACATCAATGACAAAGATCTCTTTTCTCCACACAAGCTCTGAACCACATATCTGAACATCTGACTACTCCCCCTGAGTAGCAACCACCACAACATCAATCTGGATCAAAATATGACCATGAAATGCACAAATTGATGCAAGTCAATGAATCTTAGTTCTGATTAGGAGGGGTAATCACCCCTAGCTTCCCTTTGAGATACTCAAAAGTAACCTTAGGTAATGACTTTGTAAAAATGTCTACAATCTGTTCCTTAGTAGGCATATACTCCAATCTGACTTCCTTTTCACTCACCTTCTCTCTCAAAAAGTGAAACTTGATAGATATATGCTTGGTATTTGAATGCAACACCGGATTCTTAGAAATGTTAATTGCACTTGAATTATCACATAATATAGCAATGGGCTCATCATACACAACTATGATATCCTTCAACATCTGCTTCATCCACAATACTTGAGTACAATTATTAGCAGCAACAATGTATTATGCCTTTGCAGTAGATAAAGAAATGGCATTTTGCTTCTTACTTAACCATGAAATCAACTTCTTACCCAAGAAAAATGCACCACCACTAGTACTCTTTCTGTCACCCACATCACCTGCCCAATCAACATCAGTAAAAGTGCTCAAAGTAAGATCATCATTTTTAGGATACCACAACCCAAAATCAACTGTTCCCTTCAAGTATCTGAAAATTCTCTTCACAACAGTTACATGAGATTCCTTAGGATCAGCTTGAAATCTTGCAACAATGCATACCACATTCATAATATCTGGTCTAGTTTGAGTCAAATAAAGCAATCCACCAATCATTGATCTGTATCTAGTCTGATTTTCTTTCGGAGAATCATCATTTTGTGTCAACTTGCATATGGTAACCATAGGTATGCCAACTAGCTTTGAATCTTCCATTGCAAACTTCTTTAGCAATTCTTTCACATACTTGGACTGAGATATGAAGATCCCTTTATCTAATTGAGTAATTTGCAATCCCAAAAAGAATTCCATCTCACATATCATAGACATCTCAAACTCATTCTGCATCTCATCAGCAAACTTCATGCACAAATCATCATCTCCTCCAAAAATGATATCATCAACAAAGACTTCAACAATCAGATATTTATCATGATCAATCTTGAAATACAAATTACTATCAGCAGTACCTTTATTGAATCCAAGCTTCAACAAATACTTGTCCAATTTGGCATACCATGCTCTTGGGGCTTGCTTAAGTCCATACAATGCTTTCTTCAGCCGAAAAACCATATCTCCCTGACCAGTCAATTGAAATCCATCAGGTTGCTCAACATACACCTCTTCTTCTAGTTCACCATTTAGAAATGCCGACTTGACATCCATCTGATAAACCTTGTAATTTTTGTAAGCAACATAAGCAAGAAATAATCTTACAACTTCAATCCTAGCAATAGGGGCAAAGGTTTCTTCAAAGTCAATTCCTTCCATTTGGGAATATCCTTTACACACCAATCTTGCTTTGTTTATAGCCACTTCACCTTGCTCATTCAGCTTGTTTCTAAAGACCCGTTTAGTTCCAATTACATTTTTTTCCTTAGGTATAGGAACAAGAATCCATGTATTATTCTTCTCAATTTGTTGTAGCTCTTCTTTCATTGCTTCCACCCAATTTTCATCTTTGCATGCTTCATTCACATGATTAAGCTCAGTCTTTGAAATCAGACAGTATTCTTCTGCAATCTTTCTCCTAGTCTGAACACCTTTGTTCTTATCACCTATAATATGATCTTCTGAATGATTTAGTCTTACATACCTTAGAGTCTTAGGATGTTCTTGAACTTTCGGCTCTTGTGATCTCTCTTCCGCACTTTCACTAGTTTCTTCCTCTTGATTTTCTTGATTCACCCGAATGATTTGAACTTGATTTTGAGTCTGAACTTTCTTTCCTATTACTGAACTATTATTCTGATCATCAGAATCATATCCATAGGTTTTGGATGGTCTAGCTATGTCTTCATCAACCTGAGAAATCATACAACTTTTACTAGCAACATTCAAGTGAAAGATGTTACCTTTTGTTTGAGTACTTGAAGCAATCATATTTCCAGAACTCCCCAATATTCTACACTTACCATTCTTGAATTGAAGATTGTATCCCTTGTCAACCATTTGTCCGACACTTAAGAGGTTATGCTTCAAGTGGGAGTCAAGTCCCCAAAGAGATAAAAGGGACTCATTGTGAGTTTGGCATTGGATCTGGAAGTGCTTAAGGAGCATGTTTGCGTGAAGGGTGAACTCAAAGTTCAAGATGGTCGGGATTAATAATCAGTTGTCTTATGGGAGGCACAAAGGATGAAGAACTCGGTGGAATCACCAAGTCTACACAACATGCAACTGTTGTTCAGAAAGTGAACAAAGTGAGACATGGGTGGACCATGCAAAGCAAAGAGCTCGTCGTAGCTCGCAGGTGTACTATTTTGCGGTGCACTTTCAGAAGTTATAAAACATCATCAATATTATTCTTACCATCAAGAGAAATGGATCCTCTTCTGGATTACACCAGCTTTGTCATCACCAAATCTTACCACACCACCATCATACTTTTCCAAGCTCACAAACTTGCCTTTATCTACTGTCATGTGATGAGAGCATCCACTGTCAATCACCCATTCATCTTTCTCTTCAACTCTGGCTGCTAGATATTTCTCCACATTTGAGCAACTAACAAATTCAATAAGGGTTGGATCATTTTCCTTGATAGCAATAAATACCCATTCATCTTCACTTTCATTCCCTTTATCAAATTCATCAATTGTCACTCCTTCATCAACATAATAGCACTTTCTTTGAAATCTAGGCTTGTTAGGTCTTGGCTTAGGGACTCTTTCCGGACACCTTGATGCAAAATGACCTATCTTATTGCAAGAAAAACATTTAATAAGAAATTTCCCTTTATACTTACCTTCTCCTCTAGCTTCTCTCTTGACAATAAGTGCTTCAAGCTCTTCTAGCTCTCTTTCTTCTTCCTCAATTTGTCTCATTTCTTCCTCATATTTGAATACCTTTTTAGATGAACTTTCTCCTAAATCATATCCCCGTTTATCTCTCCCGGAGGTAGTAGCTTTGAATGCAAATTCTATCTTAGGAAGAGCATCACCAAATTCACTCAACTCAAAAGCAATAAGCTTACCAATCAACATATCTCTGGTTACATTTGTTACAGTCCAGAGCTCCTCAATAGCAGTAGCTTTGACTTTGTATGCAACAGGAAAGAATCTAATAAGCACTTTAGCAACAATTTTTGATTCTTCCAACTGTCCACCAGCACATCTGATACCACACACAAGTTCATTCACTCTTTGCATGAAAGTAGTAATGTTCTCATCATCACTCATTCTCAACATTTCATATTTCCCTTTTAGAATTTGTAACTTAGCAATCTTCACATTAGCATCACCTTCATACAAAGTTTCCAACTTTTTCCAAATCTCATAAGAAATCTTCAGATCCATAACATTTTCCATCTTAGAATCATTCAAAGCACTCAACAATGCTTCATGTTGCCTCTATTTTACCTATAGTTAAATCAGGCGAGATAATCAAATGTTAGATCTTTAGAGGCTAGTGGGACATTCACACAAGGGAAAAGACTCTATATCTGTTGCTAGGTCACAGGGAACTCAGTGGGAGAAGACACCCTGGGAAGATTCGACATGAAAATAATCCAAGGAGAAAGTCGGCAAGACTCTCCTACTGTCTGGCCGACTGACTGTCTGATTTATTCCATCCTAAGCAGGTCGCTGAGACCTAGTCTTTGTCATGCCGAACGAGCCTGCTGAGCCTATCGCTATAACATAGAGGGTTCAGCATGACCTCTTACTGCGTGGATTTCCTTGGCCGATAGGCCATTCAATCATCATTCGGAGAGACTCTCGGTGACTACGGGCTTCGGGGAAACCTACAGCGCTCAGTGAGAAGTCCCAGCAAAGGTTCGATGTCTCGCCGACAACAGTGATCCTCGGTGTAACTACGAGACTTTGCCAGGATGTCCCGCCGACATCAAATGTCTTACTGACTTCACATAGGTTCCCTTCAGTAGGAGTGTAAGGCTTCGATGAAGGGTCACATCGAAAAGGTTATGTCTTCCCCACCGTGCACCGAAGGGTCCTATTGGCATAAGGAGATAGCTTCGCCAGAATGTCATACCGAAGTGGAGATGTCTCCTTGAAATGAAGCAGAACTCGACGAAGGGCGAAAAGATTCGGCATGAGTCTCACCAAACATAGAGATCTTCGAAAAAGATAAATAAAGTCACCCAGAGGTCTTAGCGAAGACTTAAGTCTCGCCGAAAGGAGGGATGGACCCTCACGAAGACGAGCAGTTCGGCAGGACTCTTGCCGAAAACACGATGATGGCTCTTTGGGCAGACAAAAGGGGTCTACAAGAGGTCTTGGTGACGATAACGGGTCTTGGCGACAAGCACAAGTTTCGGAAAGGATATTGACTTCGACGTATGTCTTGCCGAAAGATAAAGGAACCACCGCAGATAGAAGAAGGGCCTCGCCAAGGCTTGAGGCTTTCGCAGTGATGTCTCAGCGACACAAGAGGACATGCCGACAGCATGGGGTCTCGCTGGGTGTCTTGTCGAAGTAAAATGAAATATGTGTTTGCCGAGAGATGGAGGGCTCGTTAGGAGGTCTTCCCGAACGTATAATCTCTGGCCGACAGCGATGGATGTACCAAATGAAAAGGATATCAGTGTGACTCAATGGTGCTCACTGGGACTTTTAACTGAATCTGTTTGTCTTGCCGATGGTTTTGGCAGTATCAACATGACTTCTAAAGCTTCAAAGACACTTGATCGCATCAGCAAGACACTTTCAGTGTCTTGCCGAGATACAATTCCATTCAAAGGGATTTTTGACCAGCTGCAGGGCCCGCGTGGAAGGTGCTTGACTAACCAGAGGGATCTAAATCGAGCTTTGGCAGTCTGATCAGAACGTGGAATGCCAACGTAGGACAAATGTAACATGAATACAACATATATCTGTTCTAAGCTCGGGGGGCATTCAATGCGGCTCTTCAATAGGGGACTCGGTAGCTGGACACGATGGATTAGAAGAATTAATGCTACGAAAGATCAGGAGAAGGCTTCTCCAAGAGCGGTTCTTCACACTGACACCAACAACAGGGACACGCAAGCTTCTGCAATTAATTCATAAAAAGATCTGAGATAGATCTTTTCCTGAACTGGGATATTTTTGTATGCCCTAAGGGGCTGATGTATAGTCTGTATATAAGGAATTTTTTGCCTTTTTGTAAACAGTTCTGATTGCACACTCTGAAGAGTTAGTGATTTTCAAACAATCCTTTCTCATTCAATGTATGTTTTCTGTAACTCAACTGGAATCCTGAATACAACACAGAGTTTACCTTGGAAGTTTATGTTCATGCTTGTATTGATTCTCATTTCTGTATCTTTCTTTTGCACATGCAAGTCTATAACTGTGTTTTCACATTTCTGCATTTATGTCTTAAGGTTGTGAAATTGATCTTTCCTCCCAAGGTGTATGTGTTGGCCAAACCTGTTAGGACTAAAGCATTAAATCTGAAAGAGGTTGTTCTGGGTATGTAAATCAATTGAATTAGGCTCTCAAGTGTTTGTTCTTACTATGTTTGTTTCATGATTTCTCATTAATACGGTGTATCACCATAGGTTTAGTTCATTTTTTTTGTATCTTTTTCCTCTTTCCTCTCAAAGAAGCAGTAGTTTAGGTGATACCCAAAGGAAGCCAACCTTCTCCGGAGGTTCATTTCAGCTATAGGTGACCCACAACCTTGAAATGATCCCATGTTGCTCTAGAATGCTCAGTTTTTGTAAAACTTTGCATAGGGTGCAATTCTAGGTGAACAGTTTCTGGCACGCCCGGTGGGACAGGAATTTGTTTTAACTGCTGGTTTGGTATGCAGCCAATGAATTATCAGGCTTTATAGAAGTCCTTTAGCATACTTGGCGACTCCACAAAGAGGAAGAACTCCAAAAATCAACGCCTTCTACAGTTTATGAGAAAAGTTCAGACAAGAGGCAGCTCAGGTCCCTTCAAATATTTGCAGCTGTCACCACCGAGGAGAAAAGGTAGAGCAACAAAAATGAGGGGAACAACAATTATTTATTCCAGAAGGACTCAATCCACTCCTCCATCTGGGAGATCACACATTGTTATCTCGTCCTTAGCTTCATCCAGAATACCGGTACAACAACATCAGATACCTTCAATGGCCGCTCCAAGGAATCAACCCTTTGTTGCTTTCAAGGGAGGGAGTCCTTTGAACTTGGCGCAACATAATGATATTCCAATGGCAGCCTTGAAGAGTCTGCCAATTTTCACGGGAGAAGATCAAACTACGCCCATTGAACATTTGAGAGATGTGGCTTTGTTATGTGGAGTCCACCACATAACCGAAGAGGACGTTGTAGTGAGATTGCTAGCTACTTCACTAAAAGGAAGAGTTGTGCAGTGGTACAGGAGCCTACCGGTCAGTTCAATTGCAACATGGGATGATTTTGGAGAAAAATTGCATAAGAAATTCCAAGACAGGTCTGACAACTTGTCTCTATTGGAGCAACTGACTACGATTAAGAGGGCTCCGCAAGAGCAGATGAATGACTTCAACTTTAGATTTCGAAGAACTTGGGATAAAATCCCTGCAACAGTGAGACCACCTCCAGAGTATGCATTCCTATACTTTTTGAGAGCTCTGAACAATGATATAGCTGTCATGATACAGTCAATGGGAGGAGTATCTCTATCGGATGCCTTTGAAATAGCTATTAGAGCTAAAAAAAACTTAATACAAGCTGGTAAGCTTGCTCCCAGGCCACCAATGCCAATATTTCCAAAAATTCATGCAAACATCCCTTTGCAAATACTTCCTTTCACACCTCTACCAGTTGTACCAACGCTACCAGCTGTTGTTCCAACCATTGACAAGCAGGAAAGTGTTGCTTCAAGCTCATCAAATGAATTACAAGAGATCAAAAGTATTTTACAGACTTTTGGTAACAAGTTGGTGAACTTGGAAAAGCAACAGGCCTATTCCAGGCCTTATCAACAGCAAAATCAGATCCCAAGTCAGCCCTTTCAAGGTCAACAACAGCAATTCCAAGGGAATAGACAGCAGTATTAGGGCAATTATCAGGGCCCAAGATAGAGTGTGAACACAAGGCCTTTTTATGCCTATGCTCCAGCACCTGTTAGTGCAGGAAGGGACTTGGTTCCCACTCAAAACAATTTAGCAGCTGATTATGAGTGGTGCTACCCTTGTAACCAGCCTCATAATCAAGCCACTTGTTCAAACAAACTCATCAATCAAGCACTGATGGTACAAAATGCCTCAAGCTCACAACAACATGCACCTAACGAGTCATCTCCACAACACCAAGATCAGTTTGCAAATGATGCTACTCTACTCAACTGGCAGGGTGAAGAGTTATGTGGGTTGAATGAAGATAGCTCTCCAGTTGCAGCTAACACCAGGGCAAAGAAGAGAGCATTTGAGCTTGACCAAGTAGCTGATAGAGGAAAGGTGGCAGCTGTGGAACCATCTACCTCTCGAGTGACTAGTGATTTGCAAGGAAATCAACAACTCCCAACAAGGGAGCAGCCACGCTTACAAGCTGATCACGCTGGCGTAAAGGTACACAATAAAAATCCAATTGTACCCTTTAATATTCTTGATAGTATGAAAAGGACAAATGTAACCATGTCTATGTGGGATTCTTTAGTCATCCCCGGTCAAAAGGATATGTTACAATCAGCCCTATCAAGTTTGAAAATGTCTGATAAAGCCGATCCCCCAATAGGTCAGGTTAGAGTCGTGTTAACAAATGATTCTCAGAGAAATGATTAGCGACCTTGCATAGAGAATGAAAAAGGAGTTAAACCACCTCCTTTCTACGTGTCAGTAATTATCGGTGATAAATTAGTCCATAATTGTATGGTAGATAGCGGAGCTAGCAGCTCTGTCATGCCAAAACAGATTGCTGACAAACTTGGACTAAAATACCAGCCTTTAGAGAAGGGAGTGATTCAATTGGATGGTACTTCGGTTAATACCTTGGGGATCATCAAGGATTTAAATCTCACCCTCCATGCTTGTCCAAAATTTTCAGTCCCTCAAGATATATGTGTCATAGACCTTCCACCTTTCTTTTCCTTGTGTTTATCTAGAGACTTTACAACCAAGATAGGTGGTTATGTATCAGCTGATTGGTCACATATGCTATTTAGAACAAGATATGGGACTAAGGTTACCATCAATTCTAAGAGATTGGCTAAAGATCACATTGAGCCATACAACCCAAGTCCCCTTAATGTTGTTCCTACTGCTGTAGACACAAATTGTTTCATTCTTTCTGACAATGAACTAGCTACTACTCAAGAACTCCAATCAGAAGTTATTCCTGACGTGCTACTGCATGAATGGGCAATTGAAAATGTATCGGACAGTCTTGTAGACCTCATTCAAGATGTTGGTATGGGAAACTATGTCATTCTTGAGCCTGATACAGAGATTCCAAACTTGGAGAAAGAGGCAGATCAGTTGTTGCAACCGCTTAATGGACTTTGGGAGATGTATTTTGATGGTTCCAGAAGTAAGAATGGGGCAGGAGGAGGTGCAATGTTAATTTCTCCACAAGGTGATAGATACTATGCTGCTTTCCGTTTTGCTTTTGCATGCTCTAATAATACTGTTGAATATGAGGGCCTTGTTCAAGGCCTAGAGTGGGCAAGGAAGAGAGGAATAACCAACTTGAAAGTCCATGGGGATAGCGAATTAATTGTTAATCAAGTAAGGGGCCTGAATGTTGCTAAAAATGACACATTAAAGTCATAGAAATAGAGTGTGGAACATGCTCGAAGATTTTGATGCCTTTAACTTAGTGTCTATCCCAAGAAATCAGAACAAGCATGCTGATAGGCTCGCAGCCATTGGAGCACAATTTGATATTCCAAATGACATCAGAAAAGAGAAGGTGCAGCAGTATGTGAAGGTTGTAATCAGACCCTCAATTCCTGACAACAACATTCACTGGCAAGTCCTTGACAGTGATGAGCAGATCCTTTCCTTCTTGCTTGAGGAAGATCAGTTCTCCATGGTGAATCAAGCAAAGCTCAAGTAGCAGTATGGTGATTAGGTCATATAGTTGAAGACAAACAAATTTCCCAAAGGCCTTGTTACCTTAGAGTCAATTTTTAGTACTGATGATCAACTTAAAAAGGGTAGAGCTAGCTTGCAAATCAAAGAACACTATTAGGAGTTGGAGATTTTCAAAGGTAAACTTCTTAGGATATGCAAACTTTGTTCACTTGAAGATAGAAAAACTTTTGCTGCTTTGTGCCAAGAGTTTCATGATGTCTTTGCTTGGGAGTATTCAGATTTGAAAAGATTTGATCCCCATATTGCTCAGCATACAATTGAATTAGAACCTAACGCCAAGCCAGTAAGGCAGAAACAAAGGCCCTTGAATCCTAAACTTGAGCCCCTAATGATTAAGGAGCTAACTAAACTAGTTGAGGGGGGTATTGTCTTCCCTATCAAGCACACTTCATGGGTTTCTAATCTTGTACCGGTTAGAAAGAAAAGTGGTGAGATAAGGCTCTGTGTAGACTTCAGGGATCTTAACCGATCCTCTCTAAAAGACCACTACCCACTGCCCTCCATGGAACGAATCTTGCAAGAGGTTGCTGGTTCTGAAAGATTTTCCCTACTAGATGGTTTTTCAAGATATAACCAGGTGCTGGTTAAAGAGGAAGATTAGTTTAAGACTGCTTTTACCACTAAATGGGGCACCATGGCATACAAAAGGATGCCTTTTGGTTTGTCCAATGTTGGTGCCACGTTTCAAAGAGCCATGGACATGGCATTTCAAAGTTTGATCAACAAGATTATACTGATTTACCTAGACGACATCACAGTTTATTCTAAGAATGTTGATGAACATCTGTTACATCTTAGGCAAGTGTTTGAAAAATGTAGAGAGTTTGGTATCTCCCTCAATCCAAAGAAGAGTATCTTTGCTGTCCACGAAGGGAAACTGTTAGGACACATAGTATCAAAGTAGGGAATCACTATTGACCCTGAAAGAGTCAAGGCCATACTTGAGTTGCTGCTGCCTAATCACAAGAAGGTCCTATAGAGCTTTCTGGGACAGATCAACTTTCTGAGAAGGTTCATTCCAGACGTGGCAAACCTGCTACAACCTCTAACAACCATGTTAAAGAAAAATGCAGTCTTCAGTTGAACAAAGGAGGCAAAGCATAGTTTTGGAGAAATTAAGGAGGCATTAGCATCTGTTCCGACATTGGTAAACCCAGACTTCTCTAAAGACTTCTTTTTATATGCTTTTGGTAGTAGTGGTGCAATCTCTGCTATGTTGGTTCAGAAGAATAGCGACAATTTGGAGCAACCCATAGCCTTCTTTAGCCAAATACTTGCTGATTATGAGGAAAGGTATACATTTGTTAAAAAGCACGTTCTCTCTGTGATTAGAAGTCTGAAGAAATTTAAACCTTTGCTTTCAAACAATAAGGTTCATATTCTGGTTGCACACTCAAGTGTGAAAGAATTTTGTTGAATAAGGATTTGAATGAAAAAAGAGTAGGGTGGATCACTAAGGTCATGGAGTACGATGTAGATATTAGCATCACCAAACTAGTTAGAGGTAAAGGTCTTTGTGAACAGCTTGCTTCAGGGTCAAGCAGTGAAAGTGAACTAGAAAAGGATGTTGTGCTTGCCAATACAAATGAGCCTCAGAATGCTCAAGATGATGTGCCCATGGGGATAACTAATTAGGTCCAAGATATGACCCAATTTCTACAATTTGGCCAATGCCCATTAGGTCTGAACAGAGCCAAAAGAAGATACTTTAGACTACAGTCCATACCATATGTGTTGATGGACAATGTTCTTTTTAAAAAGGATTTGAATGGTGTCCTGTTAAGATGTATTCACAGTGACCAAATTGAAAAAGTGCTTCATGAGTTTCATGACAGAGCTGCAGGAGGTCACTTTGCTCCCAGAACTACTACCTGGAAGGTCATGAGAGTTGGTTACTACTGGCCCAGCTTGTTCAAGGATGTGTATGCCTGGTCAAGAAAGTGCATCAAATGTGCTCTATTTTCGGGAAAGGAAAAGCTTCCCGCTATGCCCTTGCATCCAATTCAAGTAGAGTAGCCCTTCATGAGATGGGGCATTGATTTTATTGGACCAATAAATCCACCTTCCAGTTCTGGTCACAAATGGGTACTTACAACCACTGACTATTTTACAAGGTGGACATAAGCGGTTGCATTAAGGGAAGCAAAAGAATCCTCAGTGTTGAACTTCTATGAAGATATAGTCACCAGGTTTGGAGTGCCTAACTCCATCATATCTGATAATGCCCTTGCATTCATGGGTCTAAGGGTAACTGACTAGGCCGTTAAGCATGGCATTCATTTGAGCACATTTTCAAATTATTACCCTCAAGGTAATGGCCTAGCTGAGAGCACGAATAAGAACCTCATCAGAATTATTAAAAGAACCATAGAGGACAACCAAAGGACCTGGCCCAATAGTTTAAAGAATGCAATTTGGGCAGATAGAGTGACCCCTAAGAGGTCTGTTGGTAACTCACCATATATGTTGGTCTATGGCAAAGAGGCAAGATTGCCACTATCAGTGGAGCTTCCGGCTCTTGATATTGTTCACCAGTTGGAGATGCTTGAGGGACAGGACCCAATGTTTGTAAGGTATGCAGAGCTCATGGAGCTCGAAGAATCGAGGGACAGAGCAATGAAAACTTTGGAGGATCATCAGCTCCAGACCAAGAAAAATTTTGATAAGAAGGCTACAGGAAAGTTTTTTAAGGAAGGAGACCTCGTGCTCAAATGGGATGTTCTGAAAAGCAGACCAGGCCATCACACCAAGTTCGACAATATGTGGACTGGTCCATTTATTATCACAGGTTGTAAAGAGCACAATGCATATCAACTAGCTAAAATAGAAGGTGAAGTGCTTCCTATCCCAGTCAATGGGATACACCTTAAGCCCTGTTTTCAAATCTGACAGGTCTATCTATTGTATATAATAGTTTAGGCTTTATGTTTTCCATAAGTGTTGTTTCAACACAGTATATATTTCTCTTTTAAGTTTTCCCTGTCTTGTCGTTTTGGCAACCTGTTGTGTCCTATAAATCTCATGAGGTCGAGGCGATGTGCAAGATTGACGTTTTAATTGTTCTCTGAGTTTTCTAACGACTCCATGCCCAATGGATAAGCCTAGTCACTGGTTCTCATGTTTAGCAGGTAAACATCCCGCAAAGGTCACCAAAATTGTTGCCTCTATTTTACCTATAGTTAAATTAGGCGAGATAATCAAATGTTAGATCTTCAGAGGCTAGTGGGACATTCACACAAGGGAAAAGAATCTACATCTATTGCTAGGTCATGGGGAACTCAGTGGGAGAAGACACCCTGGGAGGATTCGACATGAAAATCATCCAAGGAGAAAGTCGGCAAGACTCTCCTACTATCTGGCCGATTGACTGTTTGATTTATTCCATCCTAAGCAGGTCGCTGAGACCTAGTCTTTGTCATGTCGAATGAGCCTGCTGAGCCTATCGCTATAACGGAGAGGGTTTGGCATGACCTCTTACCGCGTGGATTTCCTTGGCTGATAGGCCATTCAATCATCATTCAGCGAGACTCTCGGTGACCACGGGCTTCGGGGATACCTATAGCGCTCGGTGAGAAGTCCCAGCGAAGGTTTGATGTCTCACCGACAACAGTGATCCTCGGTGTAACTACGGGACTTCGCCGGGATGTCCCGCCGACATCAAATGTCTTACCGACTTCACATAGGTTCCCTTCGGCAGGAGTGTAAGGCTTTGGTGAAGGGTCACAGTGAAAAGGTTATTTCTTCCCCACCGTGCACTGAAGGGTCCTATCAGCATAAAGAGATAGCTTCGCCAGAATGTCATACCGAAGTGAAGATGTCTCCCCGAAACGAAGCAGAGCTCGGCAAAGGGCGAAAAGATTCAACATGAGTCTCACCGAACATAGAGGTCTTCAGAAAAGATAAATAAAGTTTCCTAGAGGTCTTAGCGAAGACTTAAGTCTCGCTGAAAGGAGGGATGGACCCTCACGAAGATAAGAGCAGTTCGATAGGACTCTTGCCGAAAACACGACGATGGCTCTTCGGGCAGACAAAAGGGGTCTACAAGAGGTCTCTTGGAAATGATAATGGGTCTTGGTGACAAGCACAGGTTTCAGCAAGGATATTGACTTCGGCGTATGTCTTGCCGAAAGATAAAGGAACCACCGAGGATAGAAGAAGGGCCTCGCCAAGGCTTGAGGCTTTCGCAGTGATGTCTTGGCGACACAAGAGGACACGTCGACAGCAGGGGGTCTCGCTGGGTGTCTTGCCGAAGTAAAATGAAATATGTGTTTGCCGAGAGATGGATGGCTCGTTAGGAGGTCTTCCCGAACATATAATCTCTGGCCGACAGCGATGGATGTACCAAATGAAATGGATATCGGTGTGACTCAATGGTGCTCGTTGGGACTTCTAACCGAATCCGTTTGTCTTGTTGATGGTTTTGGCGGTATCAACATGACTTCTAAAGCTGCAGAGACACTTGATCGCATCGACAAGACACTTTCAGTGTCTTGCCGAGATGCAATTCCATTCAAAGGGATTTTTGACCAGCTGCAGGGCCCACGTGGAAGGTGCTTGACTAACCAGAGGGATCTAAGGCGAGCCGTGGCAGTCTGATCAGAACGTCGAATTCCAACGTAGGACGAATGCGACACAAATACAACATATATCTATTCTGAGCTCGGGGGGCATTCAATGCGGCTCTTCAACAGGGGACTCGGTAGCTAGACATGATGGATCAAAAGAATTAATGCTACGAAAGATCAGGAGAAGGCTTATCCAAGAGCGGTTCTTCACACTGACACCAACAACAGGGACACATAGAATTCTGCAATTAATTCATAAAAAGATCTGAGATAGATCTTTTCCTGAAATGGGATATTTTTGTATGCCCTAAGGGGCCGATGTATAGTCTGTATATAAGGCATTTTTTGCCTTTTTGTAAATAGTTCTGATTGCACACTCTGAAGAGTTAGTGATTTTCAATCAATCCTTTCTCAGTCAATGTGTGTTTTCTATAACTCAACTGGAATCCTGAATACAACACAGAGTTTACCTTGGAAGTTTATGTTCATGCTTGTATTGATTCTCATTTCTGTATCTTTCTTTTGCACATGCAATTCTATAACTGTGTTTTCACATTTCTGCATTTATGTCTTAAGGTTGTGAAATTGATCTTTCCTCCCAAGGTGTATGTGTAGGCCAAACCTGTTAGGAATAAAGCATTAAATCTGAAAGAGGTTGTTCTGGGTATGTAAATCAATTGAATTAGGCTCTCAAGTGTTTTTTCTTACTGTGTTTGTTTCATGATTTCTCATTAATACGGTATATCACCATAGGTTTAGTTTCATTTTTTTTTTGTATCTTTTTCCTCTTTCCTCTCAAAGAAGCAGTAGTTTAGGTGATACCCAAAGGAAGCTGGCCTTCTCCGGAGGTTCATTTCAGCTATAGGTGACCCATAGCCTTGAAATGATCCCATGTTGCTCGAGAATGCTCAGTTTTTGTAAAACTTTGCATAGGGTGCAATTCTAGGTGACAACACTTCCTTAGCCCTGATATTGTACTCAACATCCCTAATCTCAGCAGTAGTAGTAGGACCATTTTGAGGAATAACATACCTATTGCTTGTAATTCTCTAGTAGGGTTCACCAATGCATCTCAGATGGCACTCCATTTGAGTCTTCCACAGAGAATAATTTGTTCCATCAAATCTCAGACTATCCTTCTTGTATGTCGCCATCCCGGATCACCTCAAGCTATTAAACTTCTTCCAAGGAACCTGCTTTGATACCAATTGTTGGCAACACAAGGGTAGGCAACTGAGAGGGGGGTGAATTAGTTGTCACATAATTTCAAACTTATTCAACTTATTATGCTTATTCTTAGATCTAATTAATAACCATGAAAGCATAAATCAACAACACATTAGAAACACACATAATACCAAATTTTTTTTATGTGGAAACCATGTTAGGGGAAAAACCACGGTGGATGTCAGTCCACAAGATTATACCCTGTTAAAAGAATAAAGAAATGTAAATGGGGAATGCACATGCATTCAAGCACACTACCTAGAGCTCACTGCTCAATTACAAAAGGAAGAAAAACTGTCTTACAAAAGATTGGATTACATCCATAGGATTTGAACTGAGAAAAAAAGAATCTGCTAATGCCTGATTACAATTCCGGTTAACCACATGAACACTTCTTCACTCTTCTTCACACTTTGCTTCTGCCTTCGAAAGATCTGAACATTATTCATACACAGGACTCACACACTTCACATACTCATGACTTCAAATGATAAAAAAATCACTCTTATATATTCACAACAAGAAATTACATCGCTACATGTCGGCCTCAAGAAAATAATAAAATGAATACAAATTGTCGGCCCAAAACATTAAAGATTATTAATGTGAATCAACCAAGGTTGGCTACAACATAGTGAAGACCCAAAATAAAATCCTCAAACACAAACCACCTTCAAAAAAATATTCCTCGAAGATCCACAACATGCTACAACACCCTGTTGGCCAAGAACATGAAAAACATGAACACGCAAGAGAAAATATTGAATCGCGAGCACAACGATCAATACAGATGTGTAACATAGATAGAGTACGATCTAGAAGCATCCAAAAACAACTTGAATCACTAGAGAAGCATCCACAACAACTTAACTAACTTGAATCACATTATCTTCATTCAGGAACACCAACTGAAGTAATAGAAAGACTGTTAGAATACAAATCTTCATAAGTTGATCAAATCTTCATGTGGATCTCTAAAACTCAACATGGATAAACTAGATATACTCAACAAGACACCCTTTAGTCCAGAACCTCTGATCATCAACGTACTGAACTCACCAACATATTGAAATTTACTTCACCACTAACAACCTGCAACTCATTTCATCACAATTTTCTCAATATCCTCGACATATACAACCTCTAAGATATTAATGCTAATAGTGTTGACATCAATGACAACCACATATCAAAAAAACAACCACAACATCCAACAAAGGTTGTATAAGCATTGACATGATTAGTAGGGTCTCCTTTTCGTCCGTATTTCTCAAACCTAGGCATTTCAATTCCTTGTGGCATCTATGTGTGTAAGATCTCTAAGGATAATGGACTACTATGAACATGATATGTGGGTGGAGCATTTTGACTTTGGCTAATGGTGGATATTTGTTGTTGCATGGATGAAATGGTGTTAAAGAGTTGTGTAATGATGGGATTGGTGTAAGTGGTATGAGGTGGAAGGGAAAATGGTGATGGAGTGTATGTAATGTTAGGAGAAGTGAAAGGGACACTAAGAAGGGTGAAGGTGGAAGAAGGAATATGCGATGCCACAAAATAACTAGGAATGCGAGTTGGAATAGCGAAGGAATGAGCCACATGACTAACCTGTTGCGTAGTTGTTGTAACTTGAGGAGTGGTATAAGTTGGTATGGATGCTATGGTTGAAGGAGGAGGATTGTGTGGTCCTCCTTCAATTACAACAATGTTTGTTGATTGGGAAGTAGAAGGAACATGTTTATTGTATATCTCAACTATTCTTTTCATAACTTGTAAGCTGTCATCACTTTCAATCAAACAATGAAGGTTTTCTATTGCAGGTGTGGTAGTGGTGGAAATGTTTTCAAGGGATAAATCTTGTTGTAAATGTGCAAAATCCTCATGAATACTAATGAATTTTTCTTGCGGAATGGAATTGCTTTGAGTGTCAACATTTATTGGATGGAAAGGTGAAGGCATAGTAGTGGTAGTATCCATGCCTAATGCACCATTGTCCATACTAGGAGTAGGAGCTCTTGAGATCCCAAGGTCCACAACAAAAGTGCTATCACGAGAAGCCATGAGTCTAGAACTTAGTCTCACTAAAGTATTATCAATGGGGCACCAAACACTCATACAAGTACCACAAAACATGGGGAAAATGCAAATGCAATGTAATCTAGGAGTGAAAAATACAAATAACAAGAATTATGCAAACTAAAACAGAGAATAGAAATGTGGTAATTACCCAAAAAAATGCCTGAAAATGTAGTATGAAATGTGCAAGTGGACTGATTCGCCCAAGGTGGCCAATGAGTCCAACTATGAGATTTTTTTTTGTGTTTTTCAGAAAATTAAAAGTGATTTTAATTCTTTTCAGATGCAAAATAAGGTTGCAAATGAAGATTTTCAGCTTTTGAATGATATGATATGCAAAAATGAAGTCTAAATGAGTCTTTCACTAATGCAATTTTAGGAAACCCTAGGATGCAAAAAAAATACAAAAGACAATGCAATTAAGTCCTAGGATGCAAATATAAATGCAAATTAGAATGATATGATGTTCAATATGCAGGTTCACCAAAATGACCCATAGATTTTTGGGCATGAGGTTTATAAGCTACTCTTGCACTCTTACGATGTTTCACCTAAAAGGAGAGAGATAAACCTCACGAAAAATCAATGTGGTTCACTCAAATTAGGAAATGTATGATGTAATTAAGACTAAATGAGATTATCTAAATGCAACTAAACTATGAAATTGATTGATTATGAATGCAAAACCTAAGATATATGCAATGTTTGAAAACATAATGTGATATGCAAACATGAACTAAAAGATGAACAAATGCAAAAAAAAAGTGAAGAAGGCTGAATCAGAGTGCACCTGGGCAAAGAATTTAGAATTTGGAGTGTCCTAAATGCTAAAAAAAATCACTAAAAATCACTAGTGGGACTCATTTGCCACTGATGGTGAATCAGTCTTGCTTCTGATGAAAACTTCTGGAAATAGGTTTCTGAGTGTCAGGATCCAGAATCTGATAAAATCTAATTTTCCAGTCTTAATGTGGGACTCATTCGCCACTGATGGCGAATCAGTCCTCTCCCAAAATTTTGTGAAATTAGGGATCAATTCTATAGCACCAGATCTAAGCTTGTCTTGTCGGGTTGACAGAGTCAAATCTACAGAAAACAGATTGTAGGTTGTCTCCAAGCTTGAAATAGGTTGTAGTTGACTTGAAACACTTTGTTGACTCCTTGTCCACTTCTCAACACCTAATTGCTTGATAAATATGCATACACAAGTCTGAAAACACACATACAAAAGGGGGAAAATGGATAAGGGTTAGGTTATAGGGATTTTCCTTGGTCAAATCCCACTTTGGTAATCAAACCCTTAATGAAGAAATGGAATAAAATGAACAAGGAAAGATGAATGAACAAAATGCAAATGTCCTAAAATCACCAACCTTGTTGAAGAAATCTGAAGATATATCAATGGTTGCTTGAGGATACTTGATTGATGCTTGCTTAAATGATGCAAAGTGCTCAAATGTGATTTGAATACTTAGTGAATGAAAAGATTGCTTGAATGAATTGGGAGATGTAAAATGAGGAGAAAAACACATATTTATACACACTTGTGCCTTAGTAACTCGATGATACCTCATCACAAGCCGACATAAGGTGATTTTGAATAAAAACCCAAAATAAAATTTGAAATATTTTGAATTTTGAGCCAAGAGGGACTCATTCCCCACCCATGGTGAATGGGTCTCACCTTGGATTGGAAAGTGGGTGTCAAGAATTATCTTGCATTTAATGTTGTTTGTTGGGTTTACGTTCAAAAACACACTTAATTAAGCCTTATGAGTGCATAAAGGGGTCAAATAAAGCATAAGAGAGGTGTAAATAGTGAAATTAAGCCTAGAAAAGTGTGAAATCTTGTTACAAGACTTTACAACACTTCAAAATAGGACTTGATAAGTGATGAAAAGGTGATTTTTAGGTGAATTGTAATGAATAGAGTCTAGAAAAGTGTAGAAATTTTTTACAACACTTCACAACACCTTCACAAGATGCCATAGTTTGAATTTTAAGGACCTAATGTGAATGTTAAAGTCACATTACAACATTAAATAAAAGAAAAATGGACCAAGCATCTTGAAGAGAGACCTAAAAGACCATGAAAATGTCAAAGGGCCATTTTTCTATGGCATAGTAGGAAAATTCAAAAAGTAAATCTTGCGAAGAGGGGAAAATTTACAATGATTCTATTGAAACCAGAGCATAAGAACATAATAGACACAAGAAAACCAACAAGAATGAAAAGAGAAATCTAAGGAAAGGAAAATGTGAGATCAACATTTCACACTGATTCTGCCATGAAACAAAGCAAAGCTAAAAACATCCCAACATACAAGGAAGAAGGGGTCGAAGTTAAGCATTTTGATTCATGTAGTCCCACCACAACACCACTAATGTGGTCCTTTGAATTATACGTCAATGAGCTAATGAAAATGAAAAGGAGACTCCAATCCTTAGAGACAAGGGGACACTATGTGATGGCACCTTCAAATTTTGCAAGTTTCAAGTGCCTATGCCCTTTTAGTTCGACGATGGAGGTTAGGTCTGCATCTTGCTACATCTGCCTCGTAGGCCATCTTTTTCGATTAATATTTTGCAACTCGGAGATCAGCTTGCAGATCCATCTGGTAGAATGTTTCTTGGTACATATGGTAGTGTGCTTGCTTAGTTTTGCGCTTCCAGGATGAGTTTTGATGGGCTATTTAATTCTCTTATGATTGTGGCTGGGCTAAAATTGGTGTTTTGAAAAGTTGCAAATTTTACAATTCTAAAGGCAACCCATTTCTTATTTTGGTCTAAAACATCCCCAGTTCCATTTTAATAAAAACAAAGGCCACTTGATATATTATTTTAATATTTTTTGGTTGCGGCAAACACGTCCTATAAGTCAGTTTACAAAGGAGGTACCAAAGTTCTAATTGTTGGGCGAAATCTAATTTAAAACCCATGTTTTAAATAATTGATTATGGCCGATCGCAAAAAATCATGGTTTCAGGGGTCCTCGTTTGTGCGCAGTGAATTTTCCCCATTTGGACGGCAGGTGAAATTACAATTTACATAATTTTTAATGTTTCAAAAGATAATATTTAAAATACTTTAAGTATTTGAAATGTTATAAAAATGAAATGCATTTTAGGGCAGATTTTAATTTTTAATCTTTTATAAAGTTCAACTTTATAACCCACGGTAGTCTTTCCCCCATGCAATGTGTCAACAAGGCTGGCGGGCTAGCGGGCAAAGCTAGATAAGGTAAATATTGTAAGCAATGCTTTCATTATTGTTTTCAAAGGAGGGAAAATATTTTGGAAAAAACATTTCTAAAGTGTAAGCATTATAAAATGCTTTCCCTACCAGCCCGCGGCAGTAAAACGGTTGTAGAAGCTAACAGGGAAGCATGGAAAGGAAAAGGGGAGCTTGTGGGTGGAAATAAAAGTGTTTAAAAACATTTTATTAAACATTGCAATATGTTTTTCCTTGTGAGGAGGTGATCTTGAATTTGTGGAATGAGCATAAAATAAGATCAATCATGTTTTTTGCTTTTGGGGAAAAAATTTAGAGTGTATGGAGGTTCAATACGGTTGTTGCTTCATCCAGAAGCTTTCCCAATGTATTCCTTATGCCTTGGGAGCATTTCAAGCTTTTTTGGAGTGTTAATAAGCAAACAAATCCCAAATAGAATACTCACAACCTACGTTTCTTTCTTCTTTTGTTGCAATGGGCATACATCATTGGGAGCATTTCAAGCTTTTTTGGAGTGCCAATAAGCAAAGAAATGGCCCAAATAGAATACTCACAACCTGCATTTCTTTCTTCTTATGTTGAAATGGTCATACATTATGTGGAGTTTTCAAATGGTTTGTAGGGAATTTGTTGTGCTAGAGGATTGAAGAAGACAAACATACACCCATGAAATGGTGCAAAGTATTTAGCTTGTGATATAAAAAATGAGCAGAGATGGTGGCTACAAGACAAATATTTGACAAAATGTCAAATTAAAAAGCAAAAGAAATTGTGATTTTCTAAGGGTTCTGCTAAGTCAAAATGCAAGTTAAATAAAAAATTTAACTGCCAATGAAATGGGGTTTTACCCAGAAGTGAATATTTTCACTCACAAGTAAGAATGTAGTTGTAAATGACCTTTTACAAGTAGGTAAAAGGTTTGCACCAGAATGCAAAACAGATTTGGGCCAAATCAACTTCAGTTGCAAAAAGAGGAGGGAAAATAAAAAAGGAGAGGCATCTTCTAAATGTAAATTAGGTTGTAGATGAAGGGTGCAGAGGTGTGCTATGTGTCACCATGGATTTATTTCTAGGGCTTCTCTACTATTTTCGCCTTTCTCTTAAGTGAGAAACTAGTTTCATTGTAAGGGGTTTTGGGATTTTGAAGAAGCTGTAAGGGGTAGGATTGTAGGTTTGTGTAGGGAAATAGAGGCAAATGCTTTGCAAATGTTCTTGTAGTTGCATTGTATATCTTGATTACAACATAAATGAATACATGCTTGTGCATGCTCTTAGTGTCTCTTGTCTCTAATATGTAATAAAGTATTTCTTTTAGTAATACAATCAAGGGTTGTAAATCTTTCCATGCACATTTGTTGCATTTGGATTATTTTTAGGGTTAGTGTTTGCTCAAGGAGCAATGCAAATTTTTTCAATGAAAATAATGAGAATATTTTGTTGCAAGTTGGATTATTAAGTAGAAGTTGCACTATTAGTTTTTAGTTGATCTCATTAACATAAGTGCTAATGGCTAAGTGATCATCAAGATATGTTTAGAATGTGATGAAAAATGTGTACAAGCATTGTGACTTTGTAGCCCTAGATAGGCACTAGTTTATTTTGAATGGTTTTCCTTCAAACTCAAAAACACATTTCAAATATAAAACCATGATTTAATTTTTGCAATATTTATTCCTAAATTATTTGCATACTTCATACCTGGGTTTTAATGACAACAAGGATAGTTCCTTCCATTTTGCATATATATGAACCCTTGTTATTTGTATCGAGTTTATTTGCTAGGTGCTGAAATAAAACCTTATTTCATATCCATATTCAATACCATATAGGGAGACCCACCTAGGTTTTGCAGAGCCTGAAGTGCAGGGGAGAAAATTGTGAGATCATTCTCCTGTTCGTTGGCCAAATCTCTCTTTGAATCTGAGCATAAGACATGGCACACCTTTAGGGTTCAATGTTATGCAGATTTGGGAACCAACAGATTGGTGACTCCGCCGGGGAGAGCTCCAGTATTATCCATTTGAAAAGAGTCAAGAAGTTTGCTGATATGAAGTTTTGGGTTTGATGATCCAAGGACCTACATACTTGAAGAAGGATATTGTTGCAATGTTTCTGGTGTATTCTTGAAGTTTGGTGCTCTACTAGTGGAGAGAACTCAAAAATACCTAGATCTTGGAAGAAGTTTTCTTTTTCTTGAAGATCTTTTCCTTTTTCAAAGAGGTGGCGACTCTACATAATATTCCACATCATCAGAAGAGTTGATTGCAACAGTTCTCGGGTATTTTTCTATTACAACATTTTTGTATGAAGGTTTGCAACAAAGGTTCTAGTAAATATCATTCCTTATCCAATAGTCTAAGGTACTAGTAGAAAAGGGAAATGAGAAAGCATGATATTTTGAATGAAATATCAAGAAGTAGATAGTTGTAGAAGGGATTAACTCATTTGCAAATATGTATGACTGTTCTGGTTCTCCCTCTACAAGCTTTAATGTCAAGCCTCAAACACAGTCATATCCTCAAAGAAATATGTTCTCTAAGGAAAGATATAACCCTTTGGATTTTAGTAAAATCCAAGGTTATCCACACTTAGTCCCAAGAAAAATGAATGAATACTTGCCTAGGTTTAGATGAGGTCTTGAAGAGTTAGCATCACAACATTTACAAAGTTTCATTGATTTGATGGAGGATTATCAAATAGAAGAGGAGGATGTTATCATTAAGATTTTTGTGATAACTTTAGAAAATGTTGTTGAATATTGGTTTTCTAGTATATCAATGCATTCCATATGTTCATAACGTGAAATTAGAATATTTTTCATTGATCATTTTGAAGGAATATCAATAGACAATGAATGCCTATTTGAAGATAAACATCTACATATCCAAGAAGAATTTGAAAAACAATCTAAAAGAAAAGTTGAATCCATGTCACCTATTGATGCAATGTATGATATAAAGAGATCTGAGGATGAATCCCCCTATGATTTTCATGATAGATTCATGAAAATTCTGTTTGCTATACCAGTATTAAATAGACCTGATTAATTAGTATGTATTGATTTTTTCTGTGAAAAACTTGAGCCAGGTTTGAGTACCATTCCATTCAACTTGAAGCCCCCTAACCTTGAATGCATATATCAATGGTTTTCAATGATTGAAGAAATGATAGAGAAATGTGGAATTAATTTACTAACTGAACTATGTGATGGTTTTTTTTCTAGACTTGACCAAATGGATTTAAATGCTATAGCAAAAAACAATAATAATACATTTTGTAGTGATGAGAATGTTGTTTTTGAACAACCTATAGAGAAAATGTATGCAGATGAAGATTGCAGCCATAATAGCTAGGATATAAGACATGATGAGATAGATGAGATGTGTGAAGTCATGCCTTCTATTGACTTTGAAAGTACAGAAGTAGAGAGCCAACTCTCTATATCAAATGAAGGTTGCATTGATGCAAATAATGTTAAAGATATGCTCTCACTTGTTAATGAGGAAATAATTTACTATGATGAATCCATTACGTTAGATATAGTAGTATCATCTGAAAATGCATTAGAGATTGAAGATCCCTTAATTAGGTCATCCTACTAATTATGTTGATTTTGAAGTTTCATGTCTTCATGATGACAACTATAGTGTTGTAGATGTAATTATGCAACCAGATGAAAAACATTCCTATCCAGTTGATTGAGATGACTACAATTCTATTTGCAACCCTAATGACTGTCATTCCTCTCAAGAAGAAGAGGTAGAATTGATCTCCTTAAGTGAGAAGTGTTTCAAAAAAAATGATGATAGTATTTTTTGAAGACTAACAATTGCATGGTGATGTTATGAAAGCCTATGATAGTCTTGAGTGGTCTTTGAATGATAATCTTAGGTCAAATTGTGTTGATGATATAAGACTTCTTGGACCTTGTATGGAAAGGATAGATGTTGAAAACCAGGGTGAGTTGAACATCCCCTCCTCAAGCAATGAATGTGATGTTGAGAAAAACAATGGAGCTCCAAGTTTTCTTAGATACAAGCATGATGATGGATATGAATTGAACGTACTTTTTGAAGAGGATATATGTGATCAACAGGGCTATGGTACACTTGGTCATGCCAATTCTAAAAGTGTTGAGTGTAGAACTGATGCAAGTCTTCATGGTAATGAGACAAAGGAGTTTGTTGATTTGTAGAATACTCTTGAAAATGGTGGTGTACCAAATGCAAATGACATAGTGTGCAATGACTTTTAGTCATAGCAATCATCCCTGAGAAGCTGCAATGAAGAAACAAATGATTTTTTTCAGTTTGATGGTGAGGAATATGAATTTGTTGATTATTGCAGCAGTATGGAAAAATAAAAGGGTATGTGTATAAAAGATTCATTGGATGAATCAATTCAATAATCTCATTGTGTAGAGCATGCATATGTGGGTGATGTGAATGATGAACAAGGAACTCCTTTCTTGTTTTATTTTTCACCTTCTTCGATTCCTTTTTTTTGGTTTTGAAGTTATTACTAAGTATTTACATGAGAATAGCATGGATGAAGCTATACATGAAAGTAAAAATTTAAAGACAAATGTTTGATGAAGCTCTTTATGATGAATTTGCACTTGAAGAATGTGATTGTGTTTATCACATAGATGCATATGAGGACCCTTTTTCTGGGTGTGCAACTCATAGTCTTCCTCATGAGCAACATGCTTTAGATATTCATGTTGATGCAACAAGAGGTAATGTTGAGTGTGATACTTCTTGCAATAGTGAATGTGTTTTGAACAGTCACTATGAGGGATTTGTTGCAAAAGTAAATTTTGAGTCATCTGAGCCTGCATTTGAAGCTTTCTTGTGTGATAATATGAAGAATGTTGATAACCTTGTCTTTGAACCTAAGATGGAAAACATCATTTGTGTATGGGATGTTGATATTTTTTATGAATGCCATGATTTGAATGTAGATGGTGATATTATGGATACTAATAGATCTTGTTTTCAAGAAATTGGGGCATACTTGCTTGTGATGCAATTCATTTGAAGGAGATACATATGTGTGAACATTTTTTGCTTACTACACAAGAGGGTGACACACCATATGTAAGGCATGATATCTTTATTGAGCCTAATCATTATGAGGGTTTTAGATTTGATGTGTAGATGAATGATGAGGAGAAGTCTCAAAATGAACCTTTTCAAGCACACTATGAAATTTTCCAGTTTTCAGTCCAATTTGAAAAGAAAGTGATTGTGTATGAAATGATCTTGTTGATGATGGATATCACACCAATTGTAATTTTTCTCTATTTAATGAGTGTGATATATGCATGTCAGATGTTGATGGATTTTAGTTAGTGTTTAATTTCCAATATCAGATTGATAGAGTTAATGGAGGCATTGGAAAGTACAGTGATGTGGTTAAGCATTCCAATGGTGATTGTGGTTTTAAAATATACAATGGTAGTGGTTTCAAACTTGGCCTAGTGCAGACAACAAAGAATAACGTGTTTGATAGAGGCAAATATTGGTTCTTCTTCTCATTTGGTGGCCTGGTGCCATCATATGAGGTTTAAAAATTGAATTGAGAAGTTGCAGAGCCACCCAATGGATTCGACACTTGGTCTACTCCCCAGAGATCTAGAATCTCACCATACCCATAAGGAGAATGCATCCCTGAGCATGATCCACTAATGGAACCTTCAAATTTTGCAAGTTTGAAGTGCTTATGCCCTTTCAGTTTGACGAAAGTTAGGTCCACATCTTGCTAAATTTGCCCCATAGGCCATCTTTTCTGATTAATAGTTTGCAACTTGGAGATCAACTTGAAAATTTGTCTAGTAAAATGTTTCTTGGTACATATGGTAGTGCACTTGCTCTATTTCACACTTTAAGGATGAGTTTTGATGGACTATTTAATTCTTTTCTGATTGTGACTGGGCTAAAATTGGTGTTTTGAAAAGTTGAAAATTTCACAATTCTAAAGGAAACCCATTTCTTTTTTTGGTCTAGAACATCCCTAGTTCCATTTTCATAAAAAACAGAGACCATTTGATACATTATTTTAATGTTTTTTGGTTGTGGCAAACACATCCTACATCTCAGTTTACAAAGGAGGTACCAAAGTTCTAATTGTTGGGCGAAATCTAATTTAAAACCCATGTTTTAAATAATTGATTATGGCCGCTTGCAAAAAATCATGGCTCCAGGGGTCCCCGTTTGTGCGTAGTGAATTTACCCATTTGGGTGTTAGGCGGAATTAAAATCTGCATAATTTCGAATGTTTCAAAAGATAATATTTAAAATACTTTAAGTATATTTTAAATTTTATAAAAATGAAATGCACGTGAAAAGGAGAAGTTTTAGGGTGGATTTTAATTTTTAATCTTTTATAAAGTTCAACTTTATAACCCACTACAGTCTTGCCCGCTGCATAGCAGTGCTACTGTTAGCAAGGCTGGTGGGCTAGCAGGCAAAGCTAGATAAGGTAAATATTGTAAACAATGCTTTCCTTACTATTTTCAAAGGAGGGAAAATATTTTGGAAAAAAGATTTCTAAAGTCTAAGCATTATAAAATGCTTTCCCCGCGAGCCTGCGTACCACTGTAGAAGCTAGCGTGGAAGCGGGGGAAGGAAAAAGGGAGCCCGCGGGTGGAAATAAAAGTGTTTAAAAACATTTTATTAAACATTGCAATATGTTTTTCACTATGAGGAGGTGATTTAGAATTCGTGGAATGAGTAGAAAATAAGCTTAATCACGTTTTTTGCTTTTAGGGAAAATTTTCAGAGTGTTTGGAGGTTCAATACGGTTGTTTCATCTTGAAGCTTTCCTAATGTATTCCTTATGCCTTGGGAGCATTTTTGCAGCATTTCAAGCTTCTATGGAGTGCCAATAAGCAAAGAAATGGCCCAAATAGAATACTCACGACCTGCATTTCTTTCTTCTTTTGTTGCAATGGTTATACATTTTGTGGAGTTTTCAAATGGTTTGCAGGGAATTTGTTGTGCTAGAGAATTGAAGAAGACAAACATACACCCAGGAAATGGTGTAAAGTATTCAACTTGTGATATAAAAAATGAGCAAAGCTAGTGGCTATAGGAAAAATATTTGAAAAAATGTCAAGTTAAAAAGCATAAGAAATTGTGATTTTCTGAGGGCTCTGCTTAATCAAAATGCAAGTTAAATGAACATTTTAACTGCCAATGAAATGGGTTTTTACCCATAAGTGAATTTTTTCACTCACAAGTAAGAATGCAACTCTAAATGACTTCTTACAAGCAAGTAAAAGGTTTGCATGGGGATGCAAAACATATTTGGGCCAAATCAACTTCAGTTGCAAAAAAGAGGAGGGAAAATAAAGAAGGAGAAGCATCTTCTAAATGCAAATCAGGTTACAAATCAAGGGTGCAAAGGTGTGTTATGTGTCACCATGGATTTATTTCTAGGGCTTCTCTATTATTTTCTCCTTTCTCTTAAGTGAGAAACTGGTTTCATTGTAAGGGGTTTTGGGATTTTGAAGAAGCTATAAGGGGTAGGCTTTTAGGTTTGTGCAGAGAAATAGAGGCAAATGCTTTGAAAATGTTAATGTAGTTGCATTGTATATCTTGATTGCAACATAAATGAATGTGTGCTTATGCATGCTCTCAGTGTCTCTTGTCTCCAATATGTAATGAGGTATTTCTTTCAGTAATACAATCAAGGGTTGTAAATCTTTCCATGCACATTTGCTACATTTGGATTATTTTCAAGGTTAGTGTTTACTTAAGGAGCAATACAAATTCTTTGATTGAAAATAATGAGAATATTTTGTTGCAAGTTGGATTATTAAGTAGAAGTTGCACTGTTAGTTATTAGTTGATCACATTAACATAAGGTGTTAATGGTCAAGTGATCATCAAGATATGTTTAGAATGTGATGAAAGATGTGTACAAGCATTGTGACTCTGTATCCCTAGATAACATTTCAACTATAAAACCATGATTTACTTTTTGCAATATTTATTCCTAAATTATTTGCATACTTCATACCTGGGTTTTAATGACAACAAGGATAGTGCCTTCCATTTTGTATATATATGAACCCGGTTGCTATTTGTATGAAGTTTATTTGCTAGGTGTTGAAATAAAACCTTATTGCATATCCATATTCAGTACCATATAGGGAGACCCACCTAACTTTTGCAGAGCCTGAAATGCAGGGGAGAAAATTATGAGATCATTCTCCTATTCATTGGCCAAATCTCTCTTTGAATATGATCATAAGACATGGCACACCTTTAGGGTTCAATGTTATGCAGATTTAGGAACCAACACTATAAAGACACAAAAATGAAAGAGATCATAGAAGCCAATTGGTAATTAGCAAGGGAGAACAAATTTCTCAAAGAACATATATGCAAGTTCTAAAAATCTCCATGACAAAAGGAGAGCAAGATTTGATTTTGATAAGGAAATTTCTAGTCCAAATTGACACTTGATACAAAAACAAGTCAAAAGGGATAGAAGAAAGCAACAATTCACAGATAAAAGAGTACAATTTGTAATGGAAAAAATGAAGATAAAAGAAAACTAGCTAAGGGACCAATTAGAGGAGGAAAAATCTTGGGTTCATGTAGTGAAAGGTCCATTATACAAAGAAAGAGACCTCATACAAAAACAAGGGAGGAGGAAAATAAGAGAAGAAAAGGACAAAAATGATAGGGTTGTGAATGTCATTGTTAAAGGACCAAGAGACTACAATGAGAAAGAAACCACAAAAGAGGTAACAAGAGATTTTTTTAAGGAAGAACTATAATGGTCAGGAGTCATTTAGTAGGAAAATAGGATTAAAAAATGGATGAGAGATGGAAATATTAGGCACATAAGAGTTACTTTGGGGAACCTTGAAGACAAGAACATGCTAGTAAGGAACAAGAAGTTCCTTAGAGGTACACAAATATACCTTGACAAAGAACTAACCATAATAGAACAAGAAAGATGAAAAGTGTGGGAAAAAATAAAGCCAACAAGAATTGGAGGAAAATGGGATTGGTTACAAAATGGAAAGGCTCAAGTTAGTGACATAATTACACACCAAAAATAGGAACTCGACCCCCCCCCCTCCCCCCCAAGAATATTTTTCAATGGTAAGATGTAATTGTAGAGGTTACCCATGGAGACGAGGACCTAGTTTGGGGCCCATATCAAAAGGAAAATAAAATATCATCCTTATAGAGACTCATGAGCATGAAGGATGTAAAATCCTAGAATTTGAAGGATATAAAAAGGCTTCAATTTGGAATGAGAGATTAGACAATGGAAAAGGACATGGTGGAGTTGCAGTTCTAATCAAACAAACATGGCACAAAAATATAAAAGTGGAGAAAGAAGACCCAAACAAACAATACATATAGTTGAAAATAATAGAAAATCAAACTTCAATAAAGGTGGCAGCTTGCCACTTTTCTCGAGAAGGCTCCAAATGATAGAAAAGGAGTCTAGATCATGAAGACCCATTTTCTTTGCTATAAAAAGACATTTTGGTTTTTAATGGAATGGGGAAAGTTATAATAATAGGTGATTTTAATGCCAGGAAAACAAAAATTCAAGCTCTTAGCTTGAAAATCAAAGACAAAGAGAAAGGTGATCACTATGGTTGGAAGAAGAGAACCATCAAATTTGGGAAAGGACCTCTCAAGATAGTAAACACAATGTCATGTAGTATTGTGCATAATTGTTGGGGCTATGCAATTTATTCAAATTGGGCATATGCAATGGTATGAGAACATGAATGAATTTAGGAAACATCACCTGTAAAACCTAAATGAGCAAAGTGTGGTGGATTATATCATTTTATCACATAATTATACTTCAAGGCTAATGGAGCTAGTGGTTGGAAAGTGTAACATAGGGTTGAAATTAGATCATAATCCAATATATGTAAAACTTGACATCCACATAAATAGGCAGCAAGAGGAATAAGTCCATCTCAACAAAAAGAAAGTACCTCCACAAGGTAGAATCCTCATGATTCAAGAAAATAAAAAAATCTTTAAGGCAGCCCTCAAATTTTTTTAGGAAATGTGAAATAAATTCAGCTTACATAGAGAACCACCCTATAAACAAGAACATGCTAATTCCCATAGTGCACAAGGCTTTGGGTGAGTGTAAGAGAGCTAGGCCCAAGAGGGGAAGTACAAATATTTTTCCAACAAATCTTTGGTTCGATGATGAGTGCAAGATAACAAAAATAAAGTTTCGTGAGGGGGGAATGAACATAGAAAATAAGAAAGAATATGAAAAGATGATCCAGTGTAAAAAAGAAAAATATGTGAATAGAAGAAGAATGAAGTTGATTGCCCTTGGAAAACACATCCCCAAAATATTTTGAGAGGAGATACAACAAAAATAAAACAAATGGAAAATAATACCACAAGCTTACAATGGTTGGACTATGTGAAGTTACTATATGAACGCGAACAAGATAAACATAGACCTCTAGTAATGAATGCAACCACTGACCTTTTCAACATTGAAGATGTCAATCAAGGCATAAAAGGGTTGGCAAGAGGGAAAGCACATGATATTGATGGGATGCAATTAGAACATTTAAAGTGGGATATTGAGGTCCTTGCACCTTGTGTCAGGTGTATTTTCAATAGGGTTATTCAAGGGGGCTTCCTGTAAGGCTGAACAACTAGTGTTGCTATTCTCTTATATAAAAGTGGTCACACCAATAACCCATCAAACTACTGCACTATTATGATTATTCTTCTTCTTGGAAAACTTTTTGGAAGAATGATTGAGTGCAAAATTAGAAATTGGGCTGAACAAGAGGGAAAAGGAGTTGAGGGAAAATTTGGTTTTAGAACGAAGCATTCCACTATTGACCATGGTGTTACCCTTAGATTCTTGATTGAAAAAATATAGAATGTTCAAGGAGATGAGGCTTTTTGCTACTTTCTAGGCTTTAAAAAATCCTTTAACATAGTACCACGAGGAAAGTTGTGGAATAGAATGGAGGAATCAGGAGTTCCAAATGTGCTTAGAGCGGCTTTTCATATGCTCTATGATCAGGTCAGAGCTAGAATTAGAACCAACAAAGGAATGTTAGAGTGCTTTGGCAGTGATATTGGTGTCAAGCAAGGTTTCCCACTTTCCCCAACACTATTTGGGCTTTATATTGATAAGTTAGAAGAGTGGATAGAAAAGGTTGGTGGGGAGGGTATTCAATTGGCCAAGTACGTAATAAAATTACTCTTATATTTAGATGATCTCATATTAATTGCTAAAAAAAACCATGATATGAGAAAACACATGAAGGCTCTTGGAATGTTTTGTTAGCAAGTCAAGATGTAAGTGAACACTAGAAAAACCAAAATAATGATCTTCTCTCTATAAAGGAAAAATAAAAAAAATAGCTTTCTCTTTGAAGGAAGCTCGTTGGAAATAGTGGACAAATACAAGTATCCTAGGGTTAATTTTTACAACAATCTTAGCTAGGAAACATGCAGAGCAAAAATAATTCAAGGAGGTTGGTAATCATTATACTCTCTACAAAATAGATGTATAAATGAATGATTATGGGATTAGAGAACCAAGAGAACACTTTTTGGCTTAGTTGTTACTCTAGTGATTCTCTATGGGTGTGAAATTGGAGCATCAACATGTCAAATCAAAAGTGGAGACAAGTGGAAAGAATCCAAAAGAATCTAATCATAAGCAACCTTAAAATCAAGACTATAGTTCCTTATGAGATTTTATTGGCTAAGATAGGTACCTTCCCCTTGGAAGCATCAAAGATGGTTCAATTATTAAGTCACCTACAGAAGATGCAAAATATGGAGAACCATTGTTGGTCTAAGCTAATTGTGGAGGAAGAGCTAGCTAGAAGAAAGAACACATGGATGAAACACAACAACAAATGAATGAAAAAGTGGGATTTGGATATGCATGAATATCCAAACACATATGGAGAAGTAAAAAGTATGTGATTTTTTTTTTTAAATGCTATATGGACAAAACAAACAAGGAAAAAAAAGTTTACTATATCAAAGAATTTAACCCCTGGGGGGACCATGAAGAAAAAGCCTATATAAGAGTAAATACTAAATGGAAAGAAAAAATGTTAGCTAAATTATGAACTAGTTCACATCATCTTAGATGTGTAACATGCATATGAATGATACCTAAATAGGAGTAGGAAAAAATAATATGTTGATTTTGTAACAAGAGAGTGGTGGAGACAAAATGATACTTCATCATGGAGTGCTCAACGTATAAAGACATCCAAACCAATTATGAAGACACCTTACAAGTTGATAATTTAACTACCTTGTTTGAGGAGGCAAGGCTGGACAAAACTACAAACTTCCTCATCAAAATACACTATAGAAGGGTTGATCTTGAGCAGAGTTTACAAATATTTAGGGATTTTCTACTGGTGGTCCCTGTGTTTTTTATTAGAGGTAAATTAGGTTTGAACCTAGACCCCGAAACCCTTTACAAAAAAGGAATGTTGTATCAAAAGATAACTAAACAAACCAACCAATAGCCAACAGGTAGAAAAACATTAGCAAGACAACTACCAAAAAGGACAAACAAAAACAAAAAACTACATATTCTTCAGAATATTAGCAGCTTCCATGTTGCTCTCAATTATCTTCTAATGTACATCCATAACTTCAAAAATCTCTTTGGCAGGGACCCCCGCTTGCATGTTAGTCTTGTTGCGAGTTCTAGCACCAGGCCCAAAACATTTACCTCTTTAGCAAAAACATATTGCGAACCAAAATACTTATCAACTGAAGCTTCCTCCACTACCTTCCTTTCCCCAACAACATCTTTATCACCAGGAGCTCCCTCCATCCATTTCTAAGCCTTCTCATTGAGAATAGTAAGGCCCTTAGCCTCATTCCTCATAACATTTTTAGTAACTTCAACAACCTTATCCAACTTCATGTTAACCTGTCGATCCATCTGCATTCCCAAATTCATAATTCTTTGTTCAAAAATTTGCTTCAGCTTAAGCATCTCTTTAGTAACAATCTTAAGGGAATCATACAGCTAGTCAACCTAAGTCTGTATAGAAGACTGCGAAGATTCCCCAGTTTTTCTCACACCACCCTGAACCCTCACATTAGTCATATTAAGCTAATGAAAAAATGATTTGAACAATCTAAACAGGGAAATAGTCCCCTCCTTATCCAACCCCAAAACATTAGGCAAATCCTCCTAATTAATATTAAACACATCCATAGCCTCAGCTTCACCCTCCTGGGTGGTACTATTCATTTCTTGGTTCTCACAAGCCTCCTTACCTTTAGCACCAGCCATCGACGTTTGAATTTTACAAAGAGAACTCACAATGTCCTCAGCCACCATCCTCCTTCTATTCTACTTTTGCATTCCCTCATCAGGGGATTCCATAGCATCCCACCCACCACCAATCTTTCGAGAAGAAACAACAGGTTCCTCCAACACAGGGCTACCAACCTCTTAGCCATCTTCTTACTTCTACCTTCCTTCAAACCCTTCTTTCTCTTAGATCTTGAAATAGGGGGCGTATGAGTCAAATCCTCCTTAGCATCAATCATATCTTTCAAAATGGTAGAGGGATTAATAGTCCCAGTTCTACAAGGTTTCACACCAACCCCTTCCTCACTGCAAGTCTCATAATCCCTTGGGTCAAGAACAAGATTACCTTTTCCACTCTTACCTAGAACAGGGGGCTGCAAATACACTTCCATAGAGGCCTGAGAGTCAGGAACATAGTCCACATCCTCTTTTGACTCAGACTCCTCCTCCAAAACCTCTATCTTCTTTTTCCCTTTCTAACACACTGGTTCCTCCTATGACATAGTCTCATATTCTAGGGTCAGTTTCTTTTGCTTACCTTTAGGATCCTTTTTAGGCTACTTAGGAACCACAAAATCCTTTGCATAATCCATTATCAGAAGAATTAAACCAACATGTAGCACAAAATTCTTAGGATTTCTTTTATGGTCCTTAAGACCACTCTCTAAAGAAGTCAAGAGATAGAAAGGAAAGGAAACTTTCTTCTTATGACGAAAGTGATTCAATAGAATAAAATGATAACCATTTATAGTAGAGAACTGACCTTCTAAGGTTATGTACCTCATCAATTCTTCAACAACATCTCCCCACAGAGCTTTGATTGAACTGTGTTGATATCCACCACTTTTAGCACACTTGAGCTTCAGTTCTTCATCCCCTTTAAAGAAAATATGCATAGCAACATTATATTCCTTCTTATCTCTATACACCTTTCTACCCTCCATGGAAAGACAAATAATGTTCACTATGAAATCCTCATTGATATGAAATTCAGTACCACTCGACTTCAAAACCCTATTATTCCATCCCTTAACAAACAATGTCGTAGCCTACGGATCATTCCCATGGAGCCGCTCCAAGTATGGTGTGAGCCCACCCTTCTACAAAATTTCCCATACTTCAGTCTTATTTTCCAAGGTATCATAGGAGAAAGGCTCCACCTTGTTTCTATCACCGCCCATGATCACAAACTTAGAAAATCCCAAGAGCTTGAAAACTTTACAAACAATTAAGAGAAGCCTAAAGAACGAAGGCCAGAAAATACCCACAATCCATGTGACAATGACATGGTGGCAAAGGGTCATAGTTAGCCTTGAAGGCCACCCCATACGGAGATTGCTCAAATTATCATAAGCCCAGGCATGATCCACCTCACAATCACTCCAAACAATGATCTGCCACGCGAACATGGTCATGTGAGCACAGATCATGATGAAGTTGCCTTCCAACTCAACATCTTTGGTAATCATTTTTAAGACAAGCCATTGCCTTAATAGGAAGGGGATTATCCACATCCCAAACCCTATAGCTGCTAACACCAAAGTTAGCAAAGACATCTGCAAGACCATTGCCTTCCCTAACAATATGAGAGATATAAAATTCATCAAAATAATTTAAAATTTCAATGGCATCCAAAATAAGGGACTCAACACTCCAAGAGGGGACACAATACTTCTTCAAATTATTGATAATATTTAGAGAATCTCCCTCAAGCCACACCTTCCTAAAGCCTTTAGATTGGGCCAACTTCAAACCATGATAGGCTGCAGACGCTTCCGCTTGGTGGTCCCTGTGTTGATATTGGGTCCGATAGAATTATTTTGCCTCATGGATGCTATTAAAATATTTCATTTTGTTTCACTATTTTAAACCCTATGCATTTCACCCTTTGTGGCTTCCTTAGTCTCTACATGCGACCATCACCATCAAAGGCTCTCGTTGCTAAGATTCACCCAAAACATGAATTTTTTGATTAGTGTGGCCCTACTTGTTAAAGCATGCCTTGCACACAAATCAAGTCAATTGAATACTTCCCCAAGTCATGGGTCTACTATGACTTCATCCAACATAATCTCCCTATGTGTTATACATTGACTTTATTTTTTGCTAGCCATTAGATAATTACTCATCCATCCAGGTTTTAGAACCCTTTGCACAACTTAAAACCCCTACCATGATGCCTTCAATGGTGCTTACATCAACACTCACAATGCCATGTGATAGGAATCAAGGCCCAACTCAACATCTCCATCACCCATGACAACATACACATAGTCCACATTGGCATATAATTCTCGATCAAATCCATGAAGGTCATTAGGGAAAATTGCCAAAGTCGTGGTTAAGCAATACATCACTTGTTGTTATCTAACTCCACACCCACAACTTCAACCTTTTTCATGGTCTTCTCATAGGAAGGTCATTATTTTTCAACATTGTGGTTCACCCTCTAAATTTCTAGGGGTTATCAAAATTTCCAGTTGACATACTAACTGCTAGGTTGTCGTATTGACTGTCGATATTTTTTAAACAATGGGTTTCTTTCATTTTTGCATAACATGCAAATTGAGGGGGGAGAGGGGTTTATTAAGTATAAATAGTAAATGAAAATATCATTCCATGAACACTTTGGCATCAAAATATTTTGCAAATTTTGTTGTTTTGACTAGTTTTTTGGCTTCAAAAAGTTGTATTTGTAAGTGAATTTCGACGAGGCATAACTTTCATCCTAGCTATTGAAATTTCACAATTTTTTTCTGATAGTATCAAGATTTTACAAGGAATTCAAATTTGAATGTATTTTTAAGTTATGGATAGCCTGATTTTGCAAACATCACTGTGCATTATAAATGGTTGATTTCAACATCTAGACTTAACACCATTATAATTTTTATTGCATATAATTCCAAGGGGCATTAAATTGGTTATAATAACATCAATGAGGTGTCTTGAGTTGCATCTTTGAGAATTTACATGAGTCATGTCTTGAATTTACATTTCCATTACAAGCATTTTATTATTTCACATCAAAATCTGCAACAAATCTACTAAGCATGCAGTCTAATAGACCTATCAAGCCTCTTGCACCCTTCAGTTATCATGAATGGAAACTGGCCATTTATCTTCTGCTAAGGAATCAAGGGTTATATAGGGTAACCATGGGAACATAAAAAGAACCCAATGTTGTAAAAGATAAGGAAAAATGATTTGACAAGTGTGACCAAGCCTCCATATTATTGTGTATTAATTTATCTATAAAAATTATATTACATGTAGAGGCATTGAAAATATCTAACAAATTTTGGCTAGCCTTAGAATTTTTTTTGGGAAGGTTGACCAACTAAGAAGTGATGAGCTAGAAAATGAACTCATTAGTTTGAGTCCAAGTAATTTCGACACTTTGGAGGACTATTTCACAAAATTTAGATAATTGAGGTTGTTGTTACAAGAATAGGGCATAGAAAAGAAGGAAGATCAACTCATCCTTTCCATTCTTTCCAATTTAGGTCTTGAATATTTTGTCTTTGCCTCAACCTTCTATACCACCAAAAGAGCTCATAGAGACAAGTGGAAAATACCATCTTTATATAACTTTATTGTAAATTTAATAAGGGAGCAAGACAAATTAATCTAGATGGGAACTTTGAAGTAATATAAGCCTTAATCCCTCATTTTAGGAAATGGAAAACAAAAGGACAAGCAAATAAAGGATGATAAGCAATCTCTAAATCACACTAAATCTCTTCTAATCAAGAGAAACCTAAGAAAGAAAAAGTGAAGTGTGCATTTTGTAAGAAATCCAAACATGATGATAATATGTGTATGAAGAAATAGATTCACTATCTCACACACCTTCTTTAGGAAAATGGGGTACTTGCATCTATCATTGAGTCTTCATCAAAGAAAAATTCTAAGGCAAAGGGTACATCTATGGGAAAAATAGTTACAAAATTTGTAGTCTTTGAGATAGATCAATGGATTCTTGAATCTAGAGCTTCCCATCAAATGCATCCTTAGAATTTTTCCAATCAATATACCCTACAAATACATCCAAAATGTTGATAGCTAATAACTCTTATATGAGTGTTTATGGGAAAGGAATTGTTGAGATTGGCAATGGATATATCACTCATATCTTGTTCATTCTTGAATTGGCCAATAATATTCTTTCTACTTATCAACTCACATATTCAAGAATATTGTTGAGTTCACATATACTTTAATGACTATTCGAGATTCACATAGTAGAGAGGTTATTTTTTTTAAAGTAAAAGGAACAAGGTCTGAAATTATAGAGTAGAGTAGAGAGGTTGTTGAAGTTAGTGAGATTTCTCTCATGTTTATACCTTCTCCCACTTTTCTCTTGATGATTCATTCTCATAGGTCCATTCTCTTGCATCAAGTGAGGATAGTTCATCTCCTCCAAAATCACTTATTGCTACATCAAAGTTTGGAGATGCTTCACAAAGAGAATCCAAAGATTCTTTCTAATAGTACATCACATGGAGCATTTGAGAAGCATTTAGAGAGTTCATCATGTTATGGGGGCTACATAGTTTCTCTTTTCTCTCCTATAGGGTAAAATTCTTTGTACATTTTTTATATCATTTTTTTGGAGAGGAGTTTTGTTTCCATTGGATTTTCTCCCTTTCTCCCTTTATGAGAGATTGCATTGTACATGGGTACCTAACATGGATAGTAGCTAGAACCCATCATGATCTTCTATACATTAATCTCTAACTTGCACTTAATATGGGGTGTTAGTGTAAATAGGGTCATTATTGTTAGGAAAATGTGTCTCAACTTTGTGATTACATAAGGTATTGTTGATACATAAGGGTGGAAGCCAAAATTTATGTATATTTTATTATTGTAAATCTGAACCATTCATCATTAGGTCTTAGATCTGATGGTTGATATTTAGTTGGCTTTAACTTACCCTAGAAGACAACCCTATTTTATGAGGGCATTGTATTACAATTGTGTATAGTGATGTATTTTGAGATTTTGATAGCGGTCGTGTTGCCTCTAGATCTCTGGTCGGTGATACTCCTATGGGAAGTTTTCTTTGCAAGTGTATTGTAATCTTTGTGATTTTTGAATAATATATTGGGAAACTTTTGGAGTGGGGTTTTTTCTCTCAAAAGGGTTTTCCCCACGTAGATCATTATGTTGTGGTATGCATGTTATTTATGTTTATTTTTGTTTATGTTTATGTAACTGTTGTAAAGATCTGTAAAGTTTTGCATTATCCTCCTCTCAAGATTAGTGTAGGAAGTTGTTCTGGTACCTTAAATTCCTTACAATTACATAACTAATTAGTTAATTACACTTTCTAGGTTGACCTAATCACACTTAGCTTAGGTTTACTTAGGTATTTTGTGCTTTTGTAAAATTTCATATGGTTGAGGCATGCATACTCACTTTGTGAGACACCTAATGCATGTATACTTTCCACTTGCTCACACACTTATAAAACAAGCTCACAAGTGTTGCACCTATGGAGGGGTAGTTATAGTTTCACTCCCACATTCTCACATCCTCATCCTTGCCTATATATTCAAGTTTCATCATTGTATTTTACACACTTTCATTTGTATATGATAGACATTTCTATTGTGCCAATTTGGAGTAATGTCATAAATTACATCCTATGCAATTTCATATTCCATAAACCTCCGCTTTAGATAAATTAAATTCAATAATGCAATACCCCTTTTATCCAACCTTAATTTTATCCTTAATTTGTTCATTTTTTGTCGTTAAGGTGAGTTTATTTCGTGAACTAATGTGCATCGCAAAGATGTTTGTGCGCTACACAAACGTCCTAAATAGATTCTTGACTATTGTAGCTTTTGAGACATTACATTTCTCACCTACTAGAAAATGTAACACCTTTGATAGCTTACAGGTGTGTTTGGCCAATCCTTGCATGCATATTCTTTCATAAAGTACTCCATTTTGGCATTCAATCTCTAATTGTAATCTCTCTTTGAACTCATTCACTCAATCTCTTCATTCTTTGAATCTCTCTTGCATTTTCTCTACCATTATTTATCACCTCTGTTGCATTTTTGGTCTCTACATTGAAGCTTTGGCTCTATTGGCATACCATTCTCGAGCTTAGAGATTGCAACTTCTTCCTTTCGACATTCTCTCTTGCTAAAGGAAGGTTACCATAGTCTCTTTATTGCATTATCTCTTGATTTTGTTAGCATATTATTCTAGCACGTCTATCTTTTCTTTATGTCATCTATTTTATCTCTATCGTGATCAAATCTAGTTGTTTGTGGAGGTGGAAACACCAATACGAGGGTTTAACTAAGGAAAACCCCTAAACAACCCCAACATCTTTTCTTGATTTTATGCCTGTAGTTACTAAAGGCGTATCTTTGTTAGAGGCTTCATTCTTGGACCTCTTGTGAGTGCTTTCTTCCCTTCTTTCATTTCATTATTCACATTCCATTTAATCTATGCTTCTTTAGTTTAAGTTATTTTCATTCCTATAATTTCTCTATTATTTCTTGTGTTCTTAGTAAACACGACTGTTAGTGGGTACTTAGTTGTTTTCTAGATAGTCTCAATTTTTGGTCTATACAAAATACTAGCACTCCATGAGGATGTCCATGCACCACACTATTTTCCTTAGTTGAGAGCTCACTAGGTTGCCTAGAAGACCTCTGTGACTTGCTCTTTCGATTTCTAGAACTCTCTCATTTTATTTCTACATAAAATATAAATAATCACCTTTTATCGTTTCATCCCATCACTTGAGCTTTGATCCCTGAGGTAGTTGAGGACCATTTTCCCCTTGAGACCTTATCATCTGGAGGGTATCGAATCTCCTCCTCTAATTTTTTGTGAACTTGACATGAATGTGTCTTTGCTCTATTCTTTTGTCAAAAAATTCTTTTATCTTGTTTGGACGTCTGTTGGACTAAGTGTTGTGATACTTTATGAGTTTCACAACCTAGTCTACAACATCTAGGCATGTAGTAAGAAGCATTCGACATTCAAACATGGGTTCAAGACGACTATTTATTCCAACTCGTCAGGGTCCTGATTTTGAGCAATTCACTATAGGATTATCACTCTCATATACACCACCCTACATTTCTATTAATGTGCCTACAAATGGTCAAATAGGTTCTAAACCTGGTACTCAATTTGGATGCTCTTCTCTTATAGACCACGAAGTTTCTCTTAGGGTGCCCTTTGGGTAGGTCCAATCTTTGGAGGAGAGGCTGAAAGAGTTTGACTACTTTCTAAGTCATGGTAACATGTACACTCAAGCTGCTCCTATTTTAAGTAGTTTGAGGGACTTGCTTGTCTTAGACCGCAAGGACCTTGAGTTGCTTCATGCCCTATCCAACATTGTCGAGACCCATGTACCTTCATACACATCAGTCTTGAGTAGACCCCAAGATACCCAATCAGACGTCACTGGTGTCTAGTTGACTCTTTCAATGTCAGAGGTATTTGTGCACATGGTGGACACCAACCCTTCTATACCTTCTTTAACTCCTACTGATAATAGGAATGTTACATTTGGAACCCCCATTAATCCTTGAGTTAACATATCTTGTGTTCCTTTGGGGTATGAAGTTCCTTATTCATCTAGACTTGGACCTCAAGTTACTTCCACCATGTCTAATCCACTATCAAATCCTGTCTTAAATACCCTATTACAAAATATGGGTCAAATGCAGTCTTAATTAGCTAGCTTGGCCAACACCACCTCTCATTCCACCTTGCAACCTTACTATCGATGTAGTCCTTTTGCTCTAAATATTCTAAATTTCCCAATTCCCCACTTGGGTTGGAAATTTTGAAGTTTGATAAATACAGTGGCAGAGGTGATCCGTAGACTCACATCTCATCATTCACTACCATGTGTAGCAACTTCCTCTATTAGGATGTGTTACTAGCCAAACTATTTTCATGGTCCCTCAAGGACATTGCGCTAGAATGGTTTTTCTCCCTTCCTAATAATTCCATTTTCACCTTCGAGCAACTAATCAATAAATTTTTGTAGTAGTTCCAGGCTAGCATTGGGTCGAAGGTCACGTTTACTGATCTCGTTCATTGCAAGCAGTGGACTCGTGAGAGAGTAACTGATTTTATTGCTTGATACCAATCCTTATTTTCTCAAATCCCCTATGCCTTGCGTGATTTTGATGTCCAATGTGTGTTCATGGGGAATCTATAGCTGGCATTGTGAGAAAAAAGTTCTTTTAATGAAAATACTCGTTCTTCACTCATCTATGTACTGTGCTCAAAGACTTAGTAGATAGTGACACAGTATGAAGGTTCCTCTTCATCCTCTCATATTGATAGTCAGACAACCGTGTCTATTTCAAGAGTCTAGAAAGAATAAGGTAGTAGCTAATGATATTTTTGTTCCAACTAAAAAGAACACTGTTGGACGTAATAGAGTTTTTACAAAATTATTGAATCTTATGCATGTGTTCTCCAAAAATTATTAAAAGATGGTATAATTACTCTTCCCGAAATCAGACCACTAATTGACATGAATTGGAGATTGAAATATAGTTCTTATTAGACAATGAATTGTTCTCATTAACCTAATTTGAGTTGGAATTGATACAATTATATACATATTGTGTGTTATCTATCATTTTTGTGTTCTTGTGAAATTTAGATTGAATTAATATGCAACATAATGTAAAATTAATTAAGATTGTTATTGTTACCCATTTTTTTTACCTATGGGCTCAATCAGGCAGGATGCAGGGGAAAATGATGTTTGTCTATTTTGGCACGTGGATTAAATGTGGCTCCCAAGAGGGTTGAGCCCAGCGTGCAGGTTTTCAACTTGGGGGTGGGTTTTCTTTTTTATTCTTGCATTGTCTTTCCCTCTTTCCTTTTTGCTTTCTTCTTGTCCTTTTCCTGTTCTGTCGGGGGCGAAATCAGGTCGGGATCCGAACTTGGAACTTTTCCAAGGTTCCGGTTCCTGTTTTCGTTCAGGCCCTGGTCCCGGTCTTTCTTCTTTCCTTTTCTTCGTGGCCTGGGATCGAGGGTTGTCTCTTCCTCCTTGGTTTCCCCTTATGTTTTTCTTTTCTTCCTTCGTGTCTCGAGTTTTGTCGGAGGCGGGATCGGAACGGAATCCGAACTTGAAACTTGAAGAAAGTTCAGGCCCAGATTTTGTCCCAGTTCCGGTTCCGCTGCTTCTTTGTTTTTTCCCGTTTCCGCCGGTCATTTTCCCTTTCTTCCTTATATTTCGTCGGGGTTTCTTTCTCCCGTTTGTCTTTCTTCCTTTTTCGTTCCTTCCTTCGCCTTCTTTTGAGTTTTGTTGCAGGCGGGACCAGGTTGGAATTCGAACCTGAAACTTGAAGAAAGTTTCATGGATGGATTTGGTCCTGATCCCGGTTGCGCCGGGATTCATCTGTCTTCGCTTCCGCCCCCTTTCTCCCCTCGGTCCCAGTTCCGGTTTCGTCTTGGCCCCGCCCCGCTAGTTTTGAAGGAGTTCGGTTGAAAGGTCGACCACTGAGAAAGTTTGACATCAGCATAAAATTATGAAGGTCTCACTGACCGAAAAGGTCTCACCGACATGAGGTAGTATCGGCATAAGTCTTGTCGATCCATCAGAAGTCTCAATGAATGAAACGACATTGGCAAAGCAAGTTTTCATCGCCACAAAGTCTCGGTGAATAGGCGATGTCTCCCCGACTGAAGAAATAGTAAACTCATCGCCGAAGGATGAGGAGCTCGGCGAGAGGTCTGGCCGATAGGCCAATGTCTCGCTGACAACAGAGGGGCCCCGCCAAGAGTTGAAGTCATCACCATGAGGTCCCAGTGACTAACCGAAGTCTTGCTGAAAGGAAACAAGCTCGGGGAGAAAGATCCAACAAAGCAGAAGGTCTCACCAACCAACAGAGGGTCTCCCCAACATAAAAGGCATCGGTGTAGCTTCTAGCCATCAGAGTGATGTCTTGCCGACATGGTGTGGTCTCAGCGACTGAGGCGGGTATCAATATGACTAGTGGGCCTCGCTATGAAGTCTTCCCGACTTGCCAAAGTCTTGTCGAAAGAAATGTGGAGCTCGGTAGAATGGAGTGCGTTCAGGGTGACCTCAATCAACTCCTACCGAAGATGAGGGGTCCCGAGGTAACGTTCTGCCTTCAATAAAACATCTCACCGACACTCAGGTTTCTTGCCGATGTTCTGAGCGATGACAGGGATGACTTCGATATAACTTTTGGGCTCGCTAAGAACTCTCATCGACAGTTTCAAGCTATGCCGATAACCATGGGAAGATTTAATCGCATCGGGGAGACACGATTAGTGTCTCATCGACATGCGATTCTATAGAGGGAGATTTTGACCGCCCGAAGAGTCTACGTGGAGTATGCTCAACCAATCAGAGGAAGCTACGAGTGAATCATTGGCAGCTGAACCAGATGAAGAAGATCAATAGGATGAAAAGCAACGTGTATCGTTTCTGAGCTCAGAGCATTCAAAGCGCTCGGCTAGGAAGATTCAAGGGTCGACACGAGGAGAAAAAGTGAATGCGGTGGTTGCAGAAGGATCAAGAGGGTTTTCCCTAAAGGCAATCTGTCACACCGACATGGACAACAAGGATGCAATCGAACGCAACATTAATTTCAGGCAAAAGATCTAAGGCAGATCTTTTCGGAGCAGATATTTTTGTAAGCCCTGAGGGGCCGACCTACACTTTTGTATATAAGGAATTTTTTGCCTCTTTGTAAGGAGTTCCGAGGTATGCTCCTCTGAAGTCTGTGACTCTTTTGGCAGTCCTCTCTCAGACTAGCACATTTCTGTAACTCAATTTGGAACATAATATACAAAATCTACCTTGGTTACCATTGATGGCCCATCTTTTCGCCTTATGATTCTTGTAAAGTATTGTGCATATTTTAAGTGATTCATTGAGCTACTTAGTGAAATTTTCTCTTTCCTTATAGCTTTTGTTTCATGTTGTGCCTTTCTTTGCAGAAGTAGTATCATGTAGGTTACAAACTGTGTTTACTTAATCCTGCACATGAGCTTCTAGTTTGTGAAAATCTACCTTTCCTTATTGAAACTCATGGGCATGTCAAACCTGTTTGAATGTGTGATCTACAAGATCTTATTGTGCAGTCTCATGGTTGTCACCAGTATTCAAGTGTAGCTCGAGTATCTCATTGTTCTTGTCATTTCAGTGCATCACCTTAGAGTTTAATTTTCATTTTATGCATTCCTTCTTCCCTTTTCCCCACAAGAATTAGTAGTTAGGTGACACCAGAGGAAGCCGGCCTTCTCCGGAGGTTCACTCCAATTTTAGGTGACCCACAGCCCTGGAGTGATCCAATGTTTCACTAGAAAGCTGAGTTTTACAACTTTGCATCAGGGTGCATTTCTAGGTGACAACAGTTATGTGAACCATGGTTTTATATAGTATATGATCATGTTTGCATCTTTAATTTATGTTGCTTCAGCTATTATACTTGACATATTAATGGTTGTAATTGAGTGTGTAGATAAATTACATGGCCAACAAAAATCAAAGGTATCCTACGAAAACCCTCATCATGTTATCCCTAGTGAAGCCTCGACCTTAGTCCATAATGTGGACTAAGGTCTATAATTGTAATAAATGGTAATGTGATTTTCCTAGTTTGTAAATGTATTTTTAAGTGTCACAAGGTTTTTGGGAGTAAGTATTTGGGTTGAGTGGCATCCTTGTTGGCTATTTAAATGACCTTAAAATGTATTTTCTCATTCTTCTTGAGTGTTTTTATACCCCTAGGCCAAGTTCCTATAGGTTGGGTATCTTTTGAGGCCTAAACCTTGAGCTTTGGCCAATATATGGCCGTTCCATGGGAAGAGTGGAAAATTTCTATCTTGCAAGTGAAGATAGGTGACTTGTCACTTCCAAATCCACTCTTCCAATTTCATGAATGAGGTTTCCTAGTGCCTCACACATGTGTAATGAACCTAAAATGGTTCTAATTCTAACCTTTCAAATCACTATATATATATATATATAACTCTTTTGTACCACTTTCAATTCATTATAATCTAAATAAGGTAATCATAAGCATTGGAGAACAATAACATTGATCGATTTTACTCTTCATAATACATAAGATGATAACTAATCTTCCATAGTATAATAGCATTGTTTACATTTTTATGAAATCATTTTTATAATACAAGAATTCAAATTAAAATTTGCATCACATTTGGACGATGATATAAAATAAATATTACAATATCAAAATGAATCATGAATCATGTCTCTGATAATCTGTCTTCAACATCAAATGCAAGAGGGAGAGCATCACCCGAGTGTTTTTCCTCTAACCATAGATTGGCGGTGCTTTGCACACCTTCCTACTGGAAGTGACCCTACCCTTCACAAGAATAGTAGATCTTGGGAGACTCGGAGATCATCAAGCTATCCAAGAACTAGTGTTGTGTACTAATGCAAATTATCTACCATAAAAATTCTAAATACCTTCTATCTATGCATGACACATGATTAGTTAGTAGCTTTAGACACAATGAAACAACAATACAAGTAGTTATTTTGCATTACTTTGGCCAAATATTTGTAATATGAAATTCACATAAACTATGTGGTCATTTTATTCATGCACCTCTCTCTCAAACTATTTATCGACAATAATTCCAAAATAAAAATCTTCAGACACATTCATCACATAAGAAACTCTCTAAAATTTGTAAGTTTATAAAAAAGATAAGGAAGCTTGACTTATTTAGTTGAGTTGTCATATTCACAAGAACATAACCATATGATTATATATAAGTAAATGCCATATATTTTGCCTCTTTATAAATAGTTTACTTGGCTACTGCACTTTTCCTAATCATCACATATTTATATAAACATAACCCCAATTTTTTGGGTTGTTTTATATGCTCATATAAATATGCTACCCCCTTTTATTTTACCATAAAATTTGAAGATGAGAAAATAAAAATACCCAAACATTAACTACCCTCGGGTTTTGAACTCAGAGCAACCCGTGGTTCATATATATATATATATAAACATTCAAAAACAACATCGATAACAATAGTGCTATCAAAATAATCAAGCTCTCTACCATTCATAAGGTCAAGGGTTTTTCTTATTAGCCTGAATGCAAACTACTACACCATAAAGAACATAACAAAATTAACTTTAACTCATATATAGGTCAGGATTAAACTCTAGATAATTCTCATGATAGATTGAGAGATAATTCATTTATCTCTTTTGTTATAATTTCTCTTTACATAGAGATGGGAAATGATGGTTTATAATTTTTTAAACATAGATACAGGAAAATAATCTTACACATCAATATCTCTATTTACCTAGATATTGAAAATGTGAAAAATTCATATATGTATCTTTGTATTCACATAGATTGAAAGGTCAACACCTTCATGTATGTATCTCTGTTTTCATAGAGATTGAAATGCCAACACCTTCATATATGAATCTATATTTCTTTAATGATACTGAAATCTAAGATTAATTTTACATTTTATTTATTTACACAAGAATAAATATTAAGAGTTCTCATCTATGTCAAGTAACAATTGTCATTGATTCTCAAAAGTACTCTTAACCCTAGAAATGAAGCTTCTATTATAATCATGCTGACAAGAACCAAAACAATGAAACAAAAATAGTGAAGAAGGTTTACCTTTTTAATCATAAGTTTAAGCCGTAAGGCATGTACATATAAACATCTATTACTAAACAATGAGTGAGTGACCACTAGGTTTTTAACTTGGTTTAGCCTATCAATAGATTAAGAGTTGACTCAATGTATTCTAGGATTGCATAACTTTTAAGAACTCCCTAACATATAACAAGGGAGATAACAATAATAACCCGTAATGGGTGTCTAAACTCACAACTAAAATCCCAAAACATTAAACTAGTTGTCCCTTTGCTAAGTACATTAGGGTTTTTGGTTTGAATAAGGAATTGCCCAATGTTTATTGTATGAGTTTATATACTAAAACCCTATCACCAATAACATACAAAAAATAACAAGATTATCTACTATGTTTGGCTTCATAATAACAACAAGAGCTTCTAAATATCATAGGATAAGAATAGATTTCCATACATAAAGTAAAAAATATAAGCTAATGTTTTTTAACATGTTTTTCTATAAAATTATACAAGAAAAGGACTTTCTCTTTCATTACATATAGAAACACTTATGAGATCTTCATCGATTGATTGCTTCCAAGTAAAAAAAGTAAGGTTTACATACTCATATATTGTAGGCTTCAAAATGTTGAATTCATAATGCCTTCTCCTTCTTGCTTTTGTCTCCCTCGTGCCTTTCTCTTCTATTTTTTCTTTCTTTCTAATCCTTCCCGATTTCCATCTTTTCCTCCACAATTCTTTGTATGTTTTCCCATTACCACTTCCTATGCCTTCATGTCAAGTCCCACTCCACAAGAAGTAAAATCCCACTCTCTCTTCACTTACTCACCATTGAAGTCACCTCCAAATAGAGTACCTCATTATTTGCTCAGTACTTACTAATAGCTGCCATGTTTGAATTGTCTCTTGAACTATATTCCATCTCAATTTGAATTCAAATATGAATAAATTGATAATCATGTATATTTATATATATTTAAATATATATAGATTTGTATAGATGTGTATCTTCGATTTATACACACATATATGATGTATCTATATTTAAACATATATTCGTACGTATGAACAACATATATATATGTGTACATGTTTATATATATATAAAAAAAAAACACACACACAAACACACACACACATATATATATATATATCACAAAAATAAATCACAATAAAACAAAAATTACCTCTTGAAGATTTGATATTTATATATATCACCTTTTCATGCAGTAATGAAGTGCAAATACACGAAACCAACAACAACTCATTTCTCAAAGAGTAATACATGAAACCATAATGTAATCATAGAAAACAAATAATAGTGTTTAAGTGTGTGAGTGTTCTCAAATCCTTGGTGACCATGGATTTTTCCTTTGAATCTTCTCCCCTCTGTCTAGTGATACTCTATTTCTCACCCTCAGAGGGAAAAACACTACCCTACATCCACCTCATTAACTCGAGAGAGAGTAGTTGGTTCGATATTAAAATATGTATACTTATATCCGCATAATTCACTTTAAAATTTAAATAATGATACTATATTTTCATTTGACATAATCATTAAATGCATAATTTCATCATTTCACTATATATATACCTGATATAATGATTAAACAACATACCTAAATTGATAACAATTCCTATTTTCAAGTCTAAAATTGAAATGCATAATGAAAGAGCATAGTTTAGAGGGTTAAAAAAATGGGATGTAACAACATGTGAGTGCATCTCAAGGAGCCTCTTAGAGAAGATTGTTTAAGAGTACACCCCTCGTCACAATGCTCACATATGTGTGAGCATTCATGGAGACCACCTATCCTTAGGATCCAATGGGAAAGGAATAGAGGAGGTGAATGAGATCCATGTGTCACCTCCTTAGTGGAGGAGGGAAGTGATGGAATATTTATGTCATTTCACCGAAAGATCGACCTGTTAACACTCAATACAAACACCAAAGATAAATGGATCCACGACAGGCAGATAATCCATGTCCCAAATCCGAAGGGAGATGATAACGATTAGTCCAACAATCCCCCCTCAACATCACCCAATGGGTTTCAAACCCGCAACCATGACTTTGATACCATTTGTTGGAATACATTTTCCATTGCACTAAAAGATCGACCTGTTAACACCCGATACAAACATCAAAGAAAAATAGATCCATGAGAGGCGGTTAGTCCATGTCCTGAATCCGAAGGGATTTGTTGGTGATTAGTTCAATAGGAAGGTGACATGGAACCCATTACATATCCCCTTCTTGGAGACTTTGAAGCGCTTCACTTTCATTTTTTGTTTTTACTTCATTTTCTACTTCTCTTAGAGATTTTGGAGAGTTTTTCTTATAGTTGTTAGGAAAGAAAGATAAAAAGGTTGGAGTTGGTGGGAGAGAGTCTTGGATCTTGAGTGAGAATGGTTTGGATTAGTCTTGGAGGAAATCCATAAAATTCCTTCACCATTCCATGGATATTTGAGAGGTAGGCTCTTATCTCCTTAGATGGTAGGCATTTTCTTATGTAGTTGCACATGTTGCATTAAATCTTTATGTTGTGGTTGTTGTTCTTGTGGGATTGATTTTTCCTTTTTTGTGTGTATGGGAATGTGAGAGGTGAGAAATCCTCTATAGAAGAAGATTAATCTCCTTGGAGAAGGAATGCAATGAATATCTTCATGGTTTTTTTCCTCTCATCTTGGAGTGAGTCCCATATCCTTCCCCAATGTTGAATCTTGTGTAAGATTAAATTGTGTGTGTGCCTATGGGTATGGATTTTGGTTTGAACTTGGGTTTTGAGAAAATGGTCATGTCAATGTTTGTTGTGAAATTTGGTTTTCTAGTGGGCCTCCTACCTCAAGGGTGGGCTTGTGAGCAAGCCCAAAGTCTGGAAGGTGAACACCTCCATTAACATCCTTGCCAAGATAATTTTTTGGTATTTTTTGAAGAGACATAGTGCTTCACATCCTTGTGATGGTTTGTTTGGCCCTCAATTTTTTGTATATGGGTTGAATCATTCCCTTATTTTTGGGGGAAAGAATTTGGAGTAAGTTGTTGTAAACACCCTTGACTAGTTTTGTAAAAGCTAGTATAAATTCGATGTAATGATCTATTATTGATTAATTCCATGTTTTTATAGTGTGCTTGTTGGGAGAAATATATCATTTGGTTGCATTTAGACTTACTAAACTCTTGTCAAAATAGATGTCTTCAAAAGAAACATAAATGGGGATTAGTTCATTTTAAATTTGATTGTAAGAAATGTGTAAGGGATGATGAATGCATATTCAAATTTTTAGATTTGTCTCTATAACCCTTAACAAATATTAATCTCTTTAGGAATGCCTATTATTTGTGAAAAAACAAATATTTTATTTAAATGCTTATTATAACCATGTAATTCTAAGGGAAGATAATTGAGCGAAACATATATGTGCATGTGTAAGAGAGGGAGAGTTATATTGTGATACACACACTTCTCTTATTCATTATTAGAAATAAAAGAAAGTAAAAATAGTAATGATAAATTAATATACATGTAAAGTGAGGATTATAAAAACACACATAAAATTTAAGTTTTCTTTTTATTTAAGAAATGAGCTCTTCAAATTTAAGAGTGAAAGTTTCTTTTAAAATATATATTAAAAAAATAAATATAGATTTTTATGGGCACAACCCTACCCACCTGCCTCATTATGGAGACAATGGGGGGATACCCCATTGAAATAGTTGTGGGGAGTGGAGTTTAGAAATAATAATAATAATAATAATAGGGGGCATTGAGAAATGAATAAATAAAAAAAATAAAAAATTGGGAGTTTTAAAGGAAAAAAATGAAATGAAATTATTTTACCTCGAGGACTCTTAGCCTCCCTCTCCTCCTTTCCCCTCTCAAACTTGCAAAAATCAAATAAGTGTTGTGTGAGAAATAAGAGGTGAGGGTACCCTTATAAAGTGAAACCTAGGGTTTCTATTGTTGTCCTAAAGTTTTAGGGCTCTTAAGGGGGATCGAGAGTAATTAATTTCCTTGGGTGGGATTAGCTCCTTATGGCCTTTGGGAAAGAAAAAAATAGGTAAATAGTTAATTAATGTTTGTAGGGGTGACTATTGTTCTAGGTAGTGTTTTAATTATCATTTTATGTGATAAATAAAATGTGTTGCACCTTTAGTTATTTACTAATATTGGATTATTAAATAAATAAAAATATAATTTTGGGAATGGTAGTCGTAAGTTAAATTAAATTAGAAAACCAATTTTAAAATTTAATTTTTAAATATAAATATTAGAATTCTTTGTAATGAAAATTTAAATGTTGGTGTGGAGAAGTGCTTTTGAGTATTTAGTGTTATAGTTCTATTTTGCATTAAATTTAGAAATTGTAAACTCTTCATGAAGGTGTCAATCTTTATTTATTCTTAATCATTCCTCATGTCATTTTTAATACACAAGGTGTTCTTTAATGAGCAATTTAATTAAATTAGTTAAATATGTCAAGTGCCCTTGGGGATTAATAAATTTGGTTTATTAATTAATTTAGTAGTTCAAGACTATAGTTACAGTTTGAATTAAATTGTAGGATAAGTTCATCATTTAATTTAAATTAAAATAAATTATAAAGATAATTTTGAATGTCATTTTGGAATGGTACATTATGGCTTCCTCTTTTAAATAAAATTCATGTATCCCTAGAGATGGTAAACCTTTGGTATAGAAAAATCTTAATTGCAAATCATAATGAATTAAATTTGAAATGCATCACCAAATTATTGTATGTTATCCTAGTCACTTTGCTACCTTTGATTATCATGTAATTTATTAGATTTGATGCCCCATGCTTTAATTTAGAGTATCATCTTGGTTAGGGTTTCTTGTTAGTTATAGGTGTTTGAGTAGATCTTTTCGTTACCACCTAGTAACCTAGAGGGAATTCATACCTCCTAAATATCATCCCCAAAGGTGTCTCATGTGGAGACGCCATGCTCTAACCATGTTACTGTTATAATCATTTGATGCACGAAACACAATCTACTCCACCCACTTATTGTTTCCCTTGTTTTGTCTCATCCAACATGCCATAGTGACATTGCACATACGATGTTGGAACATGCATTTTTTTGTTCTAGCATTTGTGGCACATTAGTAGCCAACTAAGTGATGTTTAAGTAAAACAAAAAAAATGTTGTTGTGGATGTTGGTGTTTTTTCCAATACACCCTTAGAATTCTCTAAAGAGTATCCAACACCCATAATCAAGAATCCTCAAGATGAATGGCCAACATAACGAGTAAAGGATTTTGCACTCTTTACTCCTTCACTTCAGGCTCTATGGGACCTAGGAGGGTATTCCTTATCGTGTTCATTATGATATATTTCATGGAGAACACTTCTTTGCACAAATTGGTCCCTAATGTTAGCAAATAATCATGACTCACTAAAGATTTGGCCGATCTTTTAAGGAAATGACCATCTATTTGCTAGGGACGAAGAGATATTTCAAATTCAAGCTTCATAATTGAAAGATTTTAAAGAGTTTTGTTCTCAATTTGAATCCACAACCAGACATAGCACCAATTCATTTAATTGTGAGAAATCTTAACAATTAGACCAATGCTTCATCAATTGGGCATATGGGGTCAAATATGCAATAACCAGTAATACACAAGCTAATTAATTCTGAAAATGGTTGACTATTTTCATAATGCTTTGCAATCTGAAAACTTACAGCATCTAAGACACAATTTCTTATCAAATCCTATGCAAATTATTACAAATTAGTGATCCTCTTAAAGCATTTAATTAACTCATTGATTCAAATAAAAAATAAGGACACACATCCAGTTGAGCACTTGAAGATAAACGAGAATACCCTTGATATTTTCATTTATAATTTGCAAAATTTACAAGAGGAGAGTATGCATATCAGAGATAAGATTTTTTTTGATATCAGTAACTTGTACAAAACTAATTTAAGACTACTAAATATGAAACCTATACCCAAGACAATTCCACTGTTCTATTCATTAAGCTTTTTACAGTATCTTCTTTTTGTACTTAACTTCTACCCAGACCATATACTGGACTCAAAATCGAACCCCTTGTAATGAGCCTTGAAATCCCTTTTATAGACCAAGGGAGCAACAAGCATCGAGCTCATTGCAGTTACATTTCAAAGATATTTCATTTCAGCCCAAATTTCAATTTCATTTTAGAAATTCCTCGAATGGTTGCTAGTAATCATTTGTTGAATAGGGGAAACAAAATTCATAACCTCCACCAAAAGAGACAGACCGATGCCACTAAAATTTACCTTTAACCACCAACTGGGCACTGCATTACACACCCACGTCGAACAAAAGTCTTCATAATATTAGCTCCAAGCATCCACAGTTAGCATGAAGACAAAAAACTAACATAAGCAGAGAATACAAACAACAACCATAGCAGCAATATTGGTATCATAACACAAAATTTAGAACCCAAACACCACCTTCATCACCCAAAACCAGAACAAGCACCAGCGCTAGAACCACGCTACACAAGCCCACTTCGTGTCTTTGTAGAGGCAAGAGGAGAAATCGCCACCAATTATTCATCTTTATCCTTACCGGCCATAGAGTAATCATGCCCGCTTGGAGTCTTTACAAAAACTGGTGCAACTGATATTACTTCCTCCCCTGGGGCTTCCAATTGATTCAAGATCATGAGGTATTGTTGGTAACCTAAATCTATTTTTGTCTCACTGTTCGAGGAGTTATCAGTAACGGCAATAGGAGAGTTCTGCCATCCAAGAGAAGCTCAGCCATACCATATTTTCCTTCGCATTCCTCTTACAAATCCCACAGGCTCTTTACCTTTAGCCTCTGTTGTTTCTGTGGTCACGACTCAGCTTCTCAGCCTATGGCTACATCTGGTAACAACTGGTATAGACTTCTCACCATGGACCTCTTCCTTGCCTTTTTCTTTCAGAGTTGGAGTAGCTACGAGTACGTTCTGTTCGTATTCTTGAACATCACTGTGAGAGTTTTTCACATTGAACCTCGGGGACCTCCACACCGAAGACATAGGAGTAGCATGCTTACTCATCTTCTCTGAAAATGTAGCTTCACAAACACATAGCACACTTCTAGAATTCAGAAATTCGCACTCTCAATTGCAATGGTGAAAACAAAGTCCATCAACCTTCATTTAATAAGAAAATTAGGTGTGCTAATCATCAATTCTTGGTGAAATTCGCACGAGCAAGTAAGTGATCGACCACTGGCATCCACATCTCCATCATTAATTAGCTAGGTACATGAAAATCCATGTATCATTCTTAATGATGGCAAAAAATTAATTCCTCACACGCACCAGGATCAAATTGATCACTCATGTAGAACACACGCCATTAATGCATACTCCTCGTAGAGTTAAAATGACTATCACATGTCTATTTTTTATTTTTGAATATTGGTCGTCGATTTCTAGTTTAGGTGGAAAATTGGACAGTCCAAATCAAGTCAAATCGGGTTTGAAATCCCAAGACCACAGTTTTCCAATCTTTGGCCAATGAAAACTTGTTGACTGGGAGCCACATCATTGTGTCCATGGGCTCAACCATACTCTTCACGGTAGTCAAGGAATCCACACATCCTTCAGTCGCGTACCTTGCAAGTCTTCGGTGGGCATTAATTAATGTTGCAAGGTGTGCAATGGATGACCAAGATTTAATCCTTACGCTACGTGATAACCGTCAATCTCAAAACCCCCACTCAACAGGTGCTTGGACAAGGATCGAGCCCCACCATGGAAAGCACACACATCAAACAATCGCAAACCTCACACGTCTTCTGATGACCATTCTTTAATGCTTGCGCGGTGTGCAATCAATGGCTAGGATCTAATCTTCAAATCCAACGGGCGGGATTTCTGCACATGAAATAAAGTCAGTTTAAAACGTGGGGCCATGGCTAGGCTGATGACAATTAGACCCTCAAGAAAATGACTTAAACACAATTCTTTTGCAATGAAATATTTCACCAAACTTAGGGAATTCTTGACATGGGAAGAAAGTGCGGGGCGACCGACATCCCTAGACAAAGGGGTCGATAATGACATGTATTCCAAGGTTCAAGTGGTGACTTAAGCTAACGGTGACCGGCTAAAACAAGTCAATGCAAAATTAAAATGCCAAAGGGTTTTAAGATAGAACATTATCAAAAAGGGTTTAAAGACCAAAACCCTAACCCCATGCTTGGACAAAAAGCTTGAAAATCATGATCCAAGTCATGACTTGCTCAAAATTTTGCAAGAATTTTTGAAAGCTCTATTAGTGGTTCATGCTCGAGGACGTATACCCCCTTTGGGTATAGCGAGAATCCAAATCTCAGGTTGAAGCAGACCAACAAGGAAGCACAAAAAACCCAGGAGCTTACCTAGACAAGGCAAGTAGACCCAACCAAAATGAAACACACCACACCAAACCTATATACATTAATCACAATAATATACAATATGCTTTCAACTTCATGGTGCAGGGGCACCTTGGGGTCTCCATGCCTCTTTGAGGCCTTGTTTGGATTTTTGTTTGATTTCAAGGTTTATTGTGATGTAATAAGGTCCTAAGGACCATCTTCAATGTTTTGTAATAGGCTTTTAGGCTTGGTGTTGAGTTTTGATGTAATAACTAGGTGTCCACCTTACCATGTAAACTTGGTGCATCTAGGCCAAATAAGGAATCAAGGTTCCATGATGCAACCAGGTATTTGAGGGGAGTCACCTTGATGTTTTGGTGTGCTTTGTGGTGTTTTAACACCTCTTGAATGCTCAATGTAATTGGGTTTATGGGTTATAGTGTAATTTGCCTTAACTAGGCAATTAGGAGTCTATTTGAAGTTTGTTGGTTTTCCAACGTGCAACTAATTCAAAAATCAGTTGTAGGACATTGGGAAGAGGTGGTAAAGGTTGAAATAGGCCTCTCTTGGTCGAGGCAAGTTGATGGTGAAGTTTTGAGGAAGTTTGAATAAAATAAACTCTATTTTTCTTCATTTTATGTGTGTTTTGCTGTTAAAATTTGTGGTACGAACAAAATATGTTTTGTACGGAAATGAGACTATGAAGAATTGATAGAGGACTAAACTATCTCTCTTTTGGTGGTGGTTTGATCCATTTTCATCAAGTATTGAAGGAGATATCTGCATTTTTTTGAAAGTGGCTTGAAAACCCTCAAAATCAGGGTTTAGTCCAAAAAAGACCTTTAACTCGCCTTCTCCTCATGTTCATGGCCTGATTTTTGGTGGGGGGGGGGAAGGAATAACATTTATATTATGCTCGTGAAGGTTTTGTAGGATGAAAAATTCTTTGATGCATCTTTTGGAAAACCCTAGGCTTGGCATCTTCATGTGACAAGCCTAGTTGGTGTTGATTTATGTGTTTTGTTGGTTTGTGGAAAAAGTCCTGAAGAAGTGTGACTAAGGATGGTTGAAATGAGTGCAATAGTTTTCTAAGAACCAGTTTTGAGGCTTAGGGGAGTTGGGGTGTGCTTTGGATACTTGGTTCTTGCTGGAAACAAACAATTTAGGCCTCCTTGTGGCGTGGGAAATGTGTGTTTTTGTATCAATGTGATCAAATGTCATACCCTGTGGTTTTGGGGTTTGAAAGTAATCCATTTGAGGAGTATAAGACCATTTCCATTTGTTTGGTTCTTGTCCTTAAGTTGTTTTTGTGTTGATTGTCCTAGTTGACAGGCTGCAAGGAAGATAGGTCTAATAGGAGGTTGATGAGTATTGGACTGTTCTTAATGCTTTAAGTCTTGTTGTTGGGTGTTGATGAACCATGGAGAGTTATTGATGGTGTTTGCAAGGCTGTGGATGTATCTAGTTGCAGGAGAGGGTGTCTATAGGAGTTCTTGTGACTGTCCTATATTGTAGACCTATAAGGTGTTTCTAGGTCAGTAATTGGAGTGATGGAAAAATAAAGTGTATTCCTTGAGAACTTGGGTTGTTTGTCATGTTTTGGCATGGAAAAGGTGTTTCAAATGTCACCAAGTCAGGTTGTGCAGTCTATTCTTGAGAACCTTTTGGTTGGTAGAGTTATCTCCTTGTTTGAGAAGTGGATTTGAAAGGTCCACTTAAAGAGTATTTGAGAGAGTTGTGGTAAGTAGGTTGTTGGTCATCTAGAAAAAGGCTTCCCCTGCTCACTCTACATCATTTCAATTTGAGAAGCCTCCCTTAATTCCTTAGGCTTCACTCATTTCTCCAAGTTGGAGGCCACATGGCCCCCAAAACTTAAAAGCAATCCCTTTCCTTTGTCAAAGACCTTGTCCTGTGTGACTTGCAGTGGATCGGTAATTGTACTAGGAACTTCCATGACATCAGTCCCACCGTGTTTGACATAGTTAATTCCTCGTGCCATGCCTCCAGGATCACCTTGTTCATCAACTTGGTTGAATGCCAAATCATTTGACTGTATTGGGAAAATGAAATATCCATACTCCATCTGATCATCAACATTATTGGTTCTAACATCATATTCAACCTGCATTTCAAACTGAATGCCCCCATAAACATTTTGACATATGCTCTACAAGCAATCCTTAGGTACATCAAAATAGAAGGGTCACTCATATTCAAAGATCTCCCTAAATTGGAAATTATGATAGGGAGAAAAATTTAGGTGTCCTGGCTCAACTACATTTGAATATTGTCCATTGGTAGTTGAACCAACATTCTTGTTGTCCTCCACACCAATGTTCATCTCATCAAATGAAAGCAAACCCATAATCATATTACAAAGGTAAGGAACATCAAAAAATAAGCATCTAAAATCCATTTCATATTGATTGACACTACCTCCATTGTTATTTGCACCCCTAAGTTGTTCTTCACATAGATCAAAAAAATTTGCAATATCAACACAATCTAAAGATTCATCAAATCGTTTTTCCTCACCAACATGAAACAATGCTACTTTAGGACTCATGTAACCATCTGAGTGCACAACTTGATTATATATATATATATATATATATATATATATATATATCATCCCTATTATCATGTATGGCTGATAATTCAACTACTATTAAAAACACACAACCATGAACCATAGGGACATGGGTATGTTCATTTACTCATGTATGGCTGACAATTCAGCTACTATTAAAAACACACAACCATGAACCATAGGGACATGGGTATGTTCATTTACATCTCCCTCAATATTAGAACTGTATTTAGGATCGTCACCATGGACAATGACATCCTTATCTTCGAATTCCTTCTCATGTAAGCAATAGTCATATTTTATTGACAACAAACTTGAGTTACATTCTTGGTAATCATCAAATATAGTTTGCTCATTCACTTGTGAACAAGTGACTTCACCAATATTTGCACCACTATATCCTTCATGTAACTAGGGAGCTTTTGAATCAAGGTCACCATCCTCAAGGATACAATCAAAAACCTTAATGTCATCCTGGTCTTCATTCTTTCCTGCCTCATTAGTATCATACCCCATATATTCGTAAGTAGTACTTGCCAAGAACCCCTCAACATGTTGCATTGCTTGTTCATGACTACACTCGAACCCCATGTCAGATGTGTCATCAGAATTTTCAATAAAGAGTGGGTTATTTCTACACCAGTAAGGATCATCATTTTTTATCTCACACAATGATGAAGGTTCATCATATAGGGGATTCTGCCACACTTTCTTTGTTGTTATACATACCCCTACTTTCTTAGTATGAGAATCCCAATCCCTAGAGTCATCAATGCATTCAAATTCATTGTAATCACTTGAAGAGAAAAGAGAAATATTTTCAACATCCTTTTCATCATTTGCATCCAAGATTATTGATCCACATTCTACGAACTCTTCACATGAAGAAATTTGTTCACTCTTGAGTAAGTACACCATTTCATGGCTATCAACATATCCTCTACTCAGAGCTAGAGATTCCATCTCTATTTCATATGAATAATTGTAATCAACAGAGGACCGACCAGGCTCAATTTCATCGCCTTGGTCATTGATTTGTGATACAACATTAACAACATGTGCACCATTATCATTAATCAACTCAGGTAATGGGGTTTCCTCTTGCACCCTATTTGCTCACACTCTAGGACATCCTAGGGACAATAATCATGCACCACTGGCCTGTCCTCATACTGTGTATCTTCATCCTCAACACTATTATATGGATATGCATATGTGTTGTTTTTGAAATGACAATAGTCATTAACTAGTTGTTCACACTCTGATACATCCTCCTCATTTTCTTGCATTGTCATTTGATCCTCTTCCACATGGTAAGTATTATTAACATTTTGAGCATCACATGTTGCATATGATCATATTTAATTTATTCTATCATCCTTATCCAATCAACCATTTGATCAAGACCATGAGGTTTCAGCTCCTCTGGCAGTTTACTCAACCCTGGCTTGTACACCTCACAAAAAAAATCAATGCATATCAAATCACTAGGTCTGACACTCTTGGGAACCTCTATCAGGGCATCCAAAAACCTTGAGAACAAGTCATAGGGTGATTCCCCTGCATGTCTTTTCATTTCATACAAATTCTTGGCATAGAACATTTGGTCAATTCTGCCTAAGTTTTGTTGATGCTCAGATGGGATTTGAGTATGATATACATGTTGTGGTGATGGGGAAAATATAGCAGCAGAGACATTCTTAGTTTGACAAATATTTCTATCACCTGATATATGTTTTTCATTTACATGAAATGTATTTGATTCTCCCACACTAGTAGCCAAATATCCTCTCATAATTGAGTACCTCAAATTGTTTTCAATATTCATGGCAATTTGATATGCTTGATGCAATGTGGTAGGTTCTTTATCCCTTATCAGGTAACTCATCTTACTGTCAAATGCACCAAGGTACATGACCAAGCATTCAACATCATTCGGTCTCATACTTTCAAGGATATCCCTTATAGCTTTTGTGAATCTAAGATTGAAAGCAGGTATCAACTCATCTCCACTTCTACAGATCTCCATAAAAAAATTTCTTACTACACTTGGATTTACTCTCTCACCAAACTGTTCCATGAATATCATTTTAAATTCAACCCATGAATGTATAGAAGATGCTGGTAGAAAAGAGAACTAGTCTCTCGCATCCCCTTTTAAAGATTGAACAAACAACTTCATGACCACATCCTCAAAATCCAATTCATAATCTCCCATCATATCAGCAAACTCTTGCAGATGTCTTCTTGCTGACTTAGATCTCTCACCATTAAACTTTGGTACCTTAACTCCGATCTTGGGTGGTACAATATTTGGATAACCACAAATATTACCAAAATTAATGGCTCTGTACCTCTTGGTACTGAAATTTACTTGACATGACAAAGGTTTTCCATTATGCATGGTTACATTCACACCCACACCAGGATGTGTAGCTTGACAATGCATTCTCACACCTTGAAAGAGGATTACAAAATTTGCTTTGAAATTACGTAAGGTAATGCAAATTCCTTTTGCAATTACAACCTTAAGCCTTTATACTACAAATATTTTATAAATTTTGCTTAAGATCTTAAAATGTAACATGCTTCCACATGATAATGCATGAATTTCAGTTCACATTCTAAAAGCACGCTAAATTACCATTATTATTCCCTCATCTAGTGCGACTTCACCTAATAGGGAATCATTTACATCTCAAGTACAAAAGAATTCTCATAATTTTTTGTCAAACAAAATGATGCTTTCTTCAAATTTATGAGAATACATGGAAATTTGCAGCAGTCGTTTACCTTTCGTCTTGAAATTTGCAGATTTGAAGCTTTGATGTATTCTTTATTAGGTTCTTTAGTCAGATTCACCACCTCCTATTATGGAGGATTAAACTTCAAATGAGATGAAGCTTCTTCAAAAGTAAAACATATTTTGGGTTTGCTTCCATAGCGGAGTCACTTTCAGATCCTTTGAACTTTGCTACAATCAAATCCTCTACCAAGTTCAAAAATTCTTCAATATCTGAAGAAGATGTTTGGAGTTACCACACCATTTGACACTGTGATACAAGGATTTGCATCTGGAGAATGGAAATTTTCCCCAGCAGAGTCACCATTCTATTGGTGTTTTTTCCAGTACACCCTTAGAATTCTTTAAAGAGTAGCCAAGCTCCATAATCAAGAATCCTCAAGATGAATGGCCAACATAACGAGTAAAGGATTCTGCATTCTTTACTCCTTCACTTCAGGACCTGCGGGACCTAGGAGGGTATTCCTTATTGTGTTCATTATGATATATTTCATGGAGAACACTTCTTTCCACAGATTGGTCCCTAATGTTTGCAAATAATCAATGACTCACTAAAGATTTGACCGATCTTTTAAGTAAATGACCATCTATTTGCTAGGGACGAAGAGATATTTAAAATTCATGCTTCATAATTGAAATATTTTAAATGTGTTTTGTTCTCAGTTTGAATCCACAACCAAGCATAGCACCAATTCATTTAATTGTAAGAAATCTTAACAATTAGACCAGTGCTTCATCAATTGGGCATGCAGGGTCAAATATGCAATAATCAATAATACACAAGCTAATTAATTTTGAAAATGGTGGACTATTTTCATAATGCTTTGCAATTTGAAAACTCACACCATCTGAGACACGACTTCTTATCAAATCCCATGCAAATTATTACAAATTTTTGATCCTCTTAAAGCATTTAATTAACTCATTGAGTCAAAGCAAAAATAAGGACACATCCAGTTGAGCATGTTTGAAGATAAATGAGAATACCCTTGATATTTTCATTTATAACTTGCAAAATTTACAAGAGGAGAGTATGCATATCAAAGATAAGATTTGTTTCAATATCAATAACTTGTACAAAACTAATTTAAGACTACTACATATGAAACCTATACCCAAGACAATTCCAATGTTCTATTCATTAAGCTTTTTACAGTATCTTCTTTATGTACTTAACTTCTACCCAGACCATATACAAGACTCAAAATTGAACCCCTTGTAATGAGCCTTGAAACCCCTTTTATAGACCAAGGGAGCAACAAGCATCGGGCTCATTACAGTTACATTTCAAAGATATTTCATTTCAGCCCAAATTTCAATTTCATTTCAGAAATTCCCCGAATGGTTGCTAGTAATCATTTGCTGAATATGGGAAACAAAATTCATAACCACCACCAAAAGAGATAGGTCAATGCCGCCAAAAGTTACCTTTAATCACCAACTGGGCACTGCATTCCATACCCATGCCGAACAAAAGTCTTCATAATATTAGCTCCAAACATCCACAATTAGCATGAAGACAAAAAACTGACATACGCAGAGAGTACAAACAACAACCACCACAACAATATTGGTATCATAACACAAAATTTAGAACCCAAACACCACCTTCATCACCCAGAACCAGAACAAGTACTAGCACCAGAACCACGGTACACAGGCCCACTTTGTGTCTTTGCAGAGGTAAGAGGAGTAATCACCACCACTTCTTCATCCTTATCCTTACTGGCCATAGAGTAATCACGCCCGCATAGAGTCTTTACAAAAAATAGTGCAACCAATATTACTTCCTCTCCTGGGGTTGCCAATTGATTTAGGATCATGAGGTATCATTGGTAACCTGAAGCTATTTTTTTCTCACCGTTCGAGGAGTTATTGGTAATGACAATATGAGAGCTTTGTCGTCGAAGAGAAGCTCAACCATACCGTATTTTCCTTTGCATTCCTCTTACAAATCCTGCAAGCTCTTTACCTTTAGCCTCCATTGTTTCTGTGGTCACGACTTGGCTTCTCAACCTATGGCTGCATCTGGTAGCAACTGGTGTAGACTTCTCACCACATACCTCCTCCTTGCCTTTTTCTTTCAGAGTTGGAGTAGCTATGGGTAAGTTTTATTCACATTCTTGAACATCACTATTAGATTTTTGCACATTGAACCTTGGGGACCTTCGCACCTAAGACATAGGAGTAGTAGGCTTACTCATCTTCTCTAAAAATGTAGCTTCACGAACACAAAGCACACTTCTAGAATTTAGAAATTCACACTCTCAATTGCAATGGTGAAAAAAGAGGCCATCGACCTTCATTTAATAAGCAAATTAGGCGTGCTAATCATCAATGCTTGGTGAAAGTCGCATGAGCGAGCAAGCGATAGACCACTAGCGTCCACATCTCCATCGTTAATTAGCCAGGTACATGAAAATCCATGTATCATTCTTAATGATGGCAAGAAATTAATTCCTCACACACACCAGGATCAAATTGATCACTCCTATAGAAAAAATGCCATTAATGCATACTCCTCGTAGAGTTAAAATGACTATCACATGTCTATTTCTGATTTTTGAATATTGGCTGTCGATTTCCAGATGAGGTGGAAAATCATATAGCCCAAATTAAGTCAAATCGGGTTTGAAATCCCGAGACCACAGTTTTCCAATCTTTGGCCAATGAAAACTTGTTGGCTGGAAACCACATCATTATGTCCATGGGCTCTACCATACTCTTCACGGTAGTCGAGGAATCCATGCGTCCTTCAGTCGTGTACCTCACAAGTCTTCGACGGGCATTAATTAAATGCCGCGAGGTGTGTGATGGATGACAAAGATTGAATCCTTACGCTACATGATAACTGTTGATCTCAAAACCCCTAATTGGTGGGCGCTTGGACAAGGATCGGGCCACACCATGGAAAGGACACATATCAAACAATCACGAACCTCGCACATCTTCTGATGACCATTCTTTAATGCTTGTGCGGTGTGCGATCAACGACTGAGATCTAATCTTCAAATCCAACGGGTGGGATTTCTGCACATGAAATAAAGTCAGTTTCAAATGCGAGGCCATGGCTAGGTCGATGACAATTAGACCCTCAGGAAAATGACTTAAATGCAAGTCTTTTGCAATGAAATATTTCGCCAACTTAGGGAATTCTTGAAGGGGGAAAAAAGCGTGGGGTGACCAACATCCCTAGACAAAGGGGCCAGTAATGACATGTATTCTAAGGCTCAAGTGGTGACTTAAGCTAATGGTGACTGACTGAAACAAGTCAATGCAAAATTAAAACGCCAAAGGGTTTTAAGATAGAACATTATCAAAAAGGGTTTACAAACCAAAACCCTAACCCCATCCTCAGACACAAAGCTTGACAATCATGTTCCAAGTCATGACTTGCTCGAAATTTTGCAAGAATTTTTGAAAGCTCTATTAGTGGATTTTAATTTCCATGTGCCAATGTGGGCATGAACTTTGGTATTAGAGCATAATTTCAACACCAAGAGCTTGAGAATTATTTGGGTCTTCCTTGTTGTGTGTGCTTGTGGTGTGTGTGAATGGGGATTAATTCTAATGTAGCTTCCTCATTCTAAGCATGACAAATCCTCTAAAGTACATGAAATTGGAAACTCACCAATCAATCTATATGACTTCAATATGAAAACCTTGGTGTTTTGAAATCTTAAGCCTTGGCACAACTACCACATGATGATATTGAAATGCATTGAAGGAAGAGTGAAGGAAATGATAACTTATATGTATTTTTTTCCAAACCCTCATTACCTTATGCCAAATATGTGAACTTGGTTTATGAAACCCTACTGTAGGTGTTGGAAGGATGAAAATAATTGTTGATCTTTAGACAAATACAATGAACTTTAAGAATTTGTTGCTAACGATAAAAAAGATAATAGGAAACTTGGTCCAATAACATCCTTCCTTGCTACCAATGTTAATGATGATAGTAACAAAAACTTTTATGAAAATCAAATTCTCAAATGAAACCATTTCCTCCTCTCCCACATGGATGTGCTTTTGACATTTAAGGAGTAATTTTGGTGTTTTTTGACTTAAAACTTTCATTCTCCCAAGAAAAAGAAAGCTTTTGGATATCCATGGGCACTTTTCTTATGTTTTATAGTTAAAACTTGTCCTACCATGCTCCAAGTACACTTTCCCATTTATGAGAATTTTTAAAATAAGTTTTTATGTTGAAATTTGCACATTCTTAGTCAAAGTGCCCCCTTTGGCATCGAATAACTTCTTTTATATTTTTGAGTTCACTTAAGTGAATGGGACATGCTTTTTGGAGGCTCATGAACTTTTTGTTATATTTCCATGTTCATTTGAGTGAATGAGGTGCCATTTTTTGAGTCCCCCTACACTTTTTCATGTTTTGATACTCACTAAGTGAATGAGGTGCTCATTTTGGGGTCTTGTACACTTTTTTATAATTTCAAATTGACATTGTCAATTAAGTTAAAAAAAAACTACCTCCTTTTGACACATGCCACTTTTGTTCTAATTTGTTATTGATATTGGATAACTTACATACTTTTTTAGTTAAAATGTATGTTTTGCTCAAATTTTAAATTGTCATTTTCACTTAATACCTTTTTTCTCTAATTTTAAATTGACATTGGACAACTTGTGCACTTTTTGACTTAAGTGAATTGAGTGTGCCTTTGAGACCCTTTTACACCATTTCTCTTGACTTAACACTCAAAATTGACTCTTCCTTAATGTACTATTTCCTTTAGTTTTCCCATCAAGATTGGATCACTTAGTGCATTATCCTACTCTAATGGTCTAAATGTACCATTTCCATACATTAGACCATTTTGTATTTCCTTCATTTTCCAAGTCTAATATTCATTTCGCTTGATATGTTAGAAAACTCATTTTGTTGGCCCTACAAATGAACTAACTAGAAATAAAAATATTAATCTTCATTACTATGGGAGGCAAGAATTGAATTATGGCTTACAAATTGAAGAATGGTAAGGATTTGACTCAAAAGATGACTTAATATGATATTTTTTTGTATGGGTACAACAAACATTGAGATTCAAGGTTGGAATGAAGATGATATTCTTATGGAAGAATATCAATCAAATACAATTAGATGAGATTTTATCCTCCCATGCTTTTTACTTTACTTGCATTTATGTTTGTGATGTTTTTCCCTATTCTTAGTTAGCTCATGTGGATGATGCAAAGACCCCTTTGGTGTGCATGTTGGTACAAGTGATTATTATAAACATAGATTTTGTTGCTCATGTCACTTTCCTTGTGTTATCCCTTTAGATTTGGGATGAAGCAAATTTATGGAGTGTTTGGCAACTACTATTAGCATGGTTATTAGAAAGAATAGCTTGTTTTCTTTTCTTTTTGGTTTTATCTTATTACCCTTTTTATCGAGTCATCTTTGTTGCACTCATTTTTTCATATTCTCTATTATGGTTTGACATTGTTGACCTTTTTTTTTAATTTCATGATTGTGTTACTATTTTTATCTCACCTTCAATATTTACATCCTTTATCTTTGACTATTCCTTGTGTGTTGTGTCTCATTTACTTGTGTGTTTCTCACACATCACTTTCATGACACTTATCATCTTTTCACCCACTTGGAGGGCATCTTATTTATGATACTTATCTTCCCCTCTTTGCAAAAGTATACATTGACATAATTGCACTTCCTCGGTATTATCTATGGTATTCTTTCGCATGCACTTTTCATTGTGACATATTCTAGCATTACTATTACGATCTCTACATAATCTATTCATTCTATATTAAACTAACATTGTTATGTCATTTTACATGCTTATAACTTTACCTAGCATATACCTGTGCTTACATGTTTACATCTAGCACATTGACTACTCTTACTTGTTCTTTGTCCTCATACATAGTGTAACATTTGGGGCTCTTGCTATATGTTCTTTCACAATCATATCTTGACATATTATCTCCCAATTATTACATGATGATATACATTACACTATTACATGTCTATTGAGATCACATGATTATATCTTTTCATATATTACTTTTTCTCCTCTCCATTAATCCATTATATCACTATGTATAGAATCCATTTGAGGATTCCATATGATATCATTGATGCTTTCTATGGTTATGATTATAGTGAGTTTTAGGGATCTTACACCATATTCTCATGGTTACAATAGCTTGATAGGGGTCTGACACTAAGCTTGCTTTCAAGATTATGTGCCATTCACCTTGCAATTCTTAGAGAAGGTATAATATTTTTATTTAACATTGTTAATAAATAATTCTTGTTTCCAAGGAACATGGAGAAGGTAGACTTGGGCATATGTTTGTGTTGGGAAAATTATGTATCCTCTTACATGTAATTGTAGTGGCATTTAAGTCAAGAGTTGCTTTTGGGCAACGTAAGTTTATAAGACACATGAACGGTTTGTGCATCTCCAAATTGTTGCAAGACTAACAATATAATTTTGTTGCACCATTAGTGGGAGAAGTACAAAGAATGGACTTTTTAGCAGTTGTCTACACCATTTGATCTTCCATGGAGGGTATTGCATCTAATGGAAAATATATTCCAAAGGTGAAACCAATCCTATTAGAAGATAATGATGTATTATTTGTCTAACATGTTTTATGCAAGCCCTACATCTAAAGGTTCAAAAATCAAATGAACAACAATGAGAGAGATATCATGTCAAACTTCCAACATCATGGTCATCAACTTCCAAGCATTTTTTAGGAGGTTTCTCATTTTAAATCTAGTCAAGGAAAAATTATGTAGCAATCGTTCATGTAAAAATGATGAACATTCCTCTTTTTCCATGTAGTGATCTTGCTTGTTTTTTGGTTTTTCTACACACTTGTTTCATATAAATAAGAGCTTTATGCTTAGTTATTGTTAGAGTACACAAGGTATGCTCATGTTATGGGAGATTTATAGACTTAATATTTTCTCAAATATTTGTTAATTATTGTAGCCTTCATATGCTCAATGTTATTTCAATGATCTACAAATGTATAACTCTGCACCACCATATGATTAATATATGAAGTTGTGATCATATTTGTCCCTCTTCTCTTTATTCATTTGGTATCCTTCTACTTGTTTTGTGGATGCTCAAATTATAGTTCCTTTCAATTATTGTTGCATGAAATTTATAACTAATGAATGTTAAAACTTGCCCAATGGATAGTCTCCAACTATTCACTTAGATTAACTTTAATTCCTACATTGAAAAAAGTTATTTTCTCCCTTTTCCTTGCAAGGTGGTTTGAAAGAGCTCATGGGAAATTTGACAAAGAGTTGGTTTCTAAAACCTTGATGGTTGTCCTACAAACCACATGCCACATTTGCAAGCTTCCCACGTATGATGTTTATATGAGTGCAAGTTTGCACTTGAGTGTAAACTTGAACATCAAGAGTACTGCTTTCAAGAATTATATGTTGGGTTTTGTAGAAAGAGTTTATAGTCCTTTCTCCTTGACTCTTAATAAGTTGAATCAATGTTGGTGCCTCCATTCCTCTCCCTGCTCTTGGTTGTTTAGACTTCAAATAATTTAGCAAGCAATACTAGATCCCAAAATTGCTCATTTTCTTTGGTGCCTATTTTAATCTAAGGGTTGCTCTTAGGAGAAAAGTTGGTTCACCTAGATGTTGCACATCCTAGGTGCCTAGCTTGCCAACAATTTGAGGCTTTCAAATACATTTTCTAGACTTGTCCCAATGCTCAACAAGCCTAGAAATAGATCCACACCATGTTTTCTCTATTTCATTTGAGTGTTTTTTAAATCTTTGAGGATTGTTCTTTTGGGGATGGAGACCCCTACTTTAGAGTTGGTTTTCTTTTACAACTTTGGAAGTAACAAAGCTATTTTTTTCTAATGATAAGGTTAATTATAATTCCCCCTTACTAAAAATGAATGTGGTTTCCTCCATGTACTTATAGATACAAGCCTGTTTGAAAAGTTGCTTTGGAATTCTAGTATTTACTTGATTTGCTTAATCATTAGGGGGGGCACCCCTTGGATTATAAGCACAATTCCTCCCAATGGTGTGATTCAAATCACTGTTCCTATTGCTTTGTGTAGGTGGAGCTACTCTTACAATCAAGGTCATTATCTTTGCCTCCTATGTAGCAAAGAGGTTGATAGAGGTTGAGAGATAGTGACATTGATACTAGAGTTATCACTCTACCACCAAGTTGAAATGTCCTTCCCTCCCATGCGAAATCAATATGATGGTTGGGAGACACCTAAATTACCTAATGAACATTCTTATTTCATGGTCCCAAGGTGTGATAATCCTCTACCTCCACCCCGTGAGATTATTACTCAAGTGCTTATTTATTTATTTATTTTAACCTCATTCAATACTTTAGATTGTATATATCAATTGACCACCTTTTTATTGTTAATCTTATTTATATTAATTTTCAAACTTGAAGTTCAATATAATAAATTTAAAAAAAGTTTCCAATAATTAAAAAAATTGTATTTGCACTTAAACCAAACTAAACTTTAATGGTTTCTTCCCCAATCAAAGGACAGTATTTCTTATTTATCATGCACTGTGAGCGATTGAAATATCTTGAGTCAAAATTTATTTCTGTGTTTAGGTAAACAAAGGTCCAAAGCGAGTTGTTTCATTCTTACCACAATCGAGGTGCTTCATGGCTCCATTTTACTATCTCCTATGTTTTGCAACCGACAATGGTGATCTAGATTTCAGCTTGCTGTGTAAACTTCATTTTCTTATCGTATTCATCAGCAATGTATTTGGTACAACTTGTCAACTACTACAGGTGTGTTAAAAGACGATATCCACTCATGATATCCTAAAAATTATGTTGTTTCATTGAGGAAATTTGTTGTTTGCAAATATAATTGGAAATATCAATTTCAGTGGAATATTATAAGCAAAAAGGCTCTGCAAAGTGTAATTGCTGGAATTAAAATGATTTATATTAAACCCTAATGAAGCAAGTCATTGAATATCATAAATGTTCTAGCAGTGCCTCTTCATATCTCCCAGAAGTGTTAGCCAGCTAGAGCGTTTTGGGGATGGTTATGCTGAGTACAATTTTCTCTTTACTGGCCTGTTTTCTTGTTGAGGGTTTCTTCTAGGGGATTCTTGGATGGTGGCATACAATTCTGTTGAATTAATTCCCTTTGATGCAAAGCTACTTTTCAGGAAGATCTCCCCAACCAATATCAGGAAGTTGTGACCTTTCAAACAAGTACCTTTCAGGATTTATCCTTTATACTTATTTTTGTGAAGTTGCTATTTTTTAAACGATACTTGGCTTTTATTGCACAAGCTAACATTTAGCGGTTTCAAAAGGACAGTTTTTCATTATTATCATTTGTTTCTGGTGTAATATAAGATGCACTTCTTCAAATGAAATCAATGGTCTTTTTCTTCAAGAACTTCCTTTATTGTGACAAATCGGCCTGTTTCAATGGAAAGCTGAGCCGCCACACCAACAGCTACAGATAGCAGACCTTCTTGCAAGCTAACAGTAGATGCTTTGTTGCCTTTTCTCCTAACAGCAGCTAGAAATTCAAGGTGTTCCAAATAACTAGAACCATGATGAAGTCCATTGTACCTGAAAGATCCCAAAAGATACTACTATAAGTGAATACAACTAAAAGTCTTCTACGATAAGCTATATACTAAATAAAACCCACCAAAATAACCATGTTTGTTAGTAATGCTCAGCGAAAAATTAGGGTACATAAGCACTTCGACCAGAATCGGCTATCAAATTTGGTTTGTTGGCCATTTATTTCCTCATTGTGTTTTTATTTGGCATAATATTTTAATCATGGTCTCGTATGACAAAGGGATGTTTTGGAGTGCTTATGTAAATTGTGAACAGGATATGGTACTTCGAAAGTTGTATCCTATGCCATTGCTTTGTTTATTCAATTTTAACATCTGTTCACGTTATTCATCTTATCAAATTATATTTATAGAATTTTAATATGCTTACTTTACTCTGTCGTCATGGACCTCCATAGTTTGGACTCCTGCTTGTCCAGCAGTCCGGGTACCAATACGCACAATACTCTCTGGCACAAAAGCCTCAGCCTGCAAATTGAAAATAAGATACTTGTAATGTTACCCAAAACATCTTGCACAGAGAAGACAAGACAATTGCATTGTAATTTGAAACATCTACATATCATCCTTATGTAAGACTTTTCAAAAGAATAGCATTAAAGAGAAAATTGTTGTGGTATCATGTTAAATCCAACGAATTCAGAGGATTCAAAAAGCATTAATACCTTCCCAATGTCACCGACTGCACAAATCTCCTGTTCATTTTTACCACTCTCAGCAAACATACAAAGGTCAAGCATTGCACGGGATCCATTGTCATATTCCACTATTACATATGCATTGTCGAGGATATCTGGGACCTGGTTTACAATTCATTTATTATACATAATGAATCAGAACATTTACCTTACAAATTCATAATGGAAGTGACATTTAAAGGAAGCCTACTTAAAATAATAAAAAATTATATAACAAAACTCTCATCAATGAAGGAAGAAAATGAAAGAACCCACACAAGTGGCCCTAGGAAAATGCTAAAAAGCACAAGATTATCAGACATGCAAAGCTCCTTTTGCATTGTCTTTCAGGGAAAATTCAGACAAAAACTACATTTTTTTTTGAGAAATCATAGAATAGAGAAATTTGTATTTAGAGAACAAATAATTTGCAACAACCCAAGCCCTAGTTTGGACAAGACATAGGGATGATATCAATAAGCCCTGTAAATATCATGTACAATTCATATTAACAGCTCCCAAACACAGACCAAGAGAACTTAAAGAGATAAAAGGGATAACAAAGACTCTAAGGACTTAATATATACACAAGCTGACCAACTTTCAGGGTGGACATTTAAATGATTGCCCACACAGCCAAAAGAACTCGATTTTATTATTGATATAGGCCAAGATTGCCCTCCTCAAGGATAAGAATGAGCAATGATAAAAAACTGCATTAATAAATAAAGCATACAAAAAGTTCCATTTGAATGAATGTTTCTTATTCCTGGGAAGGCAAGCATTAAGTAAAATAAGACAAAGGTAAAGTGTTTCTGGCGAGAACATAGTTACCAGACTTAGACTCAACACAAACTCAGGAAACAGACTTGTGGCTCGAACTCTGTATAAAAACTCAGTAAAAACTTAACATGGCACTTTTAGAGAAGTATGATATAAAAACATTTTACAAAAACATGAAAATTTTGATCTAGACTTGACCAAACTTGGCAAGTCTGGCAGCAGGCCTTGTTTAGGCCTGCTCAACAACTGGGTTGGAGGTATGATCAGCCTGTGCCTACTGCATGTCACAAAAGGATTATTTCATAAAATTCTTAAGTTCAACTTTTTGCAATGTTTCTAGAGGGAACCCAGCCTCGGAGCATGTTGAGAGCATATGGGATCACATGGGAACTGTTTCAATCACATTCTACATCTTGGAAAGGAATTTGAACAATATTGCCAGAGGGATGGGTACCTTGTTGGCTATCAAACTGACACTCTAAAGCAATCCTATCTATTGTTTTGAAGGTTGATTTTCATTTTAAGAATATCACTCTGTCTAGAAGACTGAATAAATGTGGACAACCGGCTGTTGAAGACCAGAATAAGTGAAGTTTGTTATTTTACAAGATATTTTGATTCAATCATCTTCAAGTGGGTTAAATAATCAGGTAACAAGGTGTATAAACCAACAAGGATGTTGATTCCAGAAGGCTAAGTTAGTATTCAAGATTTCAAGAGTATTAATCATCCTAAGAAGTGGAAATATTTTAAGGGGCCTTGTGAAATATGGCATTTGGTCAGTGGGGAGGAATGGCAGTTCCACCAGAAGTAATTATGGAGACTTGGATCTCACCATCATGTTTTTGCATGCATGGACCATCACCCCTGGCTTGGCAACCTCTAAAACTACCATTGTACCAACAAAAGGAAGCAATACAAAACTTCACAAAAATAAGTCTAATGTTGTGAGCTTTTATAATTTATATGTCTAATGTTGAGGAAAATATACTCCCATTGTCTTTAGCACTATGATATCTATGATGTATAAAGGCACTTAACATGAATTTCAACTGATGCTATTTTGATTTTAACTTTCAATTGTATGTTTGGTTCACAGAGGATAAATATTTTTATTTGTGAGCATCAGGTTTGGAATTTACATATGCTTGTATATAATATATATTAACATCATTAAGAATTTAAGACTACTTGAAATAAGCTAATAATTTACATTTTCATGGAACTCGTGGTTTAATTTCATCAACTCACATAAGCATATAAAAGTACAGTGAATCCTTATCCCCCATAACTCAAAATCCTTGATCTTTCATTTTTCACAAAGCTCCAACAAGAGTTTCAGAATTTCTTGGCAGTCCATTACAGCATTCTGACAAAGTAGTGTTGCCAGTTTGAATTTACATATCCCACCACTTATAAAATCAAATTAAACATATATACTAGTTGTATTAAACATGTTCACAATATGCATGCAAAACCTGATTTATAATTATGCTTCCTTCCACTGTTTACTTCTACATTCGTTTGTTTGCAATGTAATTTTTTGACAAGCCTTCCCTTACCTTGCTTTTTCTGTGTCACTGCTTCACTTCCTCATAATGCAGGAAATGCTCACTCTGCCTGGTACCTTGGCCTCTAACAGCAGTCTTCTTTCTGTTTTTCCCTTTGCTGTGTTTGCTTTCTGTGGTACAATTTCTTCCTACCTATATGCACTCAGTTTGTGCAATGTCATGTTGTGCTTTATCCTCTCTTCCATATGCTTATCTTTCCCATGTTACCTCATGTTAGCAGTTTGAGTGGGATTCACAAAATTGGTATGTCTTGAATCTCTGATATTGAGGGCATCTAACAGTCTAAACTTTCGCTTGTACTAGATAGGTTCTAATCTTGTGGCTGATTTGCTGTATTTTTGCTTTCTGTGGTACAATTTCTTCCTACCTATATGCACTCAGTTTGTGCAATGTCATGTTGTGCTTTATGCTCTCTTCCATATGCTTATCTAGCAGTTTGAGTGGGATTCACAAAATTGGCATGTCTTGAACCTCTGATATTGATGGCATCTAACAGTCTCAACTTTTGCTTGTACTTTATAGGTTCTAATCTTGTGGCTGAATTTAAGAAGGGAATCTAAGATAGCGTGGGAAGAATATACTATTATTCATTGGTGGTAGCCTGACTGACTTGCATCTCTCATATTGAGTAAATATATGAGGTAAAGAATTGCATAAATTACCGAAGATGGTTTCCCCAAGGTAACCAAATGGCACGGTCACCTGTTATCCTTTGCTGAGGAGTTCAAGTTTGTCAAAAAGTGTTTTCTTAATTAACTATTTACTATGCCTCTATTTGGTTGTTTTGTAATTCTCATGTTGAAAAGATACATAAGATGCAATTTTTTGTGGTCAAAGGGATTGAAAAAAGCATGGTGTGGCCTGGAATTGGTGATCCTCCACAGAAGCTGCCTGGAACAGGTCTCAAGAATCTTAAACTTTAGGGAATTTTCTTCGAAGTCAAGTGGATTCTTAGAGCTTTTGTGGGGGAGGAACCTTGGAAGGTGTTAGCTAGAAATAATATTAATGGGGGTGTTCCTAACAAGAAGAGAGACTAGAAGGGGCTTCTTCCCCTTGATCTGTTCTTTGGATACCTTCTGATTAAGCCTGTTAGTTCTCCTATCTTTGTGAGTATTTAGAGGGCTTGGAAGTCAGTCAGGCATCTTTTGGTTGGGCATGAAGCCTTCTCAAAGGGGGAAATAATTGTTAGGGTTTAAGATCTCTTTGGTGGAATCTTACCTAAAAGAATTCTCCATTATCTCTTATTCGATGTTCTTTAGCTAGATTGTGATTTGATAAAGGTTTTCAAAGCTTTGCAAATGTGTTTAAACAAGGCCACCTCCTTTCTTGGGAGGAGCTTAAGAATGAAATCAAGATTCTTGGATCCCATTGGAGAATTTATTCTTTTCTAGCAAAGTCTCTTTGAAGGATCCCCCCTAGATTGACCTTTCATTTAACTCAAAGATTTGGGATAATGTGAAGTGGATTGAGGGCCCTCCCTCACTCAAGGCCTCTAATAATTTTTCGTTTGACAAGATCATTTGTCCCAAGAGATTTTCAATAGTTCAAATTCTCACTAAGTACCTACAAAAACCAGAAGTATTTGCAAGTTAAAAATGTGGCTTGTGAAACTTTCCCACAAACTCATTGCTGAGTCAATGTGAGTTGCAAACATGAACTCACCACAAGTATTCACAAGTACTCAAGGAGTCCATACTTGAGACTTGCCACTACATCTACAACGAGGGCCATGGGGAATATGCCAAAAACCAAAAAAAATGCTGAAACTTTGTCTTTGTAGATCCTACTCAACCGCACTTCTCACTAACACCATATTTGATCTCCTTTGAGCTCTACTTGTAGTGATTTATGGTGAATGTGAAAGCAGTATTTTGGCAATTTTCAAAGTTTCTAGTTTTTAAATTCTTCTCTTTCTGTATAGATTAAAAAATGGACTACCAAAATGTTGGATGCCCTGCACTATTGTCTAGTGAGGTCCAACTAAGTTTGTCAAAGTGCCTCAAAACCAATCCAAAGCAGAATAAACTAACACTAACCAACACTATAGGGGTATTCTGGTTTAGTACAAACATATAAGAATGATATCTAGTATAGATATCTTAAATACATCCATTAAAAGATGCCAAGATATCAATATAATATATTACTTTTATAATCATGAATTAATTATTAATTTATAGCTATGTTACTGATTCGTCCCTGGGAGCCTTTGGATACAATACGATTCGTACCGGATTCGAAATTCAGATTGGATACCGTTCAAATTCGGACAAGATTCGGATTTTTGCTTGCGGATACGCCAAGGATACGACTTGCCTTTGTGGATTCGTCTAGGATACGCCCAGACAGAATCCGACGCAAATCCAGACGCGTGAACGCCCAAGCCGCGGAAAAAGTGCCTTTTTTTGCAATTTTAAATTATTTTTTTGACTAAAAGTAGACTTCTAAATAATAAAATATTGATTCCAACCCTAATCTTTGCCTCCAAACACATCAAATAGGTAAAAAGTATGCATTTTCTGTTAAATTTTGGGAATCCAGTAGTACAACTAAGCAAACTTGGTCAATACTGTCATTACTATATTTGACTTGTAAGTTGGTGATAACATTTTGAAGTCTAGGTTTTTAGTCTTAGCAGCATGGTTGCTGGGAATTTATTAACTCTGCCTATTTGTCAGCTTTGGAAATGCGTAAGGAGTCTTTCTCCCATTGTGTGAATACACACTTTTCTCTTTATCCTCTTGTATGAAAGTTGAAACACTTATATGCAGATTTGTACACAGGTTTTGATTTGCTTCTAATGTACTATCACTAATATTTTAATATTTGACTATGAAAGTGGTGATGTATTTTTGCTATGTTATTAGACTATTAATATGGTGGTGTATTCTGAACTTATGTACTGCTGCAAATATGTATATATTTCTGATTTTTATATGTTTTTTGTATTACCGTACCCAAAACGTACTCAACCCCCAAATTTTTTTTGACCGAATCCCGTACCGGATTCGCGTACCCGTACCCGAATCCAAAAACGAATCGGTAACTTAGATTTATAGATAAATTATTTTTATTTATATAATTTTTTATTATTTTTGAACATGTTCATGTCATTACTATCCACCCCTTACTGCTACTGTAGTTACACATCTCAGCATAATTATGCATATAATGAAATATGATAATCATAAATGTTATGTTTCTTCCCTTTGAAAATACTTTGCACTCCCAAAGGAGAGCCAAGAGGATTGCTTTTGTTTGCAAAGCTTTTTTTCACTGTCATATGCAAAAGAAGCAATGGAAACCCTTAAAATACATTGTTTGTCTTTTAGGCCCATTTGTTTCCCAAATTTATCAACTTTCACACTATACGTTCCTGCCATCCAATAATTTGTCTATTTGGTTCCTTGCTGTCTGTACAAATCATTGTTGGGATAATTATCAAAGTTCATCATGGTGGCAAGCATCTCAAATTGTTCCAATAGAGATTGCCTATAAGTCTAGAACCCAAGACATCCAGTATGAAGATGAAACACACTCACATACAGAGGCACAGACTTGTTACCAGATCAAATTATCAGCTATCAAAGCATCATCCTTGATAACACAGATAACAAGTTAATGTGAAAGATGAGCATGGATGACATTTGAGGGGGATAAAAAATCATCATTTTAGAGACTGCACACATTTCAAAATCAAGTTTGTTTTCTTTATGAGCACAAGAATAGTAAAACAGAATACCAGCTATACGTGGGCTGCAAAAGTTTTATATGTGAAAAAACAATCAAAGAGACTTTGTCTTGCACTCAATTTGCACTCAGTTCCTATATCTTATGATCCCATTAGGTATAAAATTGTGATTCTATGCTTCTTGATGCAGCTAACTTCCTCACTATTACTAGTACATAATACATGCAAACAATAGCATATAAATGGTAATTTGTTGATCCAAATAAATGATACAAGGGAATGGAGTTCTGTTATATTGTTTGTTTCATTTAATATTATTATCTAAATAAACTAAATCACTAGAGTGAAAGGAAAAAGAGAGATTCAAGCAAGTGGTCAATCAATGTGCTTAAACTAGGGGCCTTATGAATTTTCTCAGTGCTCACTGCTGAGAGATTTAAGAAGCTTAGTATCAAGTTGGATTATATTACATCTTTATAGTTATCCCATATTGTTTGCTATGGCTTCAAATAATTGACAAATACTGAAGTTTAAGAAATCAAGCTTCAACATATAGAAGCAAGGTGTCTTCTGACTTTTACCTTAATAAGCCTGCAGTCAAGACTTAACACCCAATTGACTTATATAAAATGCAGCACGGCATTTCCACTTCATCGGGCTTGGGGTCAAATTTTCTACCATTAAATTCATGGGGAAGGATTTGATTTTATCCCAGAAAGCGTTTTCTCGAGGCCTGTGATAACTTGCTGGAAACCTGCCACCCCAACTTAAGCAGCTCAATGTGAAAGTTGCCTAGCTTAAAGTTGAAATATGAGGAACCAATACCCTCAATGTTAACAGACAGAGTTGTCTTCTTAATTTGTTTTTTTTTTGTCTGACAGTATAGTAATTGAAACCATACAAAAAAAGTTACTGTTTACAGACCTCTTCAAGCATGAACCACTCCCTCACAAGAAAATATACAAATACCAAAAGACTTAAAACTTCATAAATTCATAAGGTACAAAGCATAGGAAGGTCTAAATTGAGCATTGAATATAACCACTCATATTGATTCAAAACTCTAACTGAGAAAACGTTAAACTTCCTCAATAGTAAAGTTTACTTGTAAAGAACAAGAAGATACTTTCATTTCAACAGATAAAATAAAAGGTAGAAAATGAGAACCTTGCCATTATATTCTTCATCCTTATGATTAACATCATGTGAACCAGAGGCCATCACTCGTACAGGATTTGCTGCAATAATCAGATTCATAAGGTCGAAGAAGTGGCAACACTTCTCTACCAAGGTGCCCCCTGTATTGGCGTTGAACCTGTTCCAATTGTTAACCTATACAAAAGGGATAAAACACGACAGTTGGGATGTTCAATATATTGGAACAAAACTCCAAACAATATTTCTTTCTAAACATGTTCCACTTTATGCAGTTTAATGTTCAATACTATCACAACACTTTATATTTGCATGCAATCATAATTATAAATTTCTTGAATCCCCAACCTAAAATAAGCTAGATTTCGGCAATTGAACTTGACAACTGTTGTTACCTTGACAAGAAAAGGAAACCGATGCTCTCTGATTGCAACCATCCAAACTCGCCCAAGCACCCCACTCTGGACTTCCTTGATCAATTTAGCTACGGGTGGCATGTACCTATATTCCAATCCAACTTGTACTAGTATATTTGGCCTTTCCATGGCTGCTATTAAGACCTGTGTAAATATACCATTGGGACAAATAAATTGCCAATATGACAAAATCCATAAAAAAAATTAAATTATAGCATTTTCTCAAACTTGAAAGGAACTATGTCTATAATACTTGAGAAGGTCAACTTGAGCACCAAGGCAGCCTCTTGGGCTAATGATTGTGACATTCCTTCTGTTGGTTGTTAAAGGAAAAAATCTCACCCATTTTTATCTTCTTAAATGTGATTTTCCAGTCCTGGTTGCTAGTTAACATGTGAACAATTCTATGAAATCTATTAGATAGGTTCACCACTATTCAGCCCATAGGAGTAACTCGTGTTTTAGCAAATTACTAGCCATGAAAATCCAACAATTTTTTTTAAAAAAAAAAGCTCAGTTGGGGCTGGATTAAATATTTGTTGAATTAGTTGCAACAAATCCAATAATAACAAATTTATCTATACAGCTCCTAACAAATCTTAGATATGGAGGCAGCCAACTAATAAGTCATATCCATACCATGGTCAACATATTTACCACGAGTGAAGTTTATATATGCAATGAAAAGTTGCTGTTCCAAAAAGACACAAAAAGTGGTTGAAGTGGCATCCATATCTGTTGACTACTATTGCTACCATACTCGGAAGAAATTCCAGAATTTTTTTAATTTGAACAAAGGTATGCTATTATTTGCAATTCCATTTTTCAGCATGAAATGCCTCCCCTTTTAGGATATGTTGCACTCATACAAAACTCAATGTTTGTACTTAACTTTTACTCATTTGTCATCAAATTGTCATTTTTGTGTCGATCCAATTCAATTTGTGGTCTCCTAGGTCAATTTGCAAGGTTGTCACGTCATGGTCTTTATTCTTCAACTAACAACTTTTGCAAGATGATGGTTATCCCCACAAGTCTAACAAAGAATAATGGTGATGTTCGAGATAATCTCTAAGTAATCTCCCAGGCATCAGTAAAGGGGGAAGAATGGAAGGATGGATAAATGAGTCATTTTCTCCCCCTTGGCTAAAATGAACAAAAGTTATGCTCAAATTCATAAAAAGTAGCTGAGATCCCTATGGCTCATGCCAGACTTGGCTTTTCTGGTGTAAATCTGGCAAAACAATGGCAACAAATTTGAAGCACAAAGTTTAATGCAGTTGTCATGGTGGAAACTGAACAAACAAAGCCTCCCAAGACAGTTCTAGCCATGCTGGAGTGGGTGGTACAGCAAGGATAAAATGGTAAGGCTTCCTTCTATTTAGGAAAAGTTTGGGTAAATTATTGAGAAAGTTGGTGGAGAAGAATGGCATAAGGCGAGGTCTTTGGCTTGCTCTGACTGATGGTATCAACTAGATTGATGTTGAGACAAATTCCCAAAGCTGAGCTTCTCTCCTTAAGGCAGACTGTGTGAGCCTTCCCAAGAATCAGAAACTATCATGTTTAGTTAGAAAGATCTGCAGTATTGCATATTCATTCCTATACTCTAGAATTGTGGAAATGCCAAGGGAGTCCAATAAATTCATTGATATTGAAGCCAATGTTGCAACTCATCTCAATTTCTTAATCAATAATGATGATGTGATGATGGATAGTTCGAATAGGCAAAGTGTAGATTCCGTTAGTGACACTGTACCGAACTGCAATGGGGAACAAAAACCACATGTATTATGCCATATGGAGATCTCCATCCCATTGCTTATTAATGGTAATGACAATTGCAGAGCTTTAGGTGGCAAGAAATGTGTATTACTAGGGAGGACCTGTTTAATCTTTGGCCAGGGAGCAGGACAGGGAATATAATGAAAAGTTGGAGAAAGTTTGAATGTACGAAGAGTGGGGAAAGAGTTGCAATTCTACAAATATGCTGTTACATGATACACCTGAGAAATAATTTTTTTTCCATAAATTTATTCTTATGAATTCTGCTGCAAAGAATATGGCTTCAACTTTCAAGTATGGACCACTATGTGAAGGAGCATTTGGGTGACTGCAATTATTTCAACTGAGTTCAGTATTTCAAATAAATTTGTGAAAAATGGTATTGGTTGGAAGTCTCACAGGTAAGGCTCTGCTCCTTGTTTCAGCATGGCGCTGAGAATGGTAAGCTCTTCACAACTCCTGTCCAGTTCTTTTAATTTTGGTGGCAACTTTTCTTCTCCACTTCCAACTCTGGGATTGGTAGGCCTTCTGATAGAAACCTGGATTGAGCTGAAGATTATTGTAAGGGTTTGTGTTTAAAACTGATTGGCATTTTACAAAACCTGCATCATTTGGAAGAGTAAAACTGCACCCAAAATGCCCTCATTACTTGGATAGTAATTTGTGTCACATTTTGAAAAAATCTCTGCAGAGAATAGAGTCAAGGACTGTAAAATCCAAGATTTGGAATCACAGTTATTAGAATCATGGGGAAGAGATTGTGAAACTCAAGAAAAAATAGGAGTAATTTAGTCCACTTCATCGCCAGATTAAGACTATTAATGAAGGTTTGGCAGGGAGCTGATAAGGCTCATATGAAGAAAAGGATTTGTAATAGCACGGCCTCGGCCACTGATTAAGTTATTTTGAATGACCCAGACTAGGAAGAAGAATTGGTTGAACGGGCCATTTAGTATCCCCTCTTGGATGTGGTTTGGGAGCAACCATTGGATTCCATGCTGAGACGTGGCCTGGTCTTTTGCAGTCCCCTTGTTGGATTTCTGTGAGAAGAGCATTATGAAGAATAATTTGGTCTGCAGTGTGGAGAATCTTCTTCAGTCTACTCAGAAAATCTTCAATGTCATGCAGAATGGAGTGGACACAAGGAATGGTAGAAAGGTACCTTTGTTTCAATACTCTCGACTCAGAACTCTGTCATGAAATTAGAAGACTATATTGTTCTTTGCACTCTATCCAGTACTCATATAGATTTTTTTCTCAGGAATGACTCTAGAAGCAATGGAAGGAGGCACGGTAGTAATAGTAGCCTGGAAAATGGTCAACATATCTGTTATACTTTCATAAAAGTTTATAATTAATTTTCTGGGATTTTGGTTGGTCAAGAATGGGTAGGAGTCTCTAAAGCCAGCTGGTATTATCTACTGTATAAGTTATTGATTGCCATTGGCTTCTGGAAGACCCATTTAAATCACTGACTTCCTCTGGCTTCTGGAAGACCCATTTAAATCATTGACTTCCTCGGGCTTCTGGAAGACCCATTTAAATTGTTGACTTCCCCTGGCTACTGAAAGATCAACAGACCCAAGAACAAATTTTTCTTAGATTAACTTATTTCTTTTAAAACAATCCATCATATTGCGCTTAAACAGTAACCTACATGTTTCTATACATATTAAAGAATCAGTTCCTGACAGTAATTTGACAAACAAGCTTTCATATGTTATGCAAATAAAAAACCAGCACTTCACTATTGACAGATCAAAATTCACATCTAAATGTTCTTGATAGGCTGTTTTTAACAAACCTTCACAAATGTGATCACTGAATGGAAATCACATTGGTTTCTAGTTCATCTCTGGGTTTCAGTTTTCCAGGAGGTAGATTAAGCATTGCTCTTGATGCCTTATAATTCTTAATTTCTTGGCCTTATTAGTCACTGCCTTGAAGATTTTTAACCTTTTCAAAATTGAAATTTTAGTATTCTGAACAGTTATTTCTTGAATGTTCTTTTGAACTTGAAAGAATTAGAGCTCTTATTTTCTTTTAGAATAAAATTCACTGCATAGACTCAATTGTTCCCTCTCATGAAATATGCAGAATTTTTTTCAATTAAATTACTATTCAAATAAATAGAGCATGTATCTATGAAATAATTGGTAATTGAGCTATTTCCAATCATACCCAGCTATATGATTCATCAAATCAAGAATCTATGAAAGTCTGCAACCTATGGGGTGGAGTTCGTAGGGTTGTACAAGATTAGCGGACTCTAGCATTGTGGATGGTGATGCCACAAGGGTGATGGTCTTATCTCTATAATCTTCAGTTTTCTCTCCTTATTGTTGACCATTACAGGTTTTGTACGTCGTTCACAATGGGGTGCCTTGTAGGAAGAACATTTAGGTCACCATTGCATCTTCATTTCTAGCAACAAAGATGGTAAAGGTAGTTGAGTTGATGAGGAATTTTGCAGAGAGACACTGATTTCCATGGATGCAAGGAAGTGGAAACAGTTTGAAGCTTGCGCAAAGAAATAGTTATAAATTTCTAATTATGAGATGACAAAGAAGCTGAATAATTGGTAAGCTCAAGGAGAAGCATATAGACTGTTGATGGAAGAGGTTAGCAAGAAGAAAATAGCCCTTGACCCTGGACACACCAGAGCCTGCAGAAACCTTGACAAGGGGATGGCCAAGTTTAACCTTGAAACAAAGAGTGTTCCAGCTAGTTTTAGAGTGATCGAATGGACAATGTGTAATGTCCCTTTCCGTTTGATGAATAATTATGAGGGAATTTTCTAGCCTTCTCTATTCCCGGAGGTTAGGAAATAAAATAAACAACAAGGGAATAATGAGAATAATTAAATAAGGGTCCAAAAAGCTATGGTTGCAGTTTAATTATATTTAATTATTCATGTTGATTATTATGGGGCCACTTTTAAGTGAAGACTTCATTATCACTAGGCGACTCATCAAGGTGGTCAATAAATTAAACGCCTAAGTCTATTATTATTGTAAAAGGGTGATTTATTAAATATGGAAAAAGATCTTTTTAAGGTATTCAATGGCTTTTTTGTGAGGATGTGGATGGGCATTGTAGAAAAGATAAAAGGCATCAATTGGATTGGGGAAAGCATACAAAAATTCATTTTGGTTTTATTCTCTCTATCGAGCTATGAAGAAAATCTTCTCCAAGACAAAACCCTTGGCCCTGAGATGAATGGGATGAAAACCCCAGATCATTGAATGATATACTCTATGGAACGACTGAGATTTTAGTGCAAGTTCATTGTGTGAGGCTTGGTGAAGGTGTTTGGGACGGATTGCAGCATTTTGGGCCAGTTCTGGGAGGACGCATTTGTCCTGGTGACTGATTTGTTGCATTGCTGAGAGGGACGTGGTCTTATTCCAAGAATTTGTGGCTTGTTGGGTATAACGTGGAAGCTAGAATTTGATATATTTGCATATTGAAGGCGTTGGAAGTCTCCCAAATTCTTAGTGTGGTCTCTTACAGGAGTTCAGAGCACTCTACCAGCTGCTGCACATTACAATCTTTCATATATCTCCAAGTTCTCTGTTTGTTTGTGTCTCATTATTTAATCTCTGCAATTCTAAGTGAAGTAATCGCTGCTAGGTCTCTTTGGTCTCAAACTTGGCATTGGAATGTAAATTCTTTGTTAGTATTACCTTGAAGTTGTCCCAATATTTGCTGATTAGGTGTCTGAGACTGTTCATTTTCATTCTGGGTTCATTCTTGATGTAATACAAGTCTATCACAGATTTTTGGGTGTGTTATAATCTGTTATGAATCTCTGTTAAGGCATTGTTAAATTGTGAGCTCACGTCTAGTACTGCTGTACACATTTTTGTTCATGAAGTTGTTTATCATTCATGCTAAGCAATTTGTTAAAACAAGGCATCAACCATATTGGAAAAACCTTGCAAAAACTCTTCATCCTCGGAAAGGTATTTTACAATGGTATCAAAGTTGGTGATCTTGCCAGCCTGTTGGGGTTTCAGCGTTGCATGTCAGTTTGGGTGCAGTTTAAGAAGAGGGTTACCCTTGCATATTAGTTTTTGGTTTACCCAGATGATTGCATGTTGTTTTTTGATCAGTATGTGAAAGTGGGTTATTGCATATCAGTCAATTTGATTCTATGCACTTTAGAGAGGTAGGATCACACAGATATTTCTCCAGAAGCAGGTCAGGACAGCAGGAAGGAGTCAATATTAACCTAGTTGAAGCAAAGATGGGTGAATGAAGGGATGGAAGCCTGTCAAGGGATTTGAATAATCAGCTTAATGATTTCTTGACTACCTTTGCCCAACAGCAGCAGCAAACGCTACAGCAATTCCAGGATCGTATGATCACAGCCATGGGTCAAATGAGAGTGGATCATGCAAGATCGAGAAGAACAAGTAGTGATCACAGCAGAAGCGATGCTGGACAAGGAAATCAAGGTAGAACAACCTCTAATGCTATTAGGACAGCAAGCACAAGGTCTGATCGGCCTCTTCGTCCTACATTTGTGCCTAGGCAAACTGAAGAAGAAGCAATTCTAGAGGTGGAGGAAGAGACACACATCATTGATGATGTTATGGTGACCTACGATGAATACAAAGCTCTTCCACTTGATGTGAGACAACTAATTAATCTGAATCAATTTATGAACCAGCAGAAAGATAAAGCTAGATTCAGATTGGAAAGGAAAGATAGGGAACTCAGAAGACAAACAAAACAAGGCACTCAACCCAAGGAATACAAGGAAGCCTTGAATAAGGTTCCTTTATCGACCTTTGATGGAAGTGGGAAGATAAGTGCCCAATCATGGGTGCATAAACTTGACACAGTCTTGTCTTTGAAACCTATGGAGGAAGATGAGGCTATACAATTTGCTACGATGCATCTGGAGGGAGGGTGTAGCATATGACTGGTGGCACCATGGGTTGGTATCACAGGATCATGCCTTGATACGTTCATATGAGGAGTTTGTCAATAAATTGATTGCACGCTTTGATTGGAAGGATGTTGAGGTTTATTATAGGGATTTGGCTCAGCTGAAGCAGGTTGGACATGTTGATGACTACATCAATGAGTTCAAGAAAATAGCAGTCATGGTTCCTGATATGACTGAGAGGCGAGTTATTATGTTGTTTGTCGAGGGTTTGAGTGACAGATTGAAGGGTTTAGTGAAGGCTCATAAGCCTAGTACACTACATGATGTCGTTGGCCTAGCCCTTGATTTGGAGACTACACCTCCCTTCTAGCCTCAGAGAAAGGCTTTCAGTGGATTTCAGTCAAAACAAAAGGGTTTCAATTAGCAAAAGAACACCCCACCGAAACCTAAACAGGAATCCATAAATGAACTGCGCAGGAAAAAGTTATGCTTCACCTGCAAGAAGTCGTGGGAGCCTAGCCACCGTTGCCTTGGGAAAGGCAAGGTTCATTTGATCGAGGTCATCTCAGATGATGAGGAGTAGGATGGTCATGAGACTAGTGTTGGAGATGGCAGCGGACAGGAGGAGCAGCCTCCACAACTAGAGTTGGATGATTCTGGAGTTAAGGAGACTCCTCAAAGCACCATAGCCTCATTATCTGGAGTCCCTAGACTTCATCCATCCCGTTTGAGAGGTGTCCTTAAGGGTCAATGCATGGTCTGCTTGGTGGATAGTGGAGCCACGCACAACTTCATCGATAAGGGTCTATTGGTGAAGCGTGGGCTATAGGTCGAGGAGTTTTCGGGATTCAATGTAACTGTAGCAGATGGGTTTCAGTTGAGTTGCACTAGGATGGTTTCCCAACTTAGCATCTAGATTGGAGATTACACCTTGACTGATAACTTCTAAGTACTGGGTCTTGGTACTATTGATGCAGTTTTGGGTTTGCAGTCACTTGGGAGGTACATTCAGGACTTCTGCAAAATGGAATTAGAATTTATGGTTGATGATAAAAAGATTGTGTTGAAGACTATGCCTGATGGTGGTCCTCGAGTAGTGTCAGCTAGGAGGGTGGAGGCTTTTTCAGGCATTGAGAGGTGGATTGGGCAGTACAGTGCTTTGTTTCTACCAAGCCTACCTTCGACAACAAGCCACATTACCATGTTGACGTCCATACAGTGCTGGATAAGCACAGTGTAGTATTTGGAGACATTCCTCCAGGTCGACCACCTGATCGTGGGTTCGAGCATGTCATTGAGCTTTAGGAAGGGGCTAAACCAGTAATAACTATGCCCTACCAACACCCACGCCATTTTAAGGAGGAAATTGAGAAGACAATCAAGGAGCTTCTGAGCATGGGACACATTCGGCCCAATTCTAGTCCATTTGCCTCGTCGATTGTTCTGGTAAAAAAGAAGGATGGGACTATGCGTATGTGCATAAACTATAGGGCCTTGAATAAGAAGACAATAAAGAACAAATATCCTATTCCTAGGATCAACGAGCTGATTGATGAGTTACACTGGGCCATGCATTTTTCCAAGATTGATCTTCGTTCAGGTTATCATCAGATACGAGTTCGAGAAGAAGATATTCATAAAATTGCCTTCTGTTGTCACTATGGACATTTTGAATTCCTTGTCATGCCATTTGGAGTCTGGACTCACAAATGCACTAGCCACATTCAAGTCATGCATGAATCACACATTTTGTGAGTAGTTGCGGAAATTTGTTTTGGTTTTCTTCGACGACATCTTGATATATAGGAGAACATGGGATGATCACCTGCATCATTTGGATGTAGTATTGAGTATCATGGAGGCTCAATCGCTTTACACGAAGGCTTCCAAGTGTGAGTTCGGGATGACTAAGATACTCTATCTTGGACATGTGATTGGAGTTGATGGTGTGAAAGTACACCAAGAGAAAATACAGGCAATTTTGGATTGGCTGCCACTGAAGAACATATCCGAGTTAAGCGGTTTCTTGGGTTTGTGCTCTTACTACAGGCGATTTGTGAGAGGTTTCTCACAGTTGGCATCATCTTTGACAGACCTTACTAAGAAAGGTGCATTTCTTTGGTCTGAGGAGGCACAGGTAACATTTGACAAGCTCAAGGAGGTCATGAGCTCATGTCTAGTATTAGCATTGCCAGATTTTACATAGCCGTTTGTCTTGGAGTGTGATGCATTGGGTCAGGGAGTTGGTGTAGTTCTAATGCATAATCGACATCTGATTGCATACGAGAGCAAAAAGCTAAGGGACATTGAGAGGCTATACTCCACATATGATAAGAGATGCTAGCGATTATGCATGCGCTAGGTAAGTTCAGACAATACATAGTGGGGACTAAATTCGTGGTCAGGACTGATCACAATAGTATCAAATATTTTCTGAAACAAAAGGACTTGAACAAGCGGCAACAAAAGTGGGTGAGCAAGATTCAGGCGTACGACTTCGATGTGGAGTATATTAAGGGAAAGAAGAATATTGTTGCTAATGCTCTTTCCAGGAAACAAACACTTTTCTCTTTCACTGAGATTTTAGTTGATTGGAAATCTCAATTAGTGGCCGAATACACTAAAAATACTTTTTCCTGTGATTTGATTGATGGTCGGGTATAGGATGCTAGATATTCAGTAGTCAATGACATCATCTATTATAAGAACATAATTTATCTTGTACCAGGGTTGAAGTTGAAGGCCAAGATTTTGAAGGCTATGCATGATACCCCTCTAACAGGACATCCAGGTTTCTTCAAAACTTATCGTCAAATTCGTGAGAGGTTCACCTGGAAGGGATTGGAGGATGATGTGTTGCAACATGTTAGAGAGTGCCTGGTTTGTCAACAAAACAAGTCAAAACACACATTCCCTGCAGGTCTTCTACAACCTTTGCAGATACCTGAACAGAAGTGGGAAGGAATATCCATGGACTTTATTACAAGGCTTCCACGTGTTCAGGGGAAAGATTGCATATATGTAGTCGTGGATAGATTGACAAAATATGCCCACTTCTTTGCTGTATCTACCGATTACACAGCACCCCAGGTGGCATAATTATTCTTCAGAGAGGTGTTCAGGTTGCATGGACTCCCCAAAACGATCGTCAGTGATCGTGATAGAAGATTTCTTAGTATGTTTTGGCAGGAGTTGTTCCAATTGGCAGGTATAGAATTGACACCGAGCACGAGCTACCATCCTCAAACCAATGGTCAAACAGAGATAGTAAATAAATGGATTGAGGGTTATCTGCGAAATTATGTTTCAGGACAGCAGCGTGCTTGGATCAGATGGTTGTATTTAGGGGAGTATTGCTACAATACCACCTACCACATGTCGATTGGCATGTCTCCCTTCAGGGCCTTATACGGGTATGATGCATTATCATTTATAGATTTGGCCTTTGATGATAGCAAGGTCCCTTAGGCAAAGGAGACAATGCAAAACTATCAGGATATTCTCAAAGCATTGAAGGACAATCTTCAACATGCACAGAATCAGCAGAAAATGTATGCAAATAGGCACCGAGTGGAGAGGTCATTTGAGGTTGGGGACTTTGTTTTCCTGTGCTTGCAGCCATACCGACAATCCACACTGAAGAAAAGTGGTGCATAAAAACTTAAGCCATGTTTTTATGGGCCCTATAGGATAGTGAGGAGAATTGGTGAGGTTGCATATGAATTGGAGCTTCTTGTGGGCAGTAAAATCCACGTCTTCCATGTCTCTTGCCTCAAGAAGGCATTGGGCCAGCAGGTTGTGACATCTTCAGAGCTTCCTCCATTTGATGAAGAAGGAAATTTGGTATTAGTTCTTGAAGGTATTGCTGATTGGAGAGAGAGGAAGTTGAGAAGCAAAGTGATTCGAGAATATCTGATCAAATGGAAAGATTTACCAGTTGAGGATGCAACATGGGAAGGGGAAGAGATTCTGCAACATCCTAATTTGTGATTGCTAGAGGACCAGCAATCATGGGAAGGGAGGACTGTAATGTCCCTTTCTGTCTGATGAATAATTATGAGGGAATTTTCTAGCCTTCTCTATTCCCGGAGGTTAGGAAATAAAATAAACAAGGGAGTAATGAGAATAATTAAATAAGGGTCCAAAAAGCTATGGTTGCAGTGTAATTATATTTAATTATTCATGTTGATTATTATGGAGCCACTTTTAAGTGAAGACTTCATTATCACTAGGCGACTCATCAAGGTGGTCAATAAATTAAACGCCTAAGTCTATTATTATTGTAAAAGGGTGATTTATTAAATATGGAAAAAGATCTTTTTAAGGGATTCGATGGCTTTTTTGTGAGGATGTGGATGGGCATCGTAGAAAAGATAAAAGGCATTGATTGGATTGGGGAAAGCATACAGAAATTCATTTTGGTTTTATTCTCTCTATCGAGCTATGAAGAAAATCTTCTCTAGGACGAAACCCCTGGCCTTGAGATGAATGGGACGAAAACCCCAGATCATTGAATGATATACTTTGGAACAACTGAGATTTTGGTGCAAGTTCATTGCATGAGGCTTGGTGAAGGTGTTTGGGACGGTTGATGATGTTTTATCATCCACCAAACATCAGAATAAAAATGTCCAAAGACACTTTATCCTCTCTTGAAAAATCACCGCGTATGCTAAGATTGCGAGAAGATCATATGGCGATTCCAAGGTTTCTTTAGTCGGGTCTCGACGTGTGGATAAGCTCAATGGTCGTTGTGATAATGCTGGTAATAAACAAGGGGACTTACGTAGAAAGTCTGCACAAGCTAGGGACTTAGGAAATTTATCTTTGTAGGTTCTCAATTAGGACTTTCAATTGTGGATCTCAAAAAAAATGGCAAAAAGAATAGGGTTCAGAGAATCTAGTCTAAGCCTAAGAACTCAAGAGACAGTAAGGACTCGGTGAAGAGAAATAAACCACACTTTGTTTCGCCTCCTGCAGGACAACATACGCAAAATGGGTGCAATCTTCAAGGGGTTTGTGAGAATAATTTTCAAACCTCGAATGAGGTTGAAGTTAAGCTTCCACGTTTAAGAGCTCAGGCTAACTTTACAAATCGAATGCAAATCATCCATTCGAAAAAAGTATGAGCTACACTTCACCATTGAATCAATACGATCAATCTCTCATTCAATTTAACAACTTTTCAAAGCAAATTCTACTTAATCTAACTTTAACTCTAATCTATGGCGGAAGGCAATATGTAACCTCGCTTACTATTCAACAATAAGAAGTGATTCAAGGCAAATCATGCTCAAGAGCTTTTATCATTCAAAATAGTCTCAATGCGACAATATACATAATCTGTCTCCACACAAATGAAAATGAGAGAGCACTAGTTTATATAGAGCTCCAAAAATGAAATGAAGGGCCGAGATTAAAACAAGATCAACGGCCGAGATTATTACAACCAAACCCTAATTAGGGTTTCCCAAATCAACAAGAGTTAATCATCAGAAATCAGTCAGAAAAGTGGCAGTTCCAGCTATAATCTAGGAGATGCGTCCTTATCCATCTGAGTAGCATTGTGCTTGGCGAATCTGGACACTACGGCAATGACCTCGTCCATCGTGACAGGCGGCAGCATGCTGATCCGGAACTCAAGTCCGTCCAACTTCTCAGCACATCTAGCAAAAGTACCTTCCCAACCTGCCTCCTGCTTCTCAAAATCCTTTCGAACGGATGAGAGTCTTGCCACTTTCGCAAAGTCTTGTTTCAAGAAAGGTCCAGTGGTCGAGAAGAAAGTTTCTTGAACTTTATGCTTCAATCTCTCCAACTGCATGTCGTTCTCCCGGATGACTTCATGGTCGAACACTTCTGTAGTTATCATGCAAATCTCCTCCTGGATTTTCTTGACCTGTTCTTCGATTCCAAGCCCATCGACTTTTGCCTTCTCCAAGACTTCCTCTCGTATTGTCACTGCCCAAAACCAGTGATGAAAATCATATGCTGCCCCTGCAGCAATCACCCTTTTATCAACTAACTCCTCTCTCGGAGTACTCTTCAAAATTCTAAGGCTTGGAATAAGCCTTTCCTGCATGTCCGGGATACCTTCCCACGTTTCTGCCATGTCCATCAGTCTAGAAAGAAATGAAGAAGTTCGCCCATAGGCCAGTGCCAACTTTTCCATGAACAATGCCGCCTCTGTGCCTTCACTTGCCATCCAGCCTTGAGCTTCCCTGGCCGTTACCATTCCGTGCTCGACGCCCCTAGTCATCTCCTGTGATTTGAGGAGAGGAGGAACAGTCGCATTGCCCCGATCAAGTGGCTGGGTCAAATGCTGTATGTATTCTTTGAGACGTTCGACCTCCTTCTTATACTCCTTCTTCTTAGCCACTTCCTTTTCTAGTCTCGCCTTGATGGTCGAGACAGAATTATCCAACTCCTCTACTTCTTGACCTTTTGAGGTCGGGCCAAGGTCAACTGTGGTTATAGCATACTCCTGAGGAGTGATCTCGTCCTGTGGCTTGTCCACTGTAGGCACTGCAATGTGCACGGAACGGTCGCCTGCCTCGTTCCTCCGAATGGTGGAGAACTTCTTGGCGGGTTTCTTGACTGCGACCTGTTCTAATCTTGCCAAGAAATCGGCAGTATCATCTTCTTCTTCTTGTTGAGCCTCAGCAGGCACATGAACTTTCATCCTTTCTAACAGCCAGTATGGAATTGTTGACTGTTCAATGCCATCCTCTACTTGAACCTCATTCTCGTTCGGAACATCCATGACTTCCCTGAGAGCGGAAATCATTCCCTCCTCAAAGTCATTGTTTCGAGCTTCTACATCATTGTCTGAACCCAAAATTTCTGTGCCTGTTGGTGACGCAGGCTCTTCATCATCTAGTTGAATAGGCTCTTCATTTACTTCCTGAGCTGCAAGAGGTTCAAGCATTTCCGCCAAGGAGTCGTCTATATTGGTTACAAACTGGTCAACGTTCCTGGATACTGCCGACCGAGAAGGTTCTCCCTTATGCCTCTTGGACACAGGCTCAGCACTTGGCATTATTTCTTTTCTTTTTTCTCCAATCCCGACCAAGCCTTGATGGGATGCACCAGCATTAGAAGAGTATGACTCTGATTCGCTCAACAGGTCATAGGTGAGCGTGATTCCCTTCTGTCTCAATTCCTGGGCATGACAATCAACCCACCACTGGGAATACTTAGTTACTGGCCTCATTAGGGTGGCTAGGTCTGCGTGCTCAGGCTCTGACCATTTCACCGGAGGGAGAGGTCTGCTTTCCTCAAAGCGCGGCTGGACATGATTTCCATCATCTTGAAGCTGATCAGGCACTCGGCAGAACTCGATTGTTCTCATAAAATCCAAGGACATTCTGGACCACATCTTCCGCCTGACCTCATACTCATCGGCTGCATTTGCCCAGAAATCCTCCAATTCCTGTCTGTGCTTGTACTTCCTTCCTTCCACTGTCCGAATGTTGTGATGTGGGTCATAGTTGACCCTGGACTTGTATGCCGTGAAAGGGTACCATTGGATCTCTAATCTAGCACTTTCAGCCGCTTGTGCTGATGGACAGTACTCTAGCATGTTCCCGATGAAGAATGGGAATGTGACGGACGCCTTCTTGGTCGGCCTCTGAATACTCTGATACTCTTCTAACTGTCTCAAAACCTCAAGCAATATCATCCGATCAGTCGGATAGATAGGCAATTTATAGGGATTTCCAGTAAATCCCTGGATCCTGATATATGTAAATTTAGGGAACTGGATGAACCAAGACCCATATTTGCTGATAAGACTTTTCGCTTCATGGCTCAGCCTTTGGTGCACTCCTCCTTGAAGCTTTCTGGTAATGTGCATTAGGAATGCATCATGTACCCTCCTGAAGTGAGTCTTCTCCTTCAACTGGAGCTGAGGATAGCAGTCGTAAGGCCTAAGCTCGTTCTCCCCATTGCCAATTCTGCCCTTGCAGATCAACCCTGGATATTTGTATGACCTGGCTAATAGGTATACCACGTATGAACTCATGTGAAAAGACTTGGTCTTTTCAAGGTTGATCAGCTGCTCATGGAGGTTGTCACTTATCATCCGTGACCAATTGAACATTTTAACTCCAGAGGTGACCTCGTCGATAAAATAATACATCCAACTCTCAAAGAAGGCGCCCTGCGGGTTGCCAGCTATTCTGTTCAGCATCAGCACAATATCCCCAAAATCTTCCTTGAAGTCCGTGCGGCGAGGCCTCTTGGGCAACTTCTTGATTGATGGCTTTGGCTTGTCCATCCAAACCTTGTTGACTGTTGTGGCACATAGATCTGGCTGACCATCATATAGCATTTTGGCTTCTTCTTTGGTCTTATAGACCGTTCTTGAATGCTCTGGAATGCCGAAGGTCTCCTGAATTGATACTTCGTTCAAGTGTGCCAAGATCCTTCCGTCAGGGGCGATAATCTGTCTTTTCTGGGCATCATAATGGCGAGCACATTCCACCATTAACTCAGCACAATCCATTGCCGGAGGGAATCCAGCTGCTTGGAATATCCCGTTTCCGACCATCCTTCTGGCTATTGCTGTGGGAAGTCCCTTCTGACCGTATACTCTTTTCTTGAATTCGTCAAAATCCACATGTCCGAGGTCAGTATCCACGACATTCTTCCACTTTGAGATGACTTTAGTCTCCTTCTGAGCACCCTTGTTGGCGAACTTCATTTTCAGCTTCCTGGATAATCCGCCTTCCGTGTCCGTCAACCTGCAGTCATAAAATTAACATTAATATAAAGACCTTTAAAATAATTTAAACCTCGTGCCTTGGATTCGAAAAATTGACTTTCAGCTGTTCAAACAATTAATTTGCTGCGAAAAAGCAAGCTGAAAGTGACTTGAATGAATTTGAAAATCTTGCCAGAACTTCGTCAAGATGAAAGGGCATAAAAAGATAGCAAATTTAATTGACCAATCACCAAACCTCAGAGAAGGATCGTTAAATGCAAATCAGATTTAAAAATCTGATTTTTTTGAAAAGTGCGCCCCTCTTCAAGAAGAATTCAGCTTTGAATAAATATCCTTTTCTTTTCCCGCGAAAAATTCCTCAGCATAACACTGCTTTTCTCTCTGAGAAAATTCGACTTTGCTTATGGACGAATTAATTGCCTGATAATTTCGAGAAAGAATAAATTTCTCTTCAGCTGTGTGTGAAAAATGAGTTGCTGAAACTCATTATAATGCTGAGAGATTGAATTCGATTTAGCAACTGCCATAATCTTTCTCGATCTTGATTTGTTTTCATTTTCCAAACAGGCAACTTTCCTTTTATCTTCCGACAAGGATCAGTCTCGAACTTATCCAGACAAATCTTACTGATCTTCAAAAATTCGATTTTTTTATTTAATGTTTATTTTTTTGATTTTTCAACTTTTTAAATAAAACATTAAATAATTAAATCCGTGGTGAATTTAATTTTCTTCTTGCCGGATTTCATCTCCGCCTGGCGTGCTTTACTTTCGTCCGATTCGTGTCTGGCAATTTCGATTTTGTCCAAGGCATTTTTAATTTCCAAATAGTTGAAAATTAATTATTAAAATATTAAAATATTTTAATTAATTCCAACCCGTTCGTCTTGGACCCATGGCTATTTCAATTTTTCTTCCAATTTTCTTGGCCAAGAGTTTGTTTTCCGATTTCATCCTCAATTTTGTCTAGCCAAACCAAATCTTAAGCCATTCCGTCGAGAATTTCATTGCCAGATCCATATTTTTCTTTGCCGAGGCGAGATTTTAAGCTCATTTTGCTCTGTCCAAGTCAAATATTTCCTTGCTCGGTCGAATTTTTCTAGGCAATATCCTTGTCCGAATGTCTTTGCCGGTTGAATTTTCCTGACGTCTGACATATTCTTCATCCTTTTGGTCAAGTACGATCCTTCCTTTCCCTTTACCTCGTGCATTTTTCTTTAGCCAAAGTTGACAATTTCCTCGCATTTTCCATACTTAGGCAAATTTTGCCTCCTTTTCCCTCATCGTGTTAAGCACATTCCGTTCCATTCTTTGCCATATCCTGATATTCTTTAGCACATGTCCTTTCAATCTTGGCATTTGTCCTCTCGAAAGTGTCACAATACTTGGCCACCGTCTTCATTTTTCATCCTTTTATCCCCTGTACTTAGGCAAATATTCGAACCTTTTCTTTGGATTTGGCCTTGACACTTAGCCAAAAATCTTAGCATCTTATCATCTTGGGCGGACTTTGTAAGTCTTTAGGATGAACATTTTTGAACGTCCCTCTTTTCTAGGGTGAATTTCCTTAACTTCTTAGCACTTATTCTCATCATTTTATCCTTTTGGAAAGGATTATCCACCTCTTTAGGCCTTCATACTTAGCAAATTTCGAAATTTCCTTCTAGCTGGGCGCCAACACTTAGCAAATATTTTGATTTTCCTCTCCTTTACATGTCTAGGCGGACTTTAGATAGCCTTTAGCCAAGTCCCACCTTTTAAGGGCGGACTTTAGAAGCACTTTGGACGTCCTTCTTTCATATGGCGGACTTTAGAACCTTTTTGGATGAGCATTTTTGAAGATGGCGGACTTTAGGCAGTCTTAGGATAAAGATGGCGGACTTTAGAAGGTGTTAGGATATCCTTGTTGGCAGATGGCGGACTTCCAAGACCTTTAGGATGTGCATTTTATGTGCTGGGCGGACTTTAGAGCATGCAAGGACATCAAAGGCGGACTTTGAAGGGGTCAGGGATATCCTTCTTGGCATATGGCGGACTTCCAAGCATGCAGGGATATCAAAGGCGGACTTTAGGCAGTCTTAGGATGTCCCACCTTTATGCATGGCGGACTTCAAAGGTTCCTTGGACGTTGCCTCAAGATGCAGGGATATGATTCCCAAGAGCTAGGCGGACTTCAAGACCTCTTTGGACATCCTCCTTAGCTGCTGGGCGAATTCCATAACCTTTCAGACCTTCACATACCTTCCTTCTTCATTCTTTCATGGCGAATTCTCCAGATTTGCACAGATTTCTCACAAACTTCACCATTTTTGAGCTGATTTCATGATTTCACCTTCAAATCTGATTGATCTTGAACTGGTTTTGACTGGTTTTTCCAGATTTTTGAACGTTTTCAGTCTGATTTTCATGCTTTTTACTTGTTTTTTCCAGATTTTTCGAAAAATTTTCAAAATTTTCAATTCGATTTTCTGAGAGTTCTATTGAGTTTTTCGAACTTCTGAGTGCGTTTTCAGAACTCGGGACCTTCTAAAAATAGAAACTTTCCAAAAATAGAAACTTTCCAAAAATAGAAACTTTCTAAAAATAGAAAAAGCAACCCTAAAAAATAGGGAACCTTGTTTGGTCCAAAAATGCCAAAAATGAAAAATCGAAAAAGCAACTTTTCCTAAAAAATAGGAAGTGTCAGAATTGGCCGAATTTACAGTGATCTTGTCTCTTGGGCCTTCTGAGCGCTTCCATGACATCTACACATTGATTCAAGCATGAATTACTGACTCGGCTCGGGTGACTCTCGGCAAACTGACCTGAAACTCTTGGCGAAGTGATCTCATGTAACCGTTGCAAGGAGACAGAACCCTAAAAACTAGCAGCAACTGGGGGTCCCCATCAGCGATGGGGCGATGTGTGAAAAGGTCACAGGACGGATTGCAGCATTCTGGGCCAGTTCTGGGAGGACGTATTTGTGCTGTGACTGATTTGTTGCATTGCTGAGAGGGATGTGGTCTTATTCCAAGAATTTGTGGCTTATTGGGTATAACGTGGAAGCTAGAAGTTGATATATTTGCAGATTGAAAGCATTGGAAGTCTCCCAAATTCTTAGCGTGGTCTCTTACGGGAGTTCAGAGCACTCTACCAGCTGCTGCAAATTACAATCTTTCATATATCTCCAGGTTCTCTGTTTGTTTGTGCCTCATTATTTAATCTCTGCAATTCTAAGTGAAGTAATCGCTGCTAGGTCTCTTTGGTCTCAAACTTGGCATTGGAATGTAAATTCTTTGTTAGTATTACCTTGAAGTTGTCCCAGTATTTGCTGATTAGGCATCTGAGACTGTTCATTTTCATTCTGGGTTCATTCTTGATGTAATACAAGTCTGTCACAGATTTCTGGGTGTGTTATAATCTGTTATGAATCTCTGTTAAGGCATTGTTAAATTGTGAGCTCACGTCTAGTACTGCTGTACATATTTCTGTTCATGAAGTTGTTTATTATTCATGCTAAGCAATTTGGTAAAACAAGACATCAACTATATTGGAAAAACCTTGCAAAAACTCTTCATCCCCGGAAAGGTATTTTACACAATGTACACAAAAGTCAAGGAAAATATGAATGTTATTAAGAATAATGCCACAAACCCTGGTATGCAGCAGAATGCAAACCAAAACCCTTCTGGTCATGAAAATGAAACAGCACTGGAGAAGAAAGTTCTTGGTGGGAGATCCAACTCCCTAAAGCCAAGATGGTGACGAAGTGGAGACTTTCATTTATCACGTTGAATATTGGAACAAGTCAGAAGATTGTGGCAGAGGTGGGGCAGATGCTGTTGACATAAATTAATAAGATATGACTTATTGAGAGCTAATGAGTGATAAACTTATATAAAAAACTGAGTTTAGTTTTCATCAAAATTTCATAGTGTACTATTATTATTAAGAGCTATTCAAGCAATTAAGTAAATGGATCCAGCTAAATTTTCTACCAAAAAATGTCTTATCTAATTAGTCTTGTTAGTTAATGAGATGCATATCTATGCTTGTTTTTCTTTGGTTAATAAGTATTCTTCTCTATTGCTGGCTTTGTAATTTGGAGAGTTCTTGTGGGAATGATCAAAGAGACTTTGGTCCTACCTTGAGTATAATGGTGCAATCTCTTATATTTGTAATTGAATTTTTGCATGAACAGAATTACAGCACTAATTTGCAAATAAATAGAAGAAATATAACGGATACACATAATATAAGGGCAATGAATGACAGTCATGATAAATATTAACTCCAATACAGAGCTACTTTGAGGGGGCTACTCTCAAAGCAGTATAATGATAATGGAATCCACAAGTATGATGCCAATTAGTAAACCACTGCCTTCTATTTAAGCTAATTAGGTTAAAGTGACACCCATATTCCCAAGTAGATCAAATAACAACTATTAAATCTAGAAATTATCAAACGACCAAGTCAAAGGTTATTTACTGCACAATTTGGCCACTCCATAATCGAATGATTCCAATCCACACAATGGACTAAGGATATATAACATTCCCCCAAATTCAAACGACCATTCTCCTCAATGCAAATCAACCATGCATGCTTCTCCATGAAGCTTTCATCTTTCCATGTAGCATCTTCCTTTGGTGGGTTCTTCCATCAGACGAGGTATCCCATAATTTCCAGTCCTTCGCAACTCAATCTTTGTGTAGAGAATTGCTTCAGGTTTTGATACAGTCCTTCTATCTTTAGTCTAGAATAGAATCTTCTTTCAAATCAATTTCTTAAAACATGATACATGAAAGACTAGATGTACTCTTGTGGATGGAGGTAATTTCAATTCGTAGGTCACATTGTCTAGCCCATACAAAACCTTATGAGAGCCATAATACTTGGGTGTCAATTTGTTGTCTTCATTTTGTTGCTTCAAAGACATCTATATGTATGCTTGTAACCTTTAAAAAACCCAATCTCCTACTTCAAAGTGCCTTTCACTTCAATGCTGATCAGGCTACTGTTTTATGCCATAGCCAAATTCCATGTGAGCCTCTAGAGTACTTCTTGTTGGCGTTGAATGTGATCTTCAACAGCAAGAACCATTGGTTGCATGTTCAAAGATGAAGTGATGGATGGTGGTTGATACTTATAAAGCTCTAAAGGGGGACATTGTAGAAGTATGGAAGGATAATAATGCCAATTGCAACCATTTAACTCATTGAGATTGTTTATGAAAAGCAAAGCAGCAAAGATACTAGAGAAGCTATGAGCCACTTGAGTCCTCACTCAAGATAACAAGTAAATCAAGAAATTACTAGTGAATATAGGATATGGTCACTCAAAATAATTCTGGGATTGCCATGTAGTTTCTGAACTATTTCCATGAATGGTTCTGCCTCCATAATTGCTACAAAAGGATGAGATAAATCACAAAAATGGGCATATTTTGTAAGCATATCCACCGCAACCGTAATGACATTTCCATTTTCCCTTTCAAACTTAAGCAACCTAATGAAAAAACTGATGGAAACATCCTCCCTTGATTGTCTCACCTTTGTTTTTCCCAACACATTGTTGGCGTTTAAATTCGCACCTCTGGTATGCGTATTTGAAACGGACAGCTATGCACATATAAACTGCTCTTCAAATTAGGAGGGGAAGCTCCCTCTTGCTGATGGTGTTGAAAGAAAGTAAACTAAGAACTAAGTTGCCTATCTTTTTGATCAGCTAGAGCACAAGGTTTATAAAACACAAACGCCGCAGCTGAGATTTTCCGATTTAAGAACTTCAACTACGACTAACTTAAGCTAAAGACGTTCCTAACCTCTCAAGTAATATGCAGAGCGAGAGAAGCTAGAAATTAACAAGGATGATTCTCTGACAAAGTGCTTCAATAAACTCTTTTCCAACAAACATCTACACACTTCAATGTAAGTTGAAATCGAGATCATAAAAGCATAACACAAATAAACGGAAATCTGAGATTTTGGACCAAGGCAAAGGAGGCTCATGATTTTATTACTCAAACTTCTAGAACAAAGCTCACTTCTAACATGCCTGGAACAAGAAATTGCAGCTAAAGAGGCTTGCAATCTTGCTCTTACACAATAGAAACAACAATCACATTAACTCCTTGTTGGCTAAAGAGGCTCAACAATTTGCTATCACAACACAATTGAACAATACTTGAGTAACAAATAGAAGGCAAAATAGGCTCAGCGTTTTGTTATCACTAGCACATGGTTAAAGAAACTAAATGAGCAAAGGCTCTTATTTATAGAGAAGCAGAGGAGTAGGGAACCCTAAAATCTCCTTGCTTTCACAATCTAGGGCTTGCTCACAAGCAAGCTTTATTACTAAATCTAGAAAGAGATAACATCTAAAACCCTAGAAAGCGGGAAGCGCCAACTATTACATCTTATCTTCTTTCTCTTCTCAAAGAATGGATAAGGATCATTCCAAGAATAGAAAGAAAGCGGGAAAGAAAGCTTCTAGAAGAAAGCTGCTTTAAAGCTCGATCACATCCGCTAGGAAATTAGAAATTGTGTCCCGGTTCGGTGCATCTATACTGCCTTAAGGCAATATTTTGATTCTCCAAGATCTCCTCGTCTTTTGTGATCAAACTTAGAGAATCCTTCACTTCTTTGGCTGCTTTATGAGTTATGTTCTTGAAAAACATCGTTGTCCGAAAAGATGACTCACTAATTGATAACTTGGCGGCTCTGCAACTTTATACTTCTAACACTTCTCTTGATTTCCAACAGAAGAGTATTGCACAACTCTTTTTTGATACCTTTCCTTTTTCTCATATCACACCTTCTCTCGTTCTTCAGTTGAGATGATGAAGTTTTGACATAATGCTGATTTGGTCTCAAACTCGAGGGGAGTGTACTCCATATTGAAAACCTTGAATAATGACTGTAAACTCGCCTATGTTCAGACAAGTTTTGAGCAACTTTCTATTTTTAGAATGCTGGTTTTTTCATCTTCAAATGGACAAATTTTTGGGAATTTATCTGAGATATGGGTTTTGCTTATAATTTCGTTGCAATACAACCCAGATCGTCCGTTTTTGAAAATCTTGAATTTAGACTGAAAAAGCAGCAAACCCTAATTTCTTCAATTTTTTCGAAAAAAGCTGGCATCTGGGTTTTGTTCAGAACAAGATTAGAAATGGACCCAGTTGATTAGATTTGCAAAACCCTGACGTTTGATCGAAAAAGCAGCCAACCCTAGATTTTGAACTTTCTTGAAAAAAAGCTGCGATATGGGTTTTCTTCAGAAGACTGATTGGAAAGGACCCAGATGGTTGAAATTTGAATGCACTGAGGTTTTCACTGACATGCAAAATAAAAGCACTTGCTGCAACTTGATGAAGTTCTTGAAAAATTCTTCAGAAGATTGAGGCAAAAAGACCCAGATGACTGAAAAATGGAAAGCCTTAGCCTTCAGCTTGAAAAATTTGATCTTCTGGAACAAAAAGCTTGAAAAAGCAAGGGTTTATGCTTGCTGGTCTGAAAAATCTGATGTAAAACCAGCAAGGATGGATTCTTGAATCACCAAAAATCTTCAAACTTGCTGCTCCAACTTTCTCCTCTGGATGCTACCTGCAAAAATAATGAAAAATACATGAAAGAATGATGTTAAATAGACTTAGGGTTTGATTTAGGTTTTGCTTTCTTTTTGCTTTTATTTTCAAAACCCTAAATCTCAATCTCTTTGAATTTGGATGCCATCCTTCTCCTCTTGCAAATTTTGAAATTTTGAAAACTCTTGAAAAATCCTCTAAGGCATGAAACTTTGGGCGCCTTTCTCCAAGAGGGGCGCCTATTTCCACCAGTGTTAGTCAAAATTTTGATATTTTCAACTTTTCTCCATTTTGACAGGCTACTTCACCTCTGATTTCCCGTTGACAGATCAACCCGACAGGCGAGCTGAGTGGTTCACGGCGGAGCCTAACTAAAACTGAGAAGGATGTTCTGGAGGCACCTCTGGCTAAAAACTTGATTTTGACCTTCGAATCCATGGGAGGCTTTTCCTTCGAGGGGCTCCGAACTTTTACAGTGTTAGCCATTTTTTTGATTTCCAAGTTCTTCCTTCTCCCTTTGATTTTCTGATGAATCCTCGATTCCGGGAGCAACGCTGATCCGACTGACTGTTTGAATATTTCGTTGGATAGCCAGACTGATTTTGATGGGGCACTATTGGATGCTACTTCTGCAAATTCCATCATTTGAAGGTCTTAAAGTTTGGGCGCCCTTCCTCAACTGGGGCGCCCACTTCTACCAGACTTAGAAATTTTTTCAATTTATTCATGTCTTTCACTTCTACGGGCGATCTTGTTGAATCTTGCGCTCCGGGCGTCGGATTGATGAATGTTTGGATTCGTTGCGAAGCTGAGAGGATTTCAGGAGGGGTCTTCTAAAAATACTTCTGCCAAAAGGCAGATTTCAGGTCCTCAAAAGCTTGGGCCCCCCTAGCAAGTTGGGGCGCCCAGTTTTACCAGAGTTAGTTTATTTTTGCATTTTTCACCTTTGCTTTCAGATTTTTTCTTTTCAACTCTCATCGGACCCTCTGTTCAACCCTTTGAATCTGATGACTGCGAGCTTCGTTTGTCGTGCTGGATAGCTCACTGAAAAGTCTGTTGCATTCTGAAGACATCTCGTTATAACTGTGACTGCAAATTCATCTGTTTGAACCCTTGAAAAGTTGGGCGCCCTTCTTCACCTAGGGTGCCCAGTTTCTCCAGACTTAGAAAATTTTTACTTTAATCTTCTTCTTCAAGTTTCAGATCTTCATTCCGTACCTTCCACTTTGACTCAAATTTGCTGGAGACTGGATTGTCGGATGCTCTGACGGGAATATCCATCGCGAAGCTGACTGAATACTGAGCAACTTCCATTGGAGGTCCTAACCCTAATTCACTCATCTGGTGACCTAAAAAGGTGGGCGCCTTTCTTCAACAGGGGCGCCTATTTCCACCAGACTTAGAAAATTTTCATGACTTTTCAATTTTCTTCCTCGTTCTTCGTGCATGTTCATCTTTTCACCCTCTGCTGAAAGTTTAAATGCTGAAATTGACGCCTGGCAGTCGGATGACCTCCATTGATGACCTTGGAGATCCAGATATGCTTTTGAAAAAGCAGAATAGACCCAGTAGGGCAAAACTGATTATTTTAAGATTCTGACTGCACCAGCCTGATACGGACACATTTTGAGCCAATCAAAATCAGTTCGGACCCTGTCGGACCAACTTTCTATTTTTAGAAAATTTTGCCGAGTATCGTTTTGAAAGAAACCCAGAAAAACCAGCGTTACTATTTCGAGAAAATTTCTAAAAATAGCAGTTTTCCTAAAATTTAGGGATGAAAAACTGAGATCTGGGTTTTGTAGGTTATGCTGTTCTCAGCAGACCCAGATCGTCAGAAATTGAAAATTTTGCGTTTTAACCCCTCATGCAAGACATGCACACCCAAATTTTGACCTTTTTGACTGATTTGACAAGACTTTTACTCATTTCTTCAAAATGTCTGAGTGTAACAAAAATTTTAATTTTGGAGTACAACACACATCATGCATTCTACCAAAAATTTCTGTACATCTCCATTGAAAACTTCCCTAAACAAATAGTGCTTGATCTTCTGAAATGTCTTAAGGAAGCCTAAGTTCCCACTAATGCAAGATGTATGAAATTTTGAAAGGATCTGGTTCTTAAGGACTTAATTCTTGCATAGATATGGCCTATCCTTATAGCAAAGGGAGTAAAATTTCCACACAACTTCTGTAATGTCCCCTAATTGGGAATGCCCTAAACTTTCCCTAATTTTCTCAATTTCCAAATAAAAAAATGGTTTAGAGAATACCTTTCACATGACTGAAGCCCTGCAAACAGATTAGAAACCATTTACCACAATAATACTAATTAGCAGATTATCATAATTAAACATCAGTAAATTCATGACAGAATGATTAACTCAATCATAAAGCACTTTAATATCTTTGGAAGGCTCAACCATAGGAGAGCATGGGAGAAAGTGACCTTGATGGGGTGTCTCGGATCCTCTACCCTAGGCCCAAGAGCGGATATACCATCCCTCTTGGCCTCATGTGGCCCATGCCATCCATATGAGGTGGTCTACCTAGAGAGGTGTCCCCTTTCCGTTATCCCCTCATCTTGCCAACCATTTCCCTCTCTCTATGATTGGATTTCTTGTGCTGATTCACCATGATGGAGAGGTGAGGTTACAACAGGGTGCCCTGGAAGCCCATCTCTCCTAGGCCCAAAGCGCAGTACCCTTTGTACCCCCCTGGCCTCATTGGGACTATTTGGTCCCCACCTTGAGATGGTGTACCTAGAAGAGTGCCCCATCATCGTACCCCTCTTGGAATCTCTGTCTCCTCCACCATGGCTGGAAACACTTAGAGCATATGAAGGTATACATTTTACATGAAGTAAATTAGCACAATAACTAGACGAAGTGCTGAGTAGTAATATCTTATAAATGTCAGATCCGAGTCCTTCGATGCCCTCATTTCCAGTTCGATCTGTCCTTAATATTCAGAGGATATTGTTAGTGTAAATCAAGCACATAAGAATCCATTACTCATATTCATATTAAAGAAACATAACAACTTATAAGGCTCAATAATTGCTGCAAGCATCAATATATATATATATATATAATTCACTAGGTGTGTACCCATGACAAGGTAGAAAGATGAGAAGCACACTAGGTCTAGTGAAGTCTTCTATTCACTAGGTATATACCCATGTCAACCATACCAAGAGATATACTCCCTGATAACCCTGATAAGGTGCTACAAAAATGATCAAGATGCTAGGCCAATGCTACAATTAGTTCAACGCATGTGAAAAAAGTGAAGCAAAAAATGCCAATGCCAATGCACCACTAAGTTCAATGCCCATGAACAAAGTGAAGAAAAAAATGTCAATTTCAATGCACCACTAAGTATATATATATATATATCTTCTATTGAACTGTCTCATCTTCATACATACTTTCCATAACAGATTTCTTATCTCTTCTGCCCAAAATCTGAGTATATCATATTAATGTATCTGCTGCTATGCGCAGGAAATACTCCTATTTCCGCCCTTATTTGCTGTGCATATATCTCTGTTTAAATCTGATTATATTCCATTCTGTTGCCTCTCTAACTGCAGATTGTTATTTATTGTTTGAATGCCATTCCTTCTTGACTTGCTTGAATCTGCTCTTATTTTCTGTTATCAATGGATTGATATTATTTTTTGTTCCTTTCATTTGATTCTGTATTGACTCCTCAGAATTCCAATCAATGATGATCTTTGCAAATGGTTTGGCTTCCATTATATATCCTAATGTCCAAGTGAAATGGTTTATCTCTTGAAAGGAGGAACTATCTGAATGGGTGTGTCTTTAGTTAACAAATTTAGCATTAATCGCTTCCCATCATATAATTATTATTTTAATTGTTGCTCTTATGTAGAATCGCAGCCCATCTCACAAATATAATCGTTGCTTTGAAGTAATTACTATCTTTATATCAAACACTGGTCTCCCTAATGATATGCTCGCTACTCTTATTTATTCTCTCCATCTTAATCATTAACTACTACTTATTTGGAATCGTTGCAACTGGTCTGGGAATCGCTGCCTCTTAATTTGCCTTAATTGCTACCCATAATGATATATTATTCGCTGCTTTCATTTTGCCTATCATTGCTTGCTAATAAATAATCCTCCCATTCCTTTCTTGGGCGATGTTATATGTATACGGGTCTTCCTTTTTCAATCATAAAGTTGGCCCACATAGGAATATTTTATTTTATAAGGTAAAGGACTTGAGGGAAACGGTCGGCCAGTATAAGGCTGTAAAGAATATTAGACGCTGCTGTAGTGTATATCTCTCAGCAGGGCATGAATACTATGGGACATCACAACTTTATCAGAGGTACTAGGTCTTGCTGTAATTGCTGAATGAGATTTCAGTATCCTTATCCTACTACCATTCTAATCTGCCTCTCCCACCCAATCCACTTGTGATTTTGAAATGGCACAACATACTTTCTTTGTGTCATCTTCTTCCCTACAAATGCATAAGCCACCACACTCTCCTTCCCTTTCTTGGAGATGATCTCAAATGATATCCCAACATCTTGGTGACCTATTTTTCATGCTCTTTCAATGAAAGATGTTGTTACAAGAAGTATTCCAAACTGTAATGATCTGTTTTTACTTTAAGTGTCTTTCCATCATGTAAGGATGTTGCGACTTGATCATATGTAGAATAGTCAACCTTTCATTCTCATAATTGGGTTTGAGTAGAGTATTCCCTTTAAGTTGGCATCTTTCAAAGGATATAGGTTTTCCTTCCTACATTAGAACAACACCAGTGCCATGCCCCAAGGCATTAGACTCCAAAATGAAGGTTTTGGTGAAATTTGAAGTGGCTAAACTAGAGTGATACACATAACCTCTTTGAGCTTCTCAAAGGCTCAAGTCACTCCCTCATTCCAAGAAAATGCATCCTTCAATCAATTGGTTGTTAGTGGGGTTGTTATTTGGCCATAGTTCTTGAAAAAATTGCCATAGTAGAATCCCCTTAAATTTTTTAGGGTTTTGAGCAATTTCTATTCTATAATTGCCTTGATTTTATAAGGATTCACCTTCATCCTTTCATGTGAAATAGTGGGTTCAAGGCATTCCACTTCCTAGACTCCAAAAGCACACTTAGAAGGCTTGGCATAAATTTGATGTTGCTTGCGAAGCTATAGGACTCAATCTACATGTTGGAAATGGTCTCCCCGTGTTTTGTTGTAAATGAGTACATCATCAAACAACACCAGTACAAACTTCCTCAAAAAACATTTGAATATGGAATTTATCAAACTTATAAATGTAGAAGGGGCATTTGTAAGACAAAAGGCATAACTAGTAACTCATAATGAACTTTGTGCATCCAAAAGTTTGTATTAATTTTTGGGAATATCCTCATTTTTTATTCTAATTTAATAATATCATGACCTGAGATCCAATTCTGTAAAGATAACTGCTCCATGCAATCCATCTAGAAAATCATCAATAACTGGAATAGTGAACTTATGTTTTATAGTAATCTTATCGAGTTCTTTTTATTTTGGACGCATACACGAAGTTTCATCCTTCTTGAGAATTATCACAACTGGAGAAGACTATAAACTTTGATTAAGATGAAGAATATCAGTTTCTAGCATTTCTTGGACCATGTGCTCAATCTCACTTTTCTACACACATAGCTACCTGCAAAGATTGATGATGGGTAGTTAGATTCTTGAAATGAGTGCATGCCATGATTATAATCCATGTGCAGAGAATGTCCTTTAGGTGCTTCTTCAAAGACCATGGAATGTTTTTCATGGATAGCCTATAGATCTACTAGTGGTGTTGCATGTGACTGATGAGCTTCTAGCAAAAAGTAAAACAATTGCACCATAAATCTTAAAGATCTCTTTTTCGTAGTTTCTACATTTGGTGAGAACTAGCCATCTTGAAGAGTTTGTTTGCAAACCCCAAAGTTCAATTATCTTTCTTCCTTAATAAAATTGCATCAGAAGAGATCCTATAAATTCATCTCTATTGTACCCAAAGTAATAAACCATTGAACACCCAATATCATAACTTCTCCACCCAAGGGAATGAAAAACATAGGACTATCCAACAAATAATCCTCAATTATGAATTTAATAGGATAGTGGTTTCGTGAAGAACTAACAATACTTCCATCAACAATCATGAATTAAAACTTTGGTGCCAACTAAACACAATAGTCCAAACATTCTACCCAATTCTACTGATGAAATTCTAAGGAATGCCTAAATCAATTAACATTCTTACACTTTGCTTCTTCAGAAAACCCATGACCTTATGAATTTGTGGAATGTTATGCCCCACAAGGTATGACAAGATTTTTTTTGCAATGAATCAACAAATTTTGCATCCTATACATCTTTAGGATTGGATTTATCTTTCTCCTCCTTCAATGCTCCTTCAACATAAAATAGTTTCTTTTTTGTACATTTATTCCCTTTATTGTGATTGCTATCACAATTAAAGCATAATCCTTTTACCTATTTTTCTTCTAGTTGCTAAGGCCTCAATCTAGCCAGCTATGGAAAAGAGTTTATTAGAGTGCTTTGGTTCTTAAAATAGGTGATTTTCAATCTTGTAGTAGCCAAGTGATTCCCCTCTACTCTTTTCACTTTGATGAAAGCCCGTGTTACTTGGTTCTATAGGAACCCTGGTTAAACTTGAAACAGTTTTAATCTTGGTCTAAGTCCAAACTAGGTTTCCCCAAGGTCCTACTCTAGGCCTCTAGATTTAGCTAGGGTGTGTCTAAACATACCTAGGACAAATTGAAAAACAAGAGGCGAAACATAAGGAGAACCAAGGGTGAACTTAGGGAAAATTCACTTGGGACCCAAAAAATAGTATTTTAATGAAAAAAGCAAAGAAAAAAAAGAACTAATGCTAACTAACAACATTTTTTAGTCCATAAAAAATGAATTAGGTTAGGGTAATGTCCATATTCAAAAGTTAGGTGCACAAGTCATCCATTTCATAACCTAATTCATTTTATGGACTAAGGGAGTGACATATTTGTTGTACTATTTCAACACTAACGAGATACACAAGAATGGAGTAATTAGATGAAGCTCAACAACTTGTTAATAGTCAAGAACCCCTAAATCACATGTTGGTATAAAAATTTATGGATACTTATATAAGAGTAGTACATTGTACATACAAAATTCCATGATAATAACAATGTAAAATGCTATTATAGCAGTTTTTTGGAATGGAATAATACCTGTGTTACACGGGGACGCGTCCCCTGCCCCAAAAGCCATTGTCCCTGTCCCCAGCCGTCCCCGAGACGGGGGAACGCAAAGGGGACGGTCCCCTGCTGTCCCCAAATCAAGCAAATTTGAAGGAAACAGCAGGAAACGTTTCCAGCCGATTGGGGACGTTGGAAACATCCCTCATCGTACCAGGGATGGCTAACCATCCCCCACAGACTAGGAGCTTTCTAAAGGCTGAAAACATTAAAAAATTCAATTTAAAAAAAAATTATTTCACCTTTCTTGGTTTTTGAAAGATGCAATGATTAAAAACATGTTGCTAGGTTCTAATATGACATCTGCAGGCCTCACACACCTGTGCCACTCCAAATCTGTACCTTCTGTTAGGTTTTTCGCTATCGTCATCACAAATTTATTCCTCATCTTCTAACAAGTGCATCCCACAAGACAAAACTTGGATGTTAATGGAATAAAGCCAACTTCTTCCAGAGGGCATTCAATAGTTCAAGCATTTGCAGAGAAACTACCCCTCCAACTACTCAATTTAAATCTATTGAAACTAAATATTAGATCTAGTTTCTCAAACATCTAACAGTGACCACCCAAGCCGCTCAAATTTCCAAAAGAGCATTCAAGCCCTTTTGAAGTAGGACAGCCCGCTAACCACATTCTCTCTATTTCAAACAAATGTTCAAGGATGCAATTTATGTTGGTCCATCATTTAAACCCTTGGAAAACATAAAGAACACACTAGCCTCCTTGATAAAGAGTACTCTAAGTTGAATATGATGATGGAGGGCATGAGGCAGACTTGATTGAGGTCAAGCTGCTATATTATCATGGATGGGTGGATTGATATTAGACATTGGTAATTCATCAACATGATAGTCACATGTGTAGAGGGCTCTTATATTTTTTAGAGCCATTTATTGACAAATCTCTCTCTCTTTCCCTCTCTCTGTCTATAATATATTAATAAACTTTGAAAAAATCATATATATATATATGTATTTTGTATGTCGATGTCCCCTACCATCCCCTAAAAATGGCCCCCTAGGAAACGTCCCGGAAACGCATCCCCGGCAGTCCCCCCGTCCCCGTCCCCGAAACGCCGTGGAACATAGAATAATACTAGTGTTTATGTGTCTATGGAAATTTGTTTATGTGTGTGCTCATAAATGTTTGTTGCATATGTTCATACACACATGCAATCTTATGGTTTTGACTACTTGCACAAATGGATTTAAAGAAAAGCTGAAAGCACAAAAGAAAACTAATAAAGGAATTTCATGTTAGATTCATAAAATAAACTTGGAGGTTTCAATTAAGTTTCACAAAACACATCACACCAAATCGCTGTAAAAATAGTGCCTTCAAAATCAAAGCCATTTATTTTTGTCCTAGCTCAAGAAGATATGAGCATTAACTAATGAGTTTTATTTCTAAAGAAGTATATTTTTAAGAGCATTTGGCATGAACATGTTAATAGGTCAACAGTTAAAAGGAATATTGGTAGAGATTCTAAATGTTGCTCTCACTCAGATAGATGGTGGCAACTAAACTTCAATGGAGCTTCTCATGGTAACTCTAGACCTATTGGTGCTAGCTTTATCTTACGCAATTCTCTTCGAGATTTGGTTAAAGGAAATTCTCTCCTATTGGGTTAGAAGATGAACAATGAAGTGGAGGGGCAAGCAGTGATTGCAAGTATCTCATTGGCCAATTCAGAAGGTTGCAAAAAGTTATTTGTTGAAGGGGACTCTATGGTAATAATAAAGGTCTACTTAAAGAAAGCTGCTTCAATCAGAAATTGCATAGTCTACTGGACAAGTCTATTGTTGTTTGTAGGAGGTTTAATTAGATTTTCTTCACCCGTTGCTTCCAAGAACATAATAGGGTGGCGGACTTGCTAGCCAATATAGGCATTAATCTTAACTCATAGACATCATTAATTAGTGCAAATGAGGATGATTGGGAGGGATTGAAAGAAATTGTTCTATTTGAGAAGCCTCCCTGATTTGTCAACTTTTTAGTGCCTCTTCATAACATAATGACCAATATTTTCCTTGTGTTAAGGGGAGATATGTTTGCTCATCCAAGTGATCTGATGTAATGACAAGTTGCTATGTTTATCACTGCCATCTGGAGCCTTCCTTTTCATGGGAGGCTTCTTCATGTTCTACCCTAGTTGTCTTGTAAGTTTTTCTTGGTGGATGATGGTTGGCATCTTGTTTGCTGCTTTATGGTGTTTTAAGGTGTCATTGTCTACAAGGATTTTGGTAATTTTTTCTCCTCTTGGGCTTATGGCATGTAAGTGGGTTGGTGGTGGTAAGGATCCCATGCACAACAGCTATGAGTCTTATCATAGGTAGAGAAATATTTTTCAATGCCCTAAAGTAATTTTGTTGAATCTTGTGAAGAGCCTAATTGGTGAAGAGGATCTTTCCAACAATGATTTTCTCTAGACTCATGCTATGATCCTAGCAAATTTCTTTGTGGAACTAGAAAGAGACATCTTGTGAAAGGAGATCTATGGCTGGTTGGAATTACTTCTCCTCCTGCCAAAGAATGCCTTGGTGGCAAAGGATGATGCAGATGAGGATGTAGCAATAGTTGGCACAAGTGGTAGCAATGTTGGTGGCTCAGGACTATAAGGTATCGAGTTGAAGGCATTGAAGGATGAGATCAGGGAAGTATCCCTCAACTTATGCTTAACACCTTCTATTTGGATCTGTGGATTGTGGTGAAGCATTTGTTGGTTTCTCATCAAAAAGCTACCCTTGAAGTATGTAATGTATATATCTCCCTAAGCTGTCTAGTGTATATAGTCTGCCTAAAATGGTTGGGGACAAGATTACAATTGCTAACAAACATACAAATCTTGTTCACCGTGTTCAATTTGAAGGGCTTGATGATCCCTTGAGCAATCGTAATGTAAAGCTGAAGTCTCTGGTTGCTGCAAACAAATGGACAAGTCAGTCTTTCAATCAACCGTCTAAGGTATTTGAGGTTTCTATTGTGGGCCGATAGGGAATTTCTACTCTCCCTTGACTTTTTGAGTCTGTTAGTTGTTTCCTTCAGTGGCTAGTTGTTAGTTATGTCTGTTTGAGTTAATGTTCTTTTGTTACCTATGCCCTTGTGCAGGTAATTCAAGAAAGCTTTTTCTCATCTCTTGTCTTTTAGCTTTATAGTATTTGCTTGTGTTTCAAGCTAGGGCCCCTTAATAAATCCCCATAAAATTATTTTTTTTAAAAAGAGTATTTTCCTTTGGCATGAAGACATCAACAAAGAAAAAAATATGTAAAATGTTTTCTGAAATTTTGGATCCTTATCTTTGATCCATCTTGTGGGAAACGTCATAAACTAATTTACAGATGCAATTAATTTCAAAAACTTCAAAACAATTTTGCGCAATACAGAGAGGACAACTTGAAAGAAATTATTAATTGATGTCCATTGATGACCAAAATAAGGTAACAATTTATTTAAGTTTGGTCTGAATTAACATTTTCAATCTAAATCATGTTTGGTATAAAGACTGTACAATAGATTCAGATAAAAACCTGACCTAAAGATGAAGAGAAACTGTGTTTGTTTAAATTTCACCTTCTTATTTTAAGATGAAGGAAAGTTTTATCCCTAATGTTTTTGTTCCTGAATATAAAACGCTGCAAAGAAATCCTTACGTTTTTGCAATGCTCCACCTTGGTGCAAAGAGGCTTTTCTACAAGAATGTGATGAGGCTTTGGGTGTCTTAGAATGTCCATGAGTATTTCATAATGTGTCATATTGGGTGTTGAAACCACCAGTATGTCACATAACTCACTGTCCAGAAGCTCATGGTGACTTGAAAATACCTGCAAGAATTATATAGATATCAGTAAGATGTTCTCATTCCTAAAGCAAGCTTACCAAATGGACTTTGATGAAAAGGAACCCATAATTAATTTAACAAGTGAATATTTATGAGAACAATGAATTGCATTCACATATGAATACAATTAGATGTCTACAAAATCAAGTGTGTATGTGTGTGAGAATCTGCTGCTAAGCAACCCCCAAAGATGCAAGGACGACCAGAGAGACATAATCAAACTGCAAATTATAAAATCAAGTATGCATATGTGTGTGAGAGAGAATCTGCTCCCAAGCAAACTCCAAGGATGCAGGACGACCAGAGAGACATAAGCAACTGTCTTAATAAGAAGAAAGAAGGGATTACCATCCTAAGGCATTGCTGCCAAATTGTCCGTAATATGATTGAAGCAACAGAAAGGATTCTAAGCATAGAGAGACTAAAAAGGGGTTATTGGTGACCAATCAGCAATTTCAGCAATATCCCGTTCCCAAAAGGCCGCCAAGTACCAAATATCTCTCATTCAGTGACCCTGCAGGCTCTACTAACCAGTGAAATATGTTGCAAGGAGGTCAGGGTGATGGATCCTCCATGGGATGGGTGCAGAATGGTGGAGGAACATCAGTAGGTCCACATAATGAAAAATGCCACTGCCCCATCAACTGGACCAACACTTGAAGATACGAGTCACTTGCCTGATCTCATGTCCAGCTTCCTATGTTATCTAGTTATGTTCTTACTTTGTGTCAGGAAAGATGACATATTGGCCTAAGAAAATGTAATTCTCTTTGGATAAAAACATTTTTAGTGCTTTACGTTGACCTTCCTTGTGAATCTCTCAAACTTTTCTAAGGTCTCTTTGTAATCATCTCAAATTAACATTATGTTTCAGGAATTTTATAATCTTTATTTTACTATCAACTCGGATCATTATTTTTATTATATACATATTATACATATATCATAATATATATATTTGTATTATATATATATACAGACACATATATAACATATTATATATATATATAACTGATATATATTATTTGGTAACAATTTATTTTTTATATGTTCCAAATATTAGATGGCCATTCACATAAATTTTGTTCCACTCTGCATTAATTCAATTCTAATATACTTTAGTGATATTGAGCGCTACTTTGTTTGATTCTATGGTTCTTAGCTTTATAGATCGAAAGAGAAATTCTTCGGATGGAGAGGAGTGCACCTCGACAAAACACTTTTGTGCGCCTTTACGCCGACCTCCTGCAACTTCCCAAACCTCTTATCCTCGTAAATCAACTTCACCAACATTATTATGCTCTGGTGAAATTTTAAGGAATCTCTTTACTTACCATCAACCTGACTACTATTTCCTATTATATACATACATGTTATTACATCATAATATATAGATTTGTATTATATATATATACATATATAACACATTATATATATATATAACTGGGATATATACATTTAAAATACCCATTTTTATGTTCCAAAACACAGATGGCCATTCACAAATTTTGGTTCCACCTGCAATGAATTTGAAGAAATCAGGAATCCCAAATTCCTTCACACTATTAAATTTTGATTTAATTTGGATTCCACAAATATCCATCTGAGTGTTTCGGATTCCATAAGAATTTGAGATTAAAACTAAATATATATAAAAAGAGGGGCAATTTGAAGATACTGCCACTGAGTATCTGATAACCATCCGGGTGAGAGCTTTAAATGGGAGTAAAAACTACCTTTAGAGGCCAATGATTTGCAGAAGCTATGCTTATGGCAGCTTGTTGGGATGGCAAATGAGGATCAGCAATACAGACAACCGATGCTCCATCCAACTGTGCCAAGTTTAGCATGTGTTCTCTGCCCATCATTCCCACTCCTATTATTCCATATCTCTGCACTCTCTCCATTTTTGTCTTTCGATCAACCAGGAAAAACTTCAACGTTTTTAATGATAAGTGCAAGTATATGGTGGTGACGGGATATGTCCACGTTCATTGCTACTCAATGAATCTTACCTGTCCTAATAAGGAGTATTTGGATATATTCGAAAATCTGTTTAAATTGTTCTCTATAAGGAAAGGTTTTGGGTATGGCCTCTCTCTTGCCATGCAGCCGCCTCCATAACGCCTATTCTTGCCATGCAAACCGACAAAACCTTCCCTTACGAGAATAATCTAAACAGGTTTGGAATATCTCCATTTAGTCCTTGTTTAGGACTATTCATTGAGTAGCAATGAACGTGGACATTTTCTGTCGCAATCATTATTGAAAAAGTCTGAAACCTTAAAATTAAAAAAATGCCTTAACTGGTACGGGGCCAGGGCTTGGTTTGGTAGTACCTTTTTAAATTTATTAAGGAGATTTCTTTATTTTATTTTTAATTTTGTTTATTTCTGTCCTGCTAATATTACTGGCACATATCTGTATGATATAGGTAGAGATATTCTTAGTTTAATATTTTTTTAAAAGTTTATCATTTTTTTTTAATATTTTTAAAAAAGTTTATCATATTTTTTTAGTAGTTAAGGGTTATGTAGGACATGTTTTTATTATAAATTCTTAATAGAATCCAATGAACGTGGACATTTTCTGTCGCAATCATTATTGAGAAAGTCCGAAACCTTAAATTAAAAAAAGGCCTTAACTGGTACGGGGCCAGGGCTTGGTTTGGTAGTACCTTTTTAAATTTATTAAGGAGATTTCTTTATTTTATTTTTAATTTTGTTTATTTCTGTCCTGCTAATATTACTGGCACATATCTGTATGATATAGGTAGAGATATTCTTAGTTTAATATTTTTTTTAAAGTTTATCATATTTTTTTTAGTAGTTAAGGGTTATGTAGGACATGTTTTTATTATAATTCTATTATCATGGGAAAAAATATATTTTGAAAAAATGTATTTTGAATAATTAATGGTTAGATTTATTATTGGAAAACGTGATTTAAGGAGGAGATTTTATGTACATGGGTTTTTCACATCCCTTAATACAATTGTATAATGTCTCTCCTCTTAATTATTAGAAAAAAATAAATTTTATTAATATTTTAAATATATTTATTTGAAATATGTAGATAGTAAGATTTAAATTTGATGGTCATATAATAACATTTAAAAAAAATTATCAGAAAAATATCTTCAAATTTTGGGAAGACTACTTCATAAAAGAGAGATTTTAGATTAAAAAAATATTATAGTCAAATATTTTTCAATGAAATAGTATCATTTATTTTAATTGTATAAAGTCTCTAAAAATATATTATATCACCAAAAAAAGATGGGCGGTAAAAGTTGCCTTATAATTAATGCAAAGTGAATTTTAAAGATATTCATATAGAGAGAAATGAAAAACTACCAAACATCAAGAACTATTGGTCTAGTATTAGCTTCAATATAGTTTTGAACTATAATGTATATTTTTTTAAAAATTACATCTTAACATTTGAAGGACAAGTACTTTTTTATTGAATAATATCTTTATTACTTTTTTTATATACTAAAAAGAGAATAATACACTATTCACAGAAAAGGGGTGGGTGATAAATGACACACCCTTAAAGTGTAAGTAGTGTCAAGTCTAAATAACAAGCTCAAACAACAAAATATAGTCTAATGGGGTCAAATCTAAACAACAAGAACCAACAAAGTTGTTAGGTGGCAAGAGTTACATCATCAAGGGGGATCGTGGTCATTTGGATCACCTCATACATTAACAACGATGGAACCACCAACAATTGATTCCCAACTAGTAAGACAACCCTCCTCTTCTTGATCTTCATATATAGGTTGATGAGCACAAACACTTGATAAATTGCCAAATCCAAGTGAGAAAACTTGTCATAATCTATCCAACCAAAAGCACCACACCTATGTGAAGAGGTCAATGGTAGGTGAAAAGGATGGGCCACTCATAGGCAACATGATCTGTAGATCATCTAGAAGAAAATTGAGAGCCATATGATTGAGAGCCACGATCTCTCCTAACAAGTTGGTTATGTCGACATGGAGTGGAATGACCTTGGTGTAAGTTAGAAGGAGATGGCATTCTCACAACCATACAAGGGGCATTACCCCAATGATCTAAAATAACTTACAAATGAGCAACTTCAAGTGCAATTTTTTTGCTTGCACCTAAATTTGCATAAGCACGATGAAACATATCAAAGCTTTAGTATAAATCAAAAAATGAATGTAACCTACACAACCAATAAAAAAAAGTATAAAATTTATATCTTTCCAAATGCTAAAAAGAATCTCCACCTTGAAAGCATGCCAAATCTAGGTAAATTTAGAAAAAGGGAGGCAAGGCTTATCTCCCAACAAAACCATATGCCATGAAAAGGGGTTAGGCTTGAATAACTTGAAAATTTCATGAATCTAAGTCCAAGCTTCCTAAGTTTTGGTGTAAAACCAAAAAAGGTGTTTAAGAGTCTTAGGATATCCACAAAATAGATGACGGGGATTAAGAATTCTTATATGAAATAAGTGGGATCCAAGTGAAAAGACCTTGATAAATAATTTTCCAAGAAAAATAAACAAGTTTGTGTTAAAAAATAGTCAACCATGTAATCTAGAATATGTGATGCCAAGTGCCTAAAGAGGACTAAAGTAATGAAGATCTAACTAGGCCACCATGGAGAGATGAGGCATAAGCCAAAAATATCCCTTACGAGATCTATAATTATGAATGGTGTATCAAGAAACCATTTCTAATCCTTCCATCAAGGCTTAAAATCCCTAACTCTAATTTTGTGAACTATGTGGGGAGGAATGGCATCAATAATTATTTGGTATGTGTCACAATACTAGTTGGATAACCAAAATTTCAACATGGCCTTAAGTTAAGAGAATAAATTCAGTGACTTTGTTGAAAAGATCTAGCAAAATTTTGACTCATTTGCTATAAAAATTCAAAGCTTGAATATATATGGGCTTTAGCTAAAGGTTAACCTTGATAAGAAAGAACCATGTGGCTACAAGATAGGCTGTCTATTAATAGAAATAAAATTATGAAAATCGTTGTTAGCCCATCAAAGCCAAGGATTGATGGACTCCCACACCCTCCAAATACTTTTGATAATAAATGTGCTTTGTATTTGAATAGGCTCCTTCATTGTGAGGAGAGTATGAAGCCTAAGGACTTTCTAGGTTGGAAAACCAAAGGGCATTCAAGAGGAACTACAATATCTAATGAGGACTTACTAAGCATTCTCACCTTCTAGATCCATGATAATCTATTTAGCACAGAGTCTTACGCCGTGATGATGTTGCAAAGATGGTTTTTGTTGCACCAAAAGATTGACCTGTTAATGCCCGATACAACCGCCACTGCTATAGTTAATGAATCCATGGGAGGCAGTTAAGCCATGTCACAAACCCGAGCGTTGCATTGCACATCACAAGGAGAGCAAGGGCACACACCTTGCAACAATCCCCCCCAGTGCAAGCGAGGGGTTCAAACCTGTAACCCGAGCTCTGATACCAATTGTTGCAAAGACATTTGTCATTGCACCAAAAGATTGACTTGTTAATGCCCAATACAACTGCAAGATTTAATGAATCCACAAGAGGTAGTTAAGCCAGGTCATGAACTCGAGCGTTGCACTGCACAACACAAGGAGACCAAGGGTGCACACCTTGCAACAGATAGTAGATTGAGAGTAAGCCCAAACACTTTAGAATCATGAAGGAGACACCAATATTCCCAAGGCACATGATAAAATCTCGTGTTATAATATAAAGGAGATCAATGAGTGAAACAAATCCTAATAAGCCTTTCAATTTTCAAATAGGAAGCCTTAGAAGGAACCCAACATGAGGAATAATAAACATGAGTAGCAACCAAAATTTTAGAAAACACTTAAAATTTACTCACTAGAGAGAGGCTTAGTATTCCAATAAGCCAACTTTTCTCATTTCTAGATATAATAGCTTGTCATAAGGTAGTAGGAGAGACTTGAAAGGAAATGGGGATAACAATAAATTTGAAGACCTCCCCATGATCAATCCATTTTTGGATGACTAAATTTAATCAACAAAGCTAAGGAAAAATTGCATGTATCATTGTCTTTTTCCATTAAATACTTGAACCTAAGGCCTTGTAAAAAATGTCAAGGAAATAAAGGGATTATTGACATTATCTTTATCTTTAATCAAAGTAAGAAATGATTAATCTATAAAGTGGATTTTGATGAGATATAAAGAATAATTAGGAAAGGTAGCATCCTTGACTAACTTCTGGGAGATTGTATGGGTCAAAAGACAACCGAAGAATTTAGTAGAAATAACATAAAGTGTAGAGGCTAGAGGGAAACCCTAGTGGATAAACCAAAATATCCCAAAATAATTGAATTGTTAGTCATTAATTGTGATGCAAGCATAGGTATCGACAAAAATCCTCTTAATAGAATACACAAAATGAGCCCCAAAACTTAATTCTCAAAGCATGGCAATAATAAAAGGTCATTCAATATGGTCATAAGCGTTGACAAAATAAATTTTGAGAAACATTCTACGTTGGTAAGATAGTTGAGCCTATTCCATCCCTTCCTAGACAACAATAATGTTGTCAAGGATGCATCATGACTTAATTCAAAACTAGTTTGCTTAGGGTGAACTAACTAGAGAAGAAGAGGCCATAGCTTGAGGGTTTAAGCTTTGACAATAATTTTGTAGGAGTTGTTTAACAAGGTGATGGGATATCGATTACAAATATCCTTCAAGTTACCTACTTCAGGTATGACCTTAATATTATTCTTATTAATTAATACCCCTAATAAATTGAATGGAATGCTTCCAAATATACTTTATGAAGATCCCCACCCATAGTATCCAAAAGTATTTATAAAACTCACAAAGGAATCCATCCAAGCCAAGAACTTTGTCATTTAACATAGTCAACCTAGCCCCACATAGATCCTCATTTGTTAGTGGTTGATCAGAAATAATGTGTTGAAGTTGGAAACTTGGCAAGGAACCACATTCAAGCATTATTGTAAAGCAATATTATGATCAAAGTATCTTCTTGGTTAGTGAAAACTTACTCATAGTGCTAAACATAATCCTAGAGAATATCAAGAAATTTATTAAAATATTCTGACCATCATTAATTTTTTAATGTCTTAAGATGTGTGAAAATATCGTAGGGCTTAGAAGAATTATTTAGAGACCTTATCTTTGGTTAGATTAAGCTAGTGAAGACAATATTTAATTTGGGTATCCTAGGGAAAGTGAGTTTTTGCAACCTACTTCTACTTGTAGAGTTTGGCAACACACAACTACACAAACTAGATCAAATAGATGTGCCTCTAAAGTGTTCATGGATTGAAAAAGATAGAAGGTGGTGGAATCATATGATCAATGAATAAATAAACTATCTAGCACCTATACTTATGGAGGAAGCAAAATATGCATTTGATAACATCATTCTACCAATCAAAACAACTTGTATCATGTATGGGATGTGGTTCTAGATTCCAAACATGTTGAATATGTGCCAACATGGCCTTGTTCAAGATAACAATGACATGTTTATAAAAAAACTACGGCCTTGGGTTTAGCAAGTTTCCATTTAATAAAAAATATGCCATATAGTTACAGTCTAAAAGGACAACATCTAGCAAAGGCTCAATTGACAAGAAAAAATAACTTCCAAAGGAAAAGAAAGACTGTGTTGACAATGTGGCTCTATCAAGACAGTTATAGACTCTATCAATACCCACTTTGAGGTTACTCCATGTGTACCACATCATATTATCATGGTGGTAGCCAATATTGGGATCAAAAAGCCCCAATTTATGGTGTATAAAGTTCAAGGTCTTTATTTTCTAGTTATCCATATCATAGGTTAAAAATTGTATTTATCACATTCATCTCAAACATATTGAAATCTCCTTATTGAACCTAAGGGTTGATAGTCGTTGGATCCAAAATCCATCTCGAAAAGGTAGATCATTCACCAATATCATTTGAAGTATAAACATTAATAACTCCAAAGGAATGATTACATTAATGTTAAAAAGAGCCCACAGTGCTCTTAAGGTTGGTGATCTGTAACATCCCTATTCAATTAAATATTAACTACCAAGCCAGATAAAACAACTTACAATAGAAAGTAAAAAAAGGGAATCTAAACTTCTTACAAATAGAGAATGTCTAGACCTAGAAGTATTTGTTGAGTGTCATGCGCATAATATTTCCTTTGGATTTCTATTAAATATCAAATGTTCTAGGATATAAAATTCATAAGAAAATGTTGAGGGTCATATCCTCACTATCCAACTCATTGAGAATCAAATAACTATTCTACAAAAATCCTCTTTTAAATTGAAATTACCTATCTAAATGAAAATTTTGGGTAGGTTATCATTTATTTGGAACATATTTGTGCCTTCTTCCAGATGCCTAGGAAAGTTGTGGGACCTCCACTAGAACATTGGGGTAGTGAAGGGAAGTATACAATGGTCTCCATTTGAGAAGATAAAATCAACATTGCGAGTGGCACTCTAATAAATCTTGGCTTATTCATTTCATCAAACGTCTCCCAATAGAAATGAACAATAGATTTTCTTGGGTCCTAAGTTTTTGAAACTATAACTCCTTGAGTTTTTATTGACTATCCATCAATTCCATCCAAAGACTTAGGTGAAGCTCAGGATCTCTTTTATTATTATTGGCTTTGCAACTAAACATAGTTGATTGCCCTTCCTTTTTTTGGTAAGAGGGATATTAATAGTTGGTTGAGAGGTAGGTTTGTTATACAGAATAATTAGAGGGCACTCTTAAATCTTATTCTCAAAATATTGGAAATTATATAAAGTATTAGGTAGGTCCAAATAGAGAACATGTTAGAAGTGTCTCATTTGGGCAAGTTGTATATCAATTATCTCCTTTAGATTCTTGGAGAGGTCAATTTCAACATAGGAACTCTTCTAGGGTCAAGCTAAAAGAATTTTTCTAGTTTGATATGAATGATGTTTCCTAGGGAGGAGGCTATCTTAGTCAAGAAATTATAGCATGACAAAAGTAACCTAGGAAACTTTACCTAAACAAGGACACAGAGAGCACTTTCATTTAAAATGATGAAGTCTCTACTATAGGGTGTGAAAACAAGTAAAAAGGCACAAACATATCAAGGAACATGCTTGAGAATAACCTTAGCATGGTTTGCTTCAAAAAAACAATAATGAAACTCTCGGTGAGTGAGGTTCCATATAACATCAAGCCAAATCCCTTGTAGGACCCAAGCCTTTGATCCATTTTTGAATTTTTTTTATCTTAAAAATTAAGTTTCAAAAGATAAAAATTAGTTTTATTTTATTTATCCTTGAAACCAATACCTAAATTTGATGGTTATATAGTTGCATTTAGGCATTTTTGCCATAAAATATGACTAAAATTTTAGGAAAACTATATCACATGAAAAGGTAGGTTTTAGACAAATTATCAAGATTTATATAGGATTACTCTAATATGTATATTTAGTTCGTATATGATTTTTTAAAAATAAGACATCTCTTTGTATTTGAAGGACAACTTTGACTAATAACCATCACAAAAGAATACTTGATAGGTAGGTTCCACCTCAAATTCAAGCCCTCCTTGAAATGTGTATGAAAAATAAAAAAGAGACATTTTATATTAGCTTTTTTATTTTTTATTATTTTTAAAAATATAAACTAGTATTAGATATTTTGAATAAATTTATCTATAGATATTTTTCTTCTTTAAAATATAAATAAATAATTATTAGTTGATTGCTTTTTATCATTTTTCCAATGTAAATGCATAGATGAAAATAAATTATATGTTTTTTTATTTGCAGTAGTTTTTCATCTAAAGTACACATAAATAATTACACCATGAAACATAACCTATAATAGTAGCAAGGGATGAAGTGTAATGGGGCGGTTGTGTTCATTAAAAATTAACAAAATAAGTATTACAAACCTTTAGTTATAAATAAAATAACTTATAAAGGTAGCAAGGGTGTAATTTATTAGCATATGACCATATTCATAAAATTTAAAAACTTTAGGCCCCATTTATGGGGCTCTCTAGGCTCATCTGCACTTGAATAGGAGGAATGAGGCCAATTGGTCACCCCAGAAGAAGGATGGGTCAAGTTAAATTTCGATGGGATATTGCGTGTGAACCCTAGTCTAGCAGGTGTTGGTCATGCAATTCATGATTGAATAGGGAAAATTAAATTAGTGGCATCGATAAAATTGGGACAAGCGACCAATAATGAGGTAAAATTTCAAAGTGGGTATGTTAGGATTGTAAAAGGCAAGAAAAAAAAAATTGTTCAAAGGTCCACCTTGAAGGGACACTCTAAAAATTATTAATGCCATCCATTATAAGTCGACCCCAAATTAGAAATTACTTAAATGACTGGGGGTGATCGAACATCACTTGTAAAGCTTTGAAGCCTTTAAACTCTCCCACCTGTATTGGGATGGAAATAGGTTGGCGGATGGGGCCACCAACATAGCAAATTAGCAATAGACATGGCTATCTACGAGGTGAAGTGGTAGTTGTCACTAATTCGGTACGAGTTACATTGAGCCTTTAATAGGTTGATTCTAGGTGACGCCTACACTAATGAGGTGTTGAGGCATCATGTCAACACTGATGTTTCATCAATGTTTTTGGATGCGAGGGAGGAGACGCGGGTGGTGGAGAAAATCGTGAATGAGC
>VDFB02379711.1:123312587-123508948 GCA_007258455.2 Sequoia sempervirens
GAGAGAGAGACAAGCACCATTATCTCCAAGTATGAAGAGGAAGGTTGTCTTTCTCCTGTGAAACCCTCCACTTGAATAGGGCTGTACACACAATCATGCCAAGAAATTGTGAGTCCCCAAGAAACTTAAACTAATTTCCAAATTTAAAATGCAATGATTTAAATTGTTTCCACAAATTAATTCCAAAACTTTTTATGCACAAATTTTAATATAATATTTAAAGTTTGAGTAAAGACTTTGAAATTAAATGCAATAAATTATTAATTCAATAAACTCAAAGATTTGAAACAATTTTATTGCTCAGATAATTTATCAACATTAATACTTATCTTTGAAATGTGCAAAGAAACCCCCAACTATTGCTGGAATGGTCCTTGGTTTAGCCTCTTCCATCTGTGAGCAGTCTAGGAGGAAAGCAGACTTGGCTGCTCTACACGAGTGCTGGTTCCACCGGAACAATGCTCAACACTCATGCCACAAAACCATGCCCTGGCCAGGACCGTCCTGAGTGCACGCACTTGTACCCCAGGTTGGACACCCACTGTAGGAGTGCCCCTTCTCCGTCCTACTCACAGCCTGCTAACCTTGAAACCTTCTCCCGCAATGTGCTCCACTTGATTTTCCTCTTTTATTTTCCTCTCTCTGTCTTTTCCAAGTTTCACATGAATGATTTATATATCTTTTAAGGGGTGGTTTCCAAATCATCACACCCTTTCACAAAGGTTTCCTTTTTAACAATTATTTAAATAAATAATTAGGCTTCCCCTTTTAAAGAATGTTTATGCATATTCTTTAATCTCCCTTTTTACCAAAGGATTATAATATCCTTTATTTTTCTCCCCCTTTTTAATTCTAAAGGGTTATTTAATAGATTTATTTTCTCTTGGGGAAAAAGTCACATAACAATTCTCCCCCTGTAAATTAGCTGCTGTCCTCAGTAGCATGAGATAAATCTACATCACAACTCAGAAAACACATAATCAATAATTGAAGAAAATGATATTGAGCATAACCATTCTTCATAATAATTTTTATATATTTACTTCATCTATATCCTTTTCTTCTCTTAGTTCATAGATATCTCCCTATTCCAATTGTATTTTAAGTTAACAAGTATTACAAGAAAAACATTTTTTGCAATGACAAGAGCTATATATATACACACATATTAGGAATTTACAATGAAAGAAACTAATGGTATTTTATGTGTTTACTCACACATATTTCAACCTTATCAATTTTCTTTAATATAGATATTTTAATCACTTACATGTAACTTCAACATTAAATTTACAAAATTATTATCATGTGTTGACATAACATATACCTATTCAAACGACATACATATCCCATACTATGTAGTCACTCATCCTTGAACTATAAAATTAATACACTCAAAATACATTCTAAGATGATAATCATGCATTCCGGACTACATGAGTATCTTCTTTTTCATATGTCAAGTATAATTGAATGAAAATAAATACAATAGTCTATAAGACACATGTACAAAGTTATTGGGTTGATCAAGTCCAATATCAAAGTACAATAGAATAATACATGGTAATATTTCTTGGAATATCAATAGTAAATTATTAATATACATAGGAAACTTCATAGATAAACACTAGAACTAATCCTTCATTTAATGTAACTAGTGTGCACCCATCTAGAATAAAACTAAAATGCACTTGATGTCTATAGGTAGCCATTCCCTTATTATTTTTGACACATCAAAGCCCATGGTCCATGAGATGATTCTCATTCAAGGCTATATTAAGTGGGCAATAGTGTATTAAGATACTACTTGACAATTGGATCATATAAATTTGAAGACTTGTTTTTCATGAGACATTATGTAGGAACATCTTACTTTCTTGTGATAATGTGTATACACATGTTTGTATAATGAGAAAAATAGGGGGTAGATCACCAAAAACCTCTTTAAAGGAAAGAGTTGGGCTTAACTATCATTCCCATAATTAATTTTAAAGTGAACTATTGCATTCATTATCTTATGAAGAGGTTTTGTAAATAAGGGGAAATCACTAAAGTAGGATTTTACAACTATTTCAATAGCTTCTATGTTTTAAATATGAGACATGATATTAATATTATTGAATCCCCAACATTTAAAACTAAGTTAGATATTGAAAGAATTTTTTCTTAAAATGCTATGCTTGATCTATTTAAATTCACAAACTCCAACACATGATAGATCACAACATTAAGCACCCACTAAGTATGGGTAATAATTCACTATGATCTTACATCTATGTCACAAGGTTGAATTATTAGTCAAGAATTTCTAGATATAAATATCTAATTGAGTCCATTTATAAGATGACATATTACCCAAGGGTTCACTACGTATATTACGTAATATCCATTCTAGAATGTGTTATATAACTATCATGGTGTTTACTTTTATGTTTATAAAAAACAATCAAAATCAATAATGGTGGGTTTAAGACTAATCAAAATGTTTATGACAAAGAATATGTGTTGTTTCTTCAATAATTAAATAATTATGAGGAAGTTGAAACCTATATTTAGGACTTGCAAGCTAAAAGGAAGAAAATATATTATAGGTAAAGATAGGTGTTAATTCTAAGGCTATGTGTTATTTTGGGACAAATAATTCAAGAGGACTTATTCCAACAAAATCTAATGTGACAGCTCATTTTTGGTCAATCTAACCCACATATATGGCATAACTATACACCCATTTTTTACACTATGAAAGGGCAATGAGTGTTATTGTTATTTTTAATTAGAGGTGGTTTCTCCCCTTGCAAAAATTGACATGTCCTCATGTTTGATGATAATATAGTCTATTTGGTTTCATATCTTATAACAACATGGTTTTATTCTCACCAACCTATTCCAAACACATTGTCAATATTCCAAGTTTAAGATGTGAATCTAAGGACCTGTGGGTTATGGGCCCACAATGTAACTTAAAATAGACATATCAAAAAGTATTTTCTCAAAAAGAATAAGTTGACATGATACTATCTTAATAGGAAGACAAATTTCTTGTATAAGAGGATACTAGCTAAATAGAAGATTGATTTTTATATTGCTAAATCTATTCTCAAGTTTATTTGAGATCATATGATGTATAAATTGTTAATTCTAGAGTTTCATCAACTATCAAATAGTTGGATTTATGTGAGGGAATTGTCAAGGTTATCCTCAATTGATAACCTTGAGGATAACCATGTACGAAACCCAAAAGTTAAGTGGTCCATAAAGGATATTTAAACAATATCATATTTTCTAAATTTAAAGATGCCACAATTATCCTAATACCTATGGTTTACAAGTCCATCACACTTTCACTATGTCACTCTAGTACCTGAAGTATACCTTGGATCAACAACACACTCATATTTAAATATAAAATCCAAGTTCTTATTTTAAGATATGTAGCACTACATTACTACCTTATTCAACTCATCAGCCAACTTCAAATAGAAGTAATACATAAAAATAGTAATGAAGTTGATCATCTTTATATCAAGAATTTATTCCCATCCAAACATGAAAATTGATGTATTTTATTTAACATATATCAAATAATTTAAACAAGCATTAAATTTTGAACTTAAATTTATTTATTGTTTAGTGTACCATGAAATCATTGATATGATCAAAATTTGATATACATATACACATACACATACACATACACATACATATATATTCACATCTGACTTCCTCTACTTTTTTTTTCACAACTTCTATATTCATAAAATCATAAGCCTCACTTTTTCAATCCTTTATGAATCCATTGGATCTACGTGATCAATGAAGATTCACTAAGTTAAAATGGTGGAGTATATTAAAAGAATGATTTTGTATTTGCACGAGTTAAAGGGATTGTCGTTACTAAAGTTGGGGGTATACATGGATTTATTCATGGATCGCGATATCTTAAGAATTAAAGGTTTATACTATTCCTCTATGGCTCAACATATATCCCATTATAATGAATCTCATCTATGCAAGTAGAAAAAATTGACGAGGGAAAAATATAAATGGTTCAAAGATGCAATCTCTCATTTTGACAAGATTCAGATAAATATGAATGTTGGAATGGAACCACCAAACTGATCTGTATATTCATCTATTTCAAAAAAATCTTAGGAACGTGGCATTATATTATCCCACAAGTGTGACCTCACGAGGAAACTGCTAAATTAACAACTACAGTGATGCAGAGTAACTGGAAATGATTCAGATCAAACTGCTCACCTACGATGAAATGTGGGCAGGGAAGTAGAAAGCTATCTTATTGGTTATCAAATAGCCTTTACATGCATACCAACTCCAAGACATTTTATTTTATATATCTAAGAACTAATACCCTGCATACTACTTGCAGCTTGCTTTTGCTAAATTTACTAATATAGTAATAGTGAGGCAAAACTCATTAGGCCAAAATGCTTGGAAGAAAAGGGAAATTTTACATTTTGTTTTGCAAAGTTTTTTTTTTTTTTTGAACTTAATATACACAAAAAAATCAAGATCATTAAATCATAAATGCAAAAATGCCACAAATCTTTCACAAGCAGCCTACTAAAGCATTAACTAGTCTTGATCCAATCTTGTGAATAAACTGTTGGGATTACAAAGATCTTCTTCGAAAGCAACAACATTCATTACACAAGTGAATTGAAGAAAGATATGGAAGGCCAATGTTGGGTACTCTTACATAAAATCATATTTCTTTAAGAAATTTTGTCAAGCGATTCATTCCTTGTCTATGCTATCATGTTTACATGCATGTCTATCAGGCCAGTTGCTACTATCTCCATTTATCTTTTCTACCATGTTCTAAATCTTCCACAGTCACAGGTTTACAATTTTTGCACCTGTCAATTATAATTGCTTGAAGTTTCTAAATTCTCTTCTTCTTTTTTGACAATCCGTTTTGTGCAAATTTAGCTTCCTTGCAATTCGTGAGACCACTTTTCTTAGAGGTATTCTATCAAACGTTTTATGCTAAGATGAATGTCTATATTATATTTGAAGCCTCCATTTTGACACAGGCAATAGGAAAAAAATAGCAAAGGCAGACTTGACTTGTCAATTTAGATCTCACAAGTAAATACGAGAAGAGAATCTAGATGCAAATCAAATGATTGTCATCACTCATACCCTCAACACTTGTTTATAATGCAAAAGGATTGTAAATCTTAATGGACATAAAATTTTGTTTACGCCAAATGAGAAAATATTATTATTATTGCTTGTGTAATACTCATTGAGTGCAAACAAAAAAAGCATTAAGGTAGTATAGAGCTGTTAAGAATTGCTAAAGGAGACTTAAGACATCAATTCCCAAGATATTCGGTTGTATAAGATTTTTTCATTGATGCTTGCAATTTATATTTTGCAGTTGGGGATTAAATTGCAAATTTGAAAGGATTGAATGGCAGACTTCAAGTGATTTATGCTTATTTATATGGTATTTCACACGGCTACTCCAGGATTATATACTCCATCTGAAGATTTTTTTTGAAAGATTTTGCCATTTTTGTTAAAAAAAAATTTGAAGTGAGATTTTGATATAGGTATTTTTTTTAGTGTAATTCGATAGAAATCAAGTAAAAGAATTTATAATTTGGTAAATCCATGGTAGTGAAAACTCAATGATAAGTAAATGCCAAAGGCTCTCTTAAACCCTAAATTAATTTACCTCGTTGATGTAAAAATTTAAGAGTAGCCTTATTTATTTGCAAGAGAAAAAATAAATGCAAATATATATATATATATATATATAAGAATATGCATAAACATTCTTTAAAAGGGGAAGCCTAATTATTTATTTAAATAATTGTTAAAAAGGAAACCTTTGTGAAAGGGTGTGATGATTTGGAAACCACCCCTTAAAAGATATATAAATCATTCATGTGAAACTTGGAAAAGGACAGACATGAAAAAAAGAGGAAAATCAAGTGGAGCACATTGCGGGAATAGGGTTTCAAGGTTAGCAGGCTGTGAGTAGGACGGAGAAGGGGCACTCCTACAGTGGGTGTCCAACCTGGGGTACAAGTGCGTGCACTCAGGACGGTCCTGGCCAGGGCATGGTTTTGTGGCACGAGTGTTGAGCATTGTTCCGGTGGAACCAACACTCGTGTAGAGCAGCCAAGTCTGCTTTCCTCCTAGACTACTCACAGACGGAAGAGGCTGAACCAAGGACCATTCCAACAATAGTTGGGGGTTTCTTCTGCACATTTCAAAGATAAGTATTAATGTTGATAAATTATCTGAGCAATAAAATTGTTTCAAATCTTTGAGTTTATTGAATTAATAATTTATTGCATTTAATTTCAAAGTCTTTACTCAAACTTTAAATATTATATTAAAATTTGTGCATAAAAAGTTTTGGAATTAATTTGTGGAAACAATTTAAATCATTGCATTTTAAATTTGGAAATTAGTTTCTTTCAAAATCACTACCATGTGTAGAAATGAGATCAGAGAAGGTAATTATAAGTGATCAACTTAAGCTAAGAACAATCCACCAATTCCATGGGATGAAAACTTTCAACGAAATTAAAACCAATATAACTAAGGTTTCAGAAGATAACCAAAGAGTTATCTAAATAAATTGCAAGAAAAACTCCTACAATTTATGAAATCACAGGCATTACTGACTTTAATGAATGAATAGGGAGGCGCTATGGGCTGCTACTTTGATCTATTTCAAATGCCAATTTTACTGCAAGACTATAGTGAAAGGGGGTAGATGCCATAATCCTGGTTGTCAACTAGGTAAGCACATAGCATACAAAATAGAGTAATCATATTGCAAATTGTTAATATTGGAGGGAAGAACTTCTAGTTGTAATGACGTCTTCCAAAAGGCTATGCCATACTAGTATTTAAACATCAATCTAAAGGAGCTGATATCAAATTTGATATCGATCTGTAACATAAATCTACAAGAAGACCAAATAGTTTTAGCCAAATATTGAATCAACCCCAAAATGAACTGGATTCATGCCTCGGTAATACCTAGTTTGATATAAACGACATAACAAGACGCACAAACAGGATGCACAGACGACTGAAGCAAGGATGATACAAAAGAACCACATTTACTTTGGTCAACACATAAGGTGACTGCCAAAAAACAACATAAATGCCCTCAAGGGTTTCAAAACTGAAGGATCAAGCAAATAGCTCGAGTACAAAGCAAAATCATCCCATAGAGAATCAAATATTGTTGGTGTTAGTTCCCAAATCAATAGATGCAATGAGTCCTAAAGAGTAGCGACTCTCTCATATTCAAACTCAATGGGTTGATATGGCCAATGAACAAGAGAGTGAATAAAATACCACTTTCTCCCCTGCACTTCAGACTCTGTTAAATCTGGGAGGGTGATCCCAACAGTATATTTATAGATACTTGTGTGTTGAAGTACCAAATACACTGTAAACAGATGTTTCTCCTTTAGATGTTTAATAGACACAATATTATAAAGGCTTGGCTAACCTCTACAATAATGACTAATTTAAACATGAGAAATGTAATATAATGAGCTCAACACACAAACAAACTGAGAATGATATTTGATTTTATTTAAATTTTTGATCAGCTGTTGAATTAACCACCAGACTGAAACAAGAATAACACACTTAGATCAGTGCTTTATCCATTGGGAGGGAGTCAATTTCAATATCTGTGCAATCTGATAACAATTTAATACATATAATCATCCAAGCTTTGAAGATACTACATTACAGTATTTCAACATAATATCTCAACCATAACTTCTTATCATAATCCTAGCACTCAGCCTCACATAAACCAATAGCTTCACTCAAGCATTTACATACATTCTTTGAATGGACAAGCAAGAATAAAACTAAACATCCACTGGAATTCAATGGAGACGAATAAAATAATTCTTGATTATGTTATTCATAATTTATAAAACCAGTACATATGAGATAAAATGGCCTTGAAATTGCACTATTCAATATTATCTTGCCAATATTGCAATCAAAATTACATAAGTATCAATAGACTCCAACCTAAAACAAAACCTCTGAAATGTTCTCTCTTCCTATTAGAGTATTCTTTGTGATTAATTACAAAACAACCTCTCTCTAAAAATGAGGTAGAAAGACAACACTTAAGGAAACACAAAAAACCCTAAATGTTCATCTAAAGAAGACACTTGGCACATTTAGGTTCACTGATTTTCAACTGCCTTTACTTGTTGAAGAATTTTCAACCTGCACTTTGTTTTCTTGCTCCTCACTCCATTGCCCTGCAACAAAAAAATATTCCCCTTTGTGAAGATTCATTCTTCTTCATCATTTTCCTTTACCCATGTTTGAAAAATGCCTTGTTGTAGAAGATACCCACTTTTTTACTCGCAACTGAAAAATCTCTCAAGTGAGAGCCCTTACTTTTCACTTTCGGCTGTAAAAAACCCCTTGGTTGTAAAACACCCATTTTACCTGTGTATTTATCATTTACTAATATCCACAGCTCCAAACCTTTGTTTTTACTTGGGAAAGCATTCAAATTATTTTATCGGGCTTTGAAAATCACATTACTCGTGCACATTTACCTCCAGCAAAGAGAGCAATTTTCCTGTCAGTTCATTACTCCAGCATTGCTCAATATTTAGCATCGCACATCTCCAATAGAAAATCCCAAATGAGAAATATAATGGCGATGAAAATTTGAGCCAAGTTCTTGTGAAAACCATTTATTAGGAAAATATAAATTTACTTGTGCACCTTCATATTTACCCCTTCATACATTAAAATTTTAAATTTTAAAAGAAAACCTTTTAAAACTATATGTTCTCGGCAAACAATTTTAAAGTTTAAAAAAAACTTAAAAATCTTTCACCTAGGCCCACCACACTATTCACCAATCTTTTTCATCGCATATCTCTAATTCATTTGGAAAGGCTAATATCTATTAGTTCAGAAATAGGCAACTTCGCCCATCATGAATACATCACGAAAAGGAAGTTTGAGAATAGCGATGAGCGAAGTCATCGCTCCATCGTAGATGCACAAGGAAAATTATGTCTTCAAATAGTGATGAGCCAAATTTGAAGAACGCATCATCGCGTATCACTAATAAGATGAGGAAAAGATGAAATAAATTAGCGATACATGATATTCATCTGTATCCCTAAATTTTTCAAGTTTCTGCTGCTTCTCGAACCTCGGCTGCACCAAGTAAATGTTTACAGTGGTCAATCTACAACTTTATCTCCATCATTGAAGCCATTGTATGTACATGTTGGCCACAATAGGAGGTTTGCAGAGCACACATAGAGCATCCATAAATTATGCCATTGTTTGAAAAACCCCAACCGTGCATTTACATTTTCTCTTACCAGCAAAGAAATTTTTAATTCTCCCTTTTTAATCGGCTGCAAAAACCATTTGCTCATGTCTTTACATTTACCTTGCTATTAAAATTCCATCAAAGATTGCCATGGATGCTTTTTTGGATCCGCCATTTCCTTACACAAACATTTATGATACCACTGCACAAGCATCGCGTATCACGAATGCAAGGAGAAAGTGAAGACATAAATCAACGATATGCAACAAAGAGGAAATGGTATTGCTCATCGCTGATTTGATTTGGAAAAGAGACCTCCAATCCGTGATGGGAAATGAGAGGCATACACCATCACTGATCGCCAATTTAAATGTGAAGAACGGATCAAAATAGTGACTGGGATGAGTTTTCCTCTAAAGCTTGAAAGTCGTGAAAGCTACTTTTCAACCAATCACAAGCAAGATTTAAACTTGCTTTTCCTCATAACATTTGAACTTGTGCTTTATAATTTCCTTAAATGCATTTTTGCATTTTCCCAATATTAAAAATATTTAAAATATTAACATTAGAAACATTATAAAAAATTGTGACTTCTAATTACGCCTACGGCCCAAACGGAGAAATTTCACTGCACACAAATGATGAACCTTGGAAATGATATTTTTTGTGTGCTGCCATAATAAATTGTTTAGAGAAAACCCATTTTCTCAAATTTTCTCATCCATCAAAAATCAGGTACCTCCTTTGTAAATTGGCCCCTGGGACGTGTTTAACACACCTGAAATGCATTAAAATAATGCATCATATGACCTCCATTTTTTATGAAAAAGGAGCAATAGATGTTTTAGACCAAAATAATAAATGGGTTGTCCTTAGATTTTGAAATTTTGAAAATTTTTGGGACACCATTTTTTACCATGTCACGATCAGAAAATGATTAAATAACCCATCAGAACTTATCCTGGGAGCCTAAAACTGAGTAGGCATGTAGACACTTGACCCAAGAATGTAGTGCAATAAACAGATCAGCAAAATGGATCCTGAGGTGAAAAATATTAATTGACAAATTTGCTTACTTAGGCATTTCTGCAACTGCACATGTTTAACACCAATCAGGGCTCTCAAAGTCACCACTTTGAAAAAAAATCAAAACAACTCCTAGGGGGCTGCCATTGGAAACATAAGCTCATCTAGGTACACTGAGTATGTGTGCAAAAGATATTTTCTTCAGTCATTATTTTTCACGAAATATTAGGGATCAAAGTTGACCACCTTGAAACATTGTCAAAAATGCAGATGTAAAATTGAACAAATTGCATTTGCTTTTGATCTCGAAAAAATAGAAAATCTGATCTTGGGACTCTGAAATCAGACAGGAGATTACATGAATGTAGAGATAATGGAGAACAACAATCCATTTGTCATAACAATCATCCAGTTGCAAAAAATCAGTTCACATGTGAGGCTACTTTTTACAAATTTGACACTGTCCAGTTTGCAAATCTGAACTTTTTACAAACAGATTCAAGCTAGAAAACTAAGAAAATGGATTCATGGGGCTATGTCAACTAACATAGGGCATCATAAAGATGCAGAGAATCATGGAAAAATATTAGTTGGGCTTAATACTCAGCAGGCACAGAGATACAACATCACAAAGATGGCCTACTTTGAAAGGTGCAACATGTGTAAACAACAAACCAACTTTTGGGCCTTAAAACTAAGACTTCAAAAACTCACCAAAACATATCCAAGGAGGCTGCAAATGGTCACACACCATCTCTGATAGGTGCTCAACACTTCCCCAAAATGATTTTTTATGACAATTCATGGGTGCCAAATTATAAGCTCCCAAAGTGAGCTACCTAGGCTTATTCTGTAGGGTACTTCTGAGTGCATTAGGAAAAATTTTACATGGGCCATCAAAAATTTAGCCAAATTTTGGAGGTCCCAATAGTGGCTCTTTATGGGGATGTATGCCCCCTTGTGGGCATAACAAGAATTCAAATCTCTGGGAGAGCAGACCAAGTGCCAAAAACATTGGGTGACAGAGTCTTTATTAAAAAAATTAACTTCACTTGGTGGCCTCAGGCCACCAAATGAAAAAGGGCAGTCAATTCTTACCTTTGTCAAACACCAATCTTTTAAAAGAGTTGATCTCTTTTAATCCATACTTTCCTCTACCACACCATAGTAACATTAGTAACTTCATTCTTGCATAGACAAGTGTTAGGCTACCTTTGAATTTAGCTTTACTATCACATGGAAACCAAATGACATAAGCAGCATCACTGCCACTCATTTCATTTTTTGATTATGTGGCAAGTGACAAATTGTGAGGATAGTGATCAAGACCATCTGAAAACACAAACTCATCCCATTTGTTGATTCCCTCACAATGATTAAGGTCAGAAAAGAAATCATCATTCAAAAATAGTGTGCAATCCTTCTGTGTGTCGAGCAAAGAGTGCTCACACATTTGTAACTCATTGAACTGAATTGCGTCACATATGATTTTGTCATCATCCCAACAACACTACCCAATCACATTATTACATGCCTCAATGTTCTGAAAACAAGACTCACCAAAACTCATAATACCTTCATCCACATTCAAATCATAGCATTTTGAAGAAATGTCAGCATCCCAAACAATGTTTCCTACTTCAAGCTCATAGAAAAGATTGTCAACACTCGTTATATTATAATAAAAAGAAGCCTCAAGTGCAGGTTCATATGACTCAGAAACTACTTCTGCAACAAATTCCTCACAATGACTGTTTAAAACACATTCACTACTACAAGAAGTATCATATTCAACACCACCTCCTGCTGCATCAACATGACAATCTGAAACATACTGCTCAAGAGGAAAACTATGAGTTGTAGATCTAGAAAAGAGGTCCTCATATGCATCCATGTGATTGACACAATCACATTCTTCAAGTGCAAACTCATCACAAAGAGTGTCATCAGTTGTACCAATATTTGTCTCTACATTTCCACTATCAAGTATAACTTCTTCAATGTTGATCTCATGCAAACATTCAGGGATAACTTCAAAGTTAGCAAAAGAAGTAGAAGAAGGTAAAGAATAAAAAAAAATAGGAGTTCCTTGTTTACCATTATCAACATATGCATGCTCCTCATAACCAACCACTTTAGATGATTCATTTAATGAATCGCTTGCATACATATCTCCTTTGTTGATACTGCAGCTACAATCAGCAAGGCTACCTTCTTCACTATCAAATTGAGAACCATCAATGGTTTCTTCATTGCAATTACTTTTGGTTGATTTCTCCAACTGAAATCCATTGCATACCTTGTCAGTTGCATCATAACACTGTTGATCACACATTTCTTCTTCAAAAATTTTGTTCAACTCATATTCATCATCATGTTCTTGTGAGGTTTCAAAAAATCTCTCGTCATTAAGACATGAAACTTCTGAATTAGCATGCTCTTCAACTATATATTCAAAATCCATAGAAGAAAAAATACTTTCATTATCATTTGCATCATTGCAACCCTCTTTTGATACAAAAAATTGGCTCTCTATTTCTGTATTTTTAGAGCAAATAGAAGAAACTTCAGATGTTTCATCATCTCTTTATGACCATTATGGCTGCAATCTTCATCTAGTTACATTTTCTCCATGGGTTGTTCAGAAACAAAATCTCATCACTACAAGATGCATTATCATTTTCTTTTGTTATACCATCTACATTCATTGAACTAAGTCTTGAAAAAGTACCATCACATAATTGAGTTAGGAGATTACTTCGATATTTATCTATCATTTCCTCAATTACTGAAAGCCATTGATATATGCATTTAATATTAGGAGGCTTCAAATGAGCTGGCATAGTACTTAGACCTGGCTCAAGTATTTCACAAAAAACATCAATACACACTGATTCATCAGGTCTATTTAATGTCGGTATAGCAAACAAAATCTTCATGAGTCTATTATGAAAATCATAGGAGGATTCACCCTCAAATATTTTTACATCATATAATGCATCAATAAGTGACATAAGTTCAACCTCATTTTCAGATTTCTCTTCATATTCTTCTTGGGTATGCAGATTTCTTTCTTCAGACAAGCATTCATCATTCACTTCACCAAACTCATCCATGAATGGTTTCTCAAGCTCTTTCCATGAACATATGGAATGCATTGGTAGACTAGAAAACCAATATTCAACAGTATCTTCTAAAGTTCTTACAAAAAACTTCATGACAACATCTTCCTCTACTATTTGAAAATCTTCCATTACATCAAGAAAAACTTGTACATGTTGTGATGTTGATTCTTCAAAACCTCCTCTAAACTTAGGCAAACATTCATTAATTCTTCTAGGGACAAAATGTGGGTAACCTTGGATTTGATTAAAATCTAGAGGGTGGTATCTTTCATTAGTGAACACTTTCCTTTGAGGACAAGGTTGTGTTATAGGCATGATACTACAGCTTGTAGAGGGAGAACTAGGACAACAATACATTTTTACAAATAAATAATTTATTCCCTCTACAACTAGTTTCTTCTCAAGATATCTTTTCAGATTATCTTACTTTCTTATTTCCCTTTTCTACTAGTATCTTAAAATACTCAATAAAGGATAGTATTAACTAGAACTTTTTGTTCAAAACCTTCATACAGAGATATTACAATAGAAAAATACTTGAGAACTGCTACAACCAACTCTTTTGATGATGTAGAAACTTATGTAGAGTCGCCACCTCTTTGAAAGAGGAAAAGATCTTCAAGGAGCAGAAAGCTTCTTCCAAGATCTATGTATTTTTTAGTTCGCTCCACCAACAGAGCACCAGACTTCAAGAATACATCAGAAATAGTGCAACGATCTCCTTCAAGTATGCAGGTCCTTGGATCATTCAAACCCAAAACTATAGATCAACAAATAATATGACTCTATGATAAGACAGTCTGCAACTGGAGATTCAAAGTTCTCCCCAATAGAGTTGTCATTCTGTTGGTTCCCGAATCAACAGATGCAATGAGTCCTAAACAGTATCCACTCTCTCATATTCATACTCAATGGGTTGATAGGGCCAATGAACGGGAGAGTGAATAAAATACCCCTTTCACCCCTACACTTCATGCCCTGTTAAACCTGGGAGGGTGATCCCAACAGTATATTTATAGATACTTGTTTGTTGAAATGCCAAATACACTGTAAACAGATGTTTCTCCTTTAGATGCTTAATAGACACAATACTATAAAGGCTTGGTTGACCTCTATAGTAATTCCTAATTTAAACATGATAAATGTAATATAATGAGCTCAACACACAAATAAACTGAGAATGATATTTGATTTGATTTAAATTTTTGATCAGTTGTTGAATTAACCACCAGACTAAAATAGGAATAACACACTTAGATCAGTGCTTTATCCATTGGGACAGAGTCAATTTCAATATATGTGCAATCTGATAGTAATTACGCGGGTGATGAAACACATGGCAATAAGTCATATATTAGGTCATCAATTCCAACACCTACATTAATTATCTAGAGCTTTACAAAATCCACTACATACAATTTTCCTTTTATTCTCGTTGCCAACTTTTGTTTCCCGTTGTCATTCTGACAGGGAAAATATTTTTTTTTCACATAATTTTTGACCTGATTTTTCCTATAAATATATTTTTTTCCTTGCAAAAATACTTATTATGTTTGTGAGTTCTTTCTTTTATATTTCAAGGGTTATAGGCACTTCAATCAAACTTTTGAGTCTAAAGAACCACCTGTGGCCTTTGTGGGAGAGGTCACTAATGATAGAATTAAGTGGCTCCTGAAAACTAAGTGCCCATTGACCATTACTACATTCAAGTGGGTGTTGGGGAGGGACTTCATCATGGATTCAAATCACTATCACGCTAACACAGAAATTATCTGATGGTTCGTCACCTCCCTATTGGACCTGAACGCCTCTAAGTTGTGGATAGTGCAACTCTGCAAGACCATGTTCTACAAGGAGCACCTGATAGGGCTTGAAGAGGTGGTTGTCATGGCGATCCCAGGCCTTGGCATACCATCCGCCATGGACCTCCATCATCATGTTGATAATGTTGAATTGGTGCCCTGGTTTCCTTTGCTTTTTGGCTTTAAGAAAATGACTCTAGAGTGGCATCACCAACGAGCGAGGCTCGCTAGCTCGTTCCTCCTCAAGGTGAACAATGTCGAGCTAATTTTTGGAATGGAGTTGTAGATTGCCATTTTGAATTTAGTGTACCATTCTATTGGGGTGGTGGTGGACATTGATGACTGACTCGTGGTCAATTCCTCTAGAGTTATGTGTTGAAGACCTTTTTGTCATATTCTCAAAGTTTTTTGAAGATGTCACCGTGTTTTTTTCCTGTTGTGAGATGGAGGTCAAATTTTGTGTCAACCTAAGTTGTTACCTCCAACATTTTTGGTTGTAAACATGAATATTATTCTGGCTGCTTTGAAACAAAGACCTCTGTGTACTTTTTCGCAGAGCTTTTCCAAGCTCTCCCTCAAAAATAGGCCTAAGCGCCAAGCGACTATATGTAAATTTTATCTTATAAATATATTATATCCTTTTCATCATTTCTATATTTTGTCTTATTTGCAAAAATAACGTATCTACAAAATTTTATACATATGGTACATAAAGTGTAAAATTTTATGAACTATGAGTTTGTAATTAAACAGCTTTAAATGAATATTGTTTACTGGTATCCCCATGATGTTTACATTCATATCCTCGATTTCATATGCATTAATAGTTTTGCATTTCAAAATGCAGAAAGGACCCTTCCACAAAGAGTCAAATTTAGCATGTTGTCCTTGCTCAACGGAACGCTCATCGTATTTCAAAACTAGGCTTCCTTCTTTGAACCCTAGGTCAAAAGCCTTTTTATTGAACCACTATTTGACCACTTGTTGGTACTTGACCATGGTGTCAAATTCTTTTTACCTTTTTTCCTAAAGGCTTAGCAGCTCGACTAGCCTTACTTCCATTCTGTCATTTTCTTTGACTTCTAAGGACTTAAAAATTTGTAGTGTTGGGATCTCCATCGAGGTAGGTAGGATCACCTCCTTTTCATATACTAATTAATAAGGAGAAGTCTTTCAAATTTACTTCAAGGTGATGTGGTTCACCCATAAAGCTACCTGTAGGTGCTTTTGCTACTCTCTCTGGTGTTTTGAGCCAATGTGTTTTATTAGTTGGATCAATTTTTTGTTTGTGGACTTTGCTAGTCTATTCCCTTGTGGGTAGTAATTTGATGAAATATTCAGATAGACTTGGTCCTTAAGGGAAAAATTCGACATCCTAGTTCCTACAAAAGCTCGCACATTTTTAGAGATGATAGTTTTAGGAGAGTCGAACCTTGTTATTAGTTCTTCACGAAAGTTGACAATTTTGGCTCCAGTAGTGTTCTTTAGGGGATCACTTATATCCATCTCATAAAATAGTATGTGGCTATTATGATTCATTTATGTCCTGAGCTGGAGATGAGGTTAATCATCCCGATGAAATCCAGTTCCTATTGTGTGAATGGTTCTTCAACAATGATTGGGCTTAAAGGCATAGCAGAGTTCTTCTGCTTGTTGATGTAGAATTGACATTGAGAACATTTTCTCACTAGATTATGGAATTCAAAAAATATGGTGGGCGAATAATACCCTACCCGCATGATCTTTAAATTGGTAGTTTTTGCAGAGAATTTTTCGCCTTGTGGGCTACTATAAAACTCACCCAAAATTATTTTGGCTTGCATCTTGTCCACATAGTAGAGGATGACTCCATCAAAATTCCTTTTAAAAAAAGATCGATAAACACATACCTGATGCCTTGGATTCTATAATGCATCCTTTTGTGCATCAGGATGGATGGATATCAGTCATTTTGCATGAACTTTATCCGATTTACCACCCAAGACTCATCTGACTTGAATTGGTTCATGCAAGCTTGATAAGTCTCTTTAGCTTCTACCTCAGGGTTGAGCTCTTTGGTGAGATATTCACAAAATCCTCTTCCTCTAACTAACTTTGTGGGATAGATATCTACTTCATATTCCAAGATCTTGGTGATCCAATTGGCCCTTTTTTGGGTGATCTCCCCTCCATGATATATTCCCTTACATTGGGGTGAGTGACAAGGATCATGATCTTACTTGCTGAAACCAAGTGTCTAAACTTTTTAAGACTCTTTACCATCACAAAGTCCTACTTCTCCACCAAACTATATTTGGTCTCATACCCCTTTAAGGTCCTTGAATGGAAAGCAATGGGGTATTCTCTGCTTCCTTCCTCAACCTTCTGTGTAAGTACAAAGGCTATACTGTACTCATTGTTGTAGACATATAACACAAAATCTTTTGAAAATATGGGTTCGATAACACCAAAGTTATGGAAATAGCTACCTTGATCTTCTCAAAAGAAATTTTTCCTTTCGGAGTTCACTTGAAAGCTAGGCCTTTCTTCAACATCAGCGTAATAGGTCTAGCAATCCCCAGAAAATCTAAAATAAATCTGCAAATAAAGTTGATATTTCCTAAGAAATATTGGACTCCCTTTTGGTTGAATGGTAGTGGTAGTTCTCTTATAGCTTTCACCCTTTCGGGGTCGATAGCTATTCCTTCCTTGGAGACCACAAAGCCAAGAAATTTTCCTTGCAACACCCCAAATACACACTTTTTGGGATTTAAGGAAATCCCAAATTGTTGACACCTCTAAAATGATTTTTGCAGGTGATTGAAATGGTCCCCCATAGATTTCAAAAATATAGTCAAGTCATCTAGATAGATAATGATGATCTTATTGATCAAATCCTTAAACATGACATCCATCACGTGTTGAAAAGTGGCCCCTACATTTGATAGGTCAAAAGGCATCTTTATGTAGGTGAACATTAACCATTTGGTGGTAAACGTTGTTTTGTGTTGGTCTTCACCTTTAACATAGACCCGATTATAACCTAAGAAGTTGTCGAGTAGTGAGAACATTTTTTATCCTGCCATAGTCTACAAGATCTATTCCATCGAAGGTACAGTGTAATGATCTTTCAAAGAAGTCTTGTTCAAGTCTCGAAATTCCACGCAAATTTGGATATCACCATTCTTCTTTCAAACAAGGACTAGATTAGATACCCAAGTGGAGTGTTTAATCAAGAATATGATCCTTGAGTCGATTAACCTTGTGAGTTCTTACATCATTAAGGCCTCTAATTTTGGGTTAACAAGCCTTTGCTTCTATCGATTAGCCTGGGCCCCTCGACTAGGTCGATGGTGTGTTGGATTATGTTCAGATCATATCCTTTCAGATCACCATAGGTCCAATCTATGACCTCATTGTATTTGGCGCATAGGGACCTTAATCTTTCTTTATCACCTTGTGGAATGTTCCTCCCGACTTTGAGTTTTTTGTCATTTCTGAAATTGAGGTCTTCATAATCTTCCTTGTTTGCATGAACCTCTATTTGGTGTTCCTTGCATCTTCATAGTCAAAGAGGTTCTCTAGAGTGATTAGGCCCCACAAGAGCTTATTTCTTTTGAGTTGGGTTATTTGCACCTTACCTACTTCTTTGAATCTTGGTTGCATTTTTTTGTTAAACTCTCCTAACTATCATAGTCCAACACAGAAATTTGGGCATCATCCTCTAAGACCTACCAATTTTGAACATTGACAGGGATAGATAGTCAAACAATGACTCATACCGCATGTTGGCTTATGGCTAAACCAGAAGTTAGATCAAACTGTGAGCTGATTGAGGCCATTCTATCCATGATAATGTTCTGAGATCTCATAATTACCTGGATGTTGAATGCTTAAACTCTTCAATCAAGTCCCAGACCCTATGCTAGTAGGATCACATTCTTACGTTCTTCGTGGTCACCAATCTTTGGACCTACTTTACCACTAGCTCAAAATCTTTGAACACTTGTATCCCTTCAATGCTCATTTTTTTGCTAGCATCAGGCTATGAACCAAACCTTCATACTCCACATCATTGTTCATGCATGTTAACTGGAAACAGAAAGCTCAAAGAGTTTCTGACCTGACAGGAGATACAAGGTGGATCCAAAGTTGATCCTACTTTTGGCACCATCAAAGTGAAAATTCCATAAGCCACCTTTCCCTAACTCATCTAAATCCTTTTGTTCCTTGACCAGCTTCAAAAGGGTCTAATCTTTGTCAAAGATCACGTATGTGCCCATACCAATGGCATGGAAATTACCAAAAAGGTCGAAATCAATAAACTGGCTTAACAAGACTTCCTCTTCTAGGTTTTGATCACTCGCTACCTCTTCCTCCAACATCTCAATGCAGTACATCTCTTTTTTGAAAATTCAGGTGTGTGCAGCTTTGAAGCTCATCACTGCATGCTCTGTGATATGTTTGGGATGCAAGGGTTTGGACAAAATCTTTTTTTTTCTCATTCTTTAGTCTTCAATATCAGGTGGGACCAATTGAGAGTCAGATACCCATCAATCTTTGATGTGAAGTCTCTTGATAGGAACATTCTGAAAATAGGGGGAATGTTGATTATGACCACCTCTTGGGTGACCATCTGGCTTGGGTAGGAGTACAAGGTCAAGGGGATATTTTTAATTTGGCCTATGGTTGGAACCTTCTTTCTGTCCAATTGCATATTTCCCTTATCTAACTTAGGCCTATGGTTCATATTTTAAGTTTAGGGCATCGGCTACTAAATTGGGCATCACTATGGTACTAGCCCTTGAATCTATCATATTTTTGTGTAATAGTTTCTCCCCTACAATAAGAGTCAAGAAAAAGGGGGTGGGTTTTCGCCTACATACCTCTTTCTCATTTTTTTTTTCTCTAGCATTCTTATATGTTGTAGCTCTTGAAGATTGAGGGTCCAAATCAAGCCTTTTTCCTTTATCTTGGTTGTATGGCAAGACCAAATCAGATTGTGGAACATGTTCCTCTTTACTCAATGAATCTCATAAGAGGTATTCTGCTCTGGAATGGATAAAATGTCCCATAATGATATGTTGGTAGGATCCTTCTTCAATTTTTCCATGACGTTGATTGCTCCGATCGGTGGTACCTTTGGTTTGAACGGAGGTGTTTCCCTTGCTCTAGGAAAAATTTGGTCTATCACCAGCAGGTTGGAAGCCTTATCAGAGACTTTTGGTTGTAACTATTGCACTTGCAGTTGAGGTCATTGTGGTTTTCGTACTTGTGGTACTTGTGACACATATGGCACTTACTCCCTGGTGAGTTTTTTTTTCGATTAGGCATTATAATTTGACTACACTTGTGGTGTTCCTATTGTCAGAACCTAATTTGTAAATACTGAGTCTCCTCCCTCCATCCAAAAAAAGAGCACTTGGTCAAGGAGATGTATGTTTCTTGCTCCAAAGACATTCCTTGCATCTAAGCACTAAATCTAGCATTCTCTATCCCGTGGGATTGATAACTTTTGGAATCTAGAGGAATGCCTTTACTCCTTTGTCCTGCCACTCTCTGTTGAATATTTCCTCTTGGACAATTTTAGGGCATGTGGGCATCATTGTATGGGAAGTGCCACGCGTTTCTGTCTTCCGAAAAAAAATTATTTGGGACTAAGTTCTTGCTTGTGTTGGACTTAACAATCTAAAGTGGAGTGGTTACCGAGACCATCTAGCTCAATGATTATGGCTAGTTGCCTCCTCTTAGAGCTCCTTGGTACGTATTATGTTGGAAGGGTGGTCTTCCTCCTTGATAGTTTTGTGGGGGTCTTTGGAGGTACCTCTTATTGGTGTTTTATAATGATGAGCTCATTCGTAAAATTTCTAAGTAAATTTTTCATGTCATTCATATCCACATCTAATGAAGAAGAGCTTGATGTGCTTGGTTGTGTATTTGGATACACATGCATTGAAGGTGGTTGTGTAGCTGATGTGCTAAGAAGTGTAGCAGACGTACTGGGGATTGCTTCTTCTTGCATTCTATTAAATATTTCAATGAACATTGGCATCGACGGTTGTGGTGGAAGCTTCTCAATGTCAATCAAATTGTTCTCCACTCTTATGGATAGATCATATGCATCAAGCAAAGTATCGCCCCTCTGTCACTATACCGTAATTGCAACATTTGAATTGAAAGCTTTTAGATAGAACATGAATTCCATTGTCACTGGAGCCTTGGCTATTGTAGGGATCCTTTTCCAAGTTTTATGGAACCTAGTATTGAAATCTATTGTAGCCCCCTGTGGCGCTCTCTTGATCGTTATCAATTGTTGCAACATCGATGAGTGATCTCCCTTCTCCAAAAAGCACTTGAAGATATTTTGTATAAGCTCATCCCAAGTGCAGATGGAATTGGAAGCTAGCTACCTGTACTAGTCTTGAGCCTTGCCTTTAAAGGATGTGGCCAGTAATCTGAGGGCTATATTATGCTCGGTGATATTGTGGATTCTACAAACATCTGCAATATTTTGGAGATGCTTGGAAGGCATTTTGAATTCCTCCCCAATAAACTTTTGGACTACTTTTAGAGCATTAGTGGGGATAGTAGGCCATGTATCGCAAGGGGTAGGAGTAACTAGTGGACTACCACTATCCTAATAAAATTTCTCGGAGCTCCTAGGAGAACTATAGGGAACAATCCTCTATGAACATGGAAAACAGGTATTCTAATTTGAAAAGCTCGGTCGCCTAGAGGGGTAGATAGGGCTCTAGACTCAGGACTAACACTCCAGACTTTGTTTACTCTAACAGGTGATATAGAATTTGTAAATCGTCTTCTCCTAGGACTAGAAGAAGGTAATTGGGAGTACTGGAAGCTACCTCTAGAGGATGCCCTTGTTTGGATCTCGGGCATGATTTTACCAACCTCTCCTTCTGATCTAATTCAAGTTCCTCCTTAAGGTTGGGTATCAGATGTTGTGAAAGATCTTGGTCCCACCAAGTGTGCCAGAAAAAGAATTTTTGATCATGAAAGTTTGTGCTTCTTTGAACAACCTTATGGAAAATTCAATGAAAGGGTGACCTTCTTGCGCTTGACTAAATAACCTCTCGTATTTTTAAAGAAGCCAACTCTTCCTTTTTTGGGGGAAAAGGGAGAAGGAAATAAAAAAAATAAACTTAAATAAGGCGATTCATCAAAAGGTTTTACAACATTTCAAAACTCTAATAGGTTCTCCTTTCTGATAAAATGATCAAAATATCCCCTCCATGGTTGAAAGAATAAACAAACCACTAAGGCTCATACAAGCACAGAGAGGTTGTTTGGTTTCTTCTTCTATAAGTGCCTTGAAGATTTTCCAAAAAAGAGTATATTGAAATCAGACAGAATATTTCAAACTCTTATAGTAGTATTATCCCAATGGCATAGTATGAAATCTAACATAACATTATCAGGGAATAAAATAGTATCTAGACATGATTCAATTCACTACAAATTTGGAGCTAGAAGACATAAAAGCTAAAATTAGGAACCAACTATCAAGATTATATCTAAAAAGATATAACTAACAAAAAGCATGAATATACACGAATAGAGAATAAAGCATACAACAAAGGCCACTAGATCATATTTTAGTACATTCTTTCCTTCTATTTCTTGATTTGAAAAAAATAATACAAAATGCCAAGGTTAGACAATCTTTGAAGATAGTTTCCTTGAAAAATTATTACAAAATTTGCTACAAGGCAATACAAAACTATAAGAAATTCATCCACACTCCTCTAATTCTATATCTCTCTTCAAAGAGGCTAATGGAAATTCCCTTTTATAGATTAAGGGAAGCATACAAGCACAAAACACTCTTTCTTGCCAAAAAAAAACCTAACAGGTGGCATCAAAAGGCAACCTAAAAAATCCAATCGAAAATCAAATCTGATTGTGGAAATCCTGAGTAATAAATATTGAGTTGCTTCAATAATGGCAATGGGTGCAACAACTCCATGAAATGGATGCCACAAGAGTTGCATGAAGATTTCCTTGTCAGAGGAAGATACGAGGTTCATTTAAAAATCCGATCTGATCAACTGCAGGCAATAATAGCGTCATGAAATGGATGTTGGCCTGTGAGATTGTGAAGGAGAAAAATAACATCTACACCCGGCAGCACTCGAGAAAAAACTGTTCCCGTTAGTGAAGAAACCTTCTCGACAAAAATAAAGTGACGTGGCACACTGGCGGGTGTTCTCCAAATTTCACTTGAACAGCTCATAGAAAAACCTGATAGGGCAGCCACGTGTTCGATTTTGAGCTCAATAGTATTGATGTTCAAAAAATTTGCATAGCCACTATGTGGCACCATTAAGCATCTTTTAGCAAAAACAACCCTACAACCTCCAAAAGATGCACCAATATGACAATCATGGAGGGGAAAATAACAAAATCCAAAAAACAAAGAATTTTGGGGCCGAAAGAGAGAAAAAAGCTAAGTACTAAGAGCGAAAAAACACTCCATAGTAAGTGAAAAAGAGTAGCAAGTAGTATAGAGGATAGACTAGGGAAAACAAACTTTCAAGCACTAGAGGGTGAAGATGGAAAATTGTTCTACATTGCACAAAGGAGGCTATGGCAACCAAGACAAGATATGCCTCAAGATCCTTTGAATTTCAATACGTCATTTCCAGTTAGCTATCAAAATTTCTCTAGTTGGAACCCTCAGCCTTGGGAAAACACACGAAACCAATGGTAAAATCCCCAACAATCTGGAATGAGCAACAATAAACCATTTGGCCACAACAACATTTTCAAGGATCTAACTACAACCCCTAATGGCCATAGCAAAATCAATGGCAACCTCAATGGAAAAAGGACCAGCAATGGAAAAACCAAAATATAAATTACCAATAGTCACAATAGCCTTTGCATCCACAACAACAATCCATCATGCCCAATCAAACAAATTCATCATTTCAGCCACCAAGAGCACCTCAACTGCCAGCCCAACCTAAACCTAACCCAAATAATAAGCATGTTCAACAAGCCTACACTAACGAGACTATTCAATAACCTACTTATGGTATATAGGTGAGTGATGTCCACCTTCAGTTAGGGAGAACATTGGCTAGGTTTTCATCCCCTCAAATCACTGAGTTGGTAGATGAGGAACCCTCAACAAAAGACATGAACAATTCACCTATGGAACCCGAGTCAAATCAAGTGAGCCAGACCACTTCAAGTCCACAACCTTCCCTAAGCGATTAGCTATTCAAAAACATCATAACCAAGCTGAAATTGGCCTATTAGGGTAGCTTCAAGATGTGTGTATAGAGATACCTCTTATTCAAGCCATCAAGGACATTCCCATTTACACAAAATAGTGAGATACCTTTGTCTTAAAAGGCCAAGTAGAAAGAGAAAAGACCCTTAGACTATACATGTCTTAGGGAATCTTGCTGACATTATGTTAGGGAACGTCACTGTCCCTAAATATACAAACCTTGGAGTCCAATTGTGGATGTTAAGATAAATGGTACCCTCACCATAAATACCTTGATTGACTTAGGGGTAACCATTAATGTGATGACTAAGGAAACAATGCAGCTATTACAATTAGTAAACCTTAGACCTACACCCATTATTTTACAATTGGCAGATAGTTCAATAGTGAAACCCGAAGGCATCATTGAATACATGGTTATAGTAGATAACCGCACTAAATATGCCTATTTAATTGCATTATCTCACCCTCTTACAACAATAATAGTAGCCAAAAAAATTATGGATAATATTTAAAAGTTACATGTTAATCATAAGATTATTTTCAGTGATAGTGATCCTATCTTTACTAATAAATTTTAGATGGATTTATTCTCTTGCTTGGGTACTCAATTATCTCATAGCTCTTATTACCATCCTCAATCTGATGGGAAAAATAAGGTTATTAATAATTGTTTGGAAGGGTATCTACATTGTTTTATTTCAGATAATCAATCTCAATGGTTAGATTGGATACCACTTACAAAAGGGTAGTATAACACCTATTTTCATAGTTCATAAAAAATGTCTCTATTCATGGAACTATATGGATATCATCATCCATCCATCACATCATCATTGAGGGTTTCACCAAAATTTAAGTTGTGGAGGACCACATGCATCTTCAAAAATAGGTAATTTCAAGACTCAAGGAAAATCTAGCCATGGAACAAAATCAAATGAAGCATCAAGTTGACCAACACCATATTGAAAGGATTTTTGAAGTTGGGGACTAGGTTTTCTTGATAATGTAGCCTTATAAGAAAATATCACTAAAGTAACAAACAAAGACCAACAAGTTGTCCCCAAAATATTATGGCCCATACCAAATCATGCAAAAGATAGGTAGTGTCACCTACAAGCTTGAGTTACCTCCAACAACAAAGGTACATCTAGTTTTTCATCTTTCTTGTTTGAAGGTAATTGGGTGTAATATCCCTATGCAAATAATATTACCACAACTTGATGAAGAAGGAAGAATCATAGTGGAACTGGAGTTCATTCTTTAGAAATGCACAAAGAAGCTAAGGACAAGAACACTCATTACCAAAACTGAAGATTCCACATGGGAGGATGAAGAATTCATTTAAAATCATCCACACTTGGTTAGCATTAAGGAAAATTCATCTCTAAAGAGGGGGCCATGCTACACCCTTAATTCTAGAGTGTTTATAGGGTTATGAGTAGCCAACTTGTAGCTACCTTAAATATTAATTAATTCATATCATCATTACTATATTGTTATTTATTTATTTAGGTTGGCCAAGGGCTTATATATAATTATATAAGTCAACCTAGGTGATATCCTAGGCATAAGTAGGGTATATAGGAGGTATTAAGTTTCATTTCATAATTATATTGTGAATTATTTTCTCATTGAAGATATTTGGAAGTTTTCCCCCTCAAAGTGGCTTGTTATTCTCAACTATTAACAAGTATTTTTAGCATATTTCATATTATATTATTCTCTTGTACAATTTATCTCATTATATGTGTGGGATGGAAGAAGGATGTATGGTAGTTATACAAAATCTCAAATTAAAGGGGTTTGGTTGTTGAGATACATTGGATAATGGATTTGGTTGTGCAAAAGGGGTGGATGAAAGTGTTAGCACCTATAAACTTAAGTAAATTTATAGTGCTTTGTTATGTTCCCTTGTGTTCCCCATCATTTTTCTCCAATATAATAAATCTCAATGTTGTATCATGCTACAATCCCTCCAGTGGTTGCATTCCCCCTTTGTTAGGTTGCATGCAAAAACCCATTTTACATATTATCCAAAAGTTAGCCTTTTTCCCCTTTTTTCCTTTCCTTCTTCAAGTCCTTTCAGGGTTTTGGGCCCCAAACGGAAATTTAGATTAAGTTCAAATATCCATGTTCTTCCTCGATTCCCCCTTCTTCTATTTCTCTTTTTTATTCCGGTAGAATTTAGGTATCGAACGCACACTTGGACTAAGGTCCAAGTTTGATCTCAACTTCTAACCTCTCTCTCCCCATTTTCTCCTTCTATCTAATTGGGATTCCCAATATTGATTGACACTCTTTCCCTCTTATCCAATCAATATTTTGAGTCTCAATCAAACTTTGAGTCTAAATTTTTGGCCTTATCCCTTTCTTCTTATCTGATTGGGATTTCGGGTCATGATCAGACCTTCAGACTCATTTTCCACATGCTCGCATACCTTTTAAAAAGTGTTAAGTCTTTAACCAAAAAATCATGGAAAGATGCCACATGGCATGTTTTCATGATTCTGTAGGACTCTTCTAGTAGATCCATATTTTAATTGTATAAGTTCAAAATGTTCTGACTTCGATCGACAAGTCCAAGTCTAATCAGGATCCTCAATCCTTATTGGAATTCTATTCTCATTCGGTCAAGACTTTGGGTCCCAACGAGACTTTTGGACCTAAGTTATAAAAGGACCAAGTCTAGTCGGGATTCTCGATCCCAATCAACTTTCTTCTATTATCCCATTAGGACTTCGAGTCTTGATAATACTTTAGGACCTAAGGTCTGACAAGTCCAAATTCAATCGGGATTGCATTTTCTCTCTAATTTTATCGAGACTTCAGGTCCTGATGGTACTTTCAGACCTAAGATCTGAAAGGTCCAAATGCAATCAGAACATCTGCTCTTGACCCTTTTTCCCCTTTCTTCTAGGTTCCTATCGAGGTTTCAAGACCTGATTGGACTTTTCAACCAAAGGTTCGAATCCATTTTGATTTCTTGGACTCGATTTTCTTCCTCGTCGAGACTTTAGACTTTCAAATTTTTAGCCCAATAGTCCAAATCTGATTTATGTTTATGCTCTCACCCTCCAATTCTTCCTACCTTAGGATCTTGTCGAGGTTCCGAGACCTAATTGGACTTTTGTACATTATGTGAAACTTTCACATTTTCTCCATTAATATTGCAACTTTCTCAACTGCCAGAATTGATTCTTGATGGTACAAGGATGATCTTAAATGCATTTCTCAATAACTCCAAGTGGGAAAAAATGGTGTCCATACCTATTGATGTACTATAGACCACTTTTTTTTTTAGAGAGCCATTCCTAGTTGGATTTTTTGGAAGTCTATGTTCTTCATTTACAGATTGATTAACATGTGGAGGCATGGCATGGGTTTTTGGACCTATATGGCATGATTTATTCTAAGATTTGGATGTCCACATGTATACAAGTGATTAGCTAGGGTTCCAGGCCCTTCCTCCTGTACAAGTATAAATTGCACTTTTGTGCTCATTGTAAAGGTTCTAAATTTTAGTCAAAAACAAAGAGAAGAGAAGAGGGAAGCACTTGCAAAGCCAACAGAAGAAATACATTCACATGAAACCCTAGATTTCAATTTCTAGTTATGGGTGTATCCGTTTTGTATTGTAATGATATGGGTTTGATCCAAAACTTGTAATAACATTTGTAAACTTTGAATATTGTGTGATTAAAGGTATAATCAACCTTAATAGAGTGTCTCCTTATTTATGGTATACATTTCCAAATGTATGATTGATTATTTTTTAGCCAGAAGCTTGAAAATTTTGTGCAAATCCTTTGCATGGTATCTTTTCAATGTAATAAAGGAAATGTATGGGTATGCTTGAGGATTACTAAGTAGACTCTCTTAATATTATATAAATATCTATTGTATTTCTAAATGAATGTATAGAGACTAGCTTGCATGTGCATTTTGAACGACAGTCTTTTATGGTGCCTTGATTAAGTCATTGCCTTGTTTTTAGTTATTGCATCTTTAGTTAAATATAGAGAATTTGTTGCCCAATGGATAAAATCAATGATCTATGATTGGATTTCTCTCCTATCATCCTCAAAACATTCCAAACACATCAAATCACAAAACCTTAAATATTTATCTTCCATGTGTTTTACTTCCATGTCTGAAAGAATACAGCAATACAAGGGTGTATCATAAACTCATTCTAAAACACTTCTATGGTAGATTATCTGTTACAAAGATGTTGAACCTTACTTTTCCAAACTAGCACATAGGTATATTGTGACACTAGTATTGGGATACATAGTGCAAAGGGTATAGTTTTTTGTAAGGTATTGTTTGGTGTTTTAAATCATCGATTTGGCATCTTAGGGAAAACCCCCCTTGGTCTTGCAAAGCTAGAAGTGAAGGAGCTCTTACCCACCTCAACCATTGGTCCTTAGCTTCCCAACCTAAAAAATAGGCTTGCAGTAATTTCCTATGTTTGACACCCTTGGCGCCTGGAAGATTATCAAACCTTAAGGATTGGGTCCAACAACTTTGGTCACCAACAGAAAGGATGTAGTTGTGAAGCCATGAGTTAATGTCATGAGACTAGGAGGAATTAGGACCAGAAATTTCACACACCATGTTGCATTCTACAGTTGGATTTCCTTTAAATTAGATCATGCATTTTGAAGCTTTGAACATTTCACTATAGGATTTTTAACTTTTTATGTTAGATTATGGGTTTTTTATATATAGGATTTGGGAGTTTGGGAGGAACTTGGATTTTTATATTTAGGGATATAAAAAAATATTTTTGGATTAGGATTCAGATATTGAGATTTAAATGTAATATTTTTGGATTTTATTTTGAATGGGGGATGCAAATGTTTAGACTTTATATTTTGGGATATAGGGACCCAAATGGAAATGAACTTAATGTATATATTCGTCAATACCTAAAATTCAAAAGTCTAGGGCATGGTCTGAGGCATCGAAATCTTGCATTGTCTGGGGCATCAAAATCTTTTATGAGCATCGACATCAAAATTTTCTTTGAAGCAACATGTAAACGCATTACTTCAAAGAGGGGCAAAATGTATACACCTAAAAATAGTCATCACATTCAATTACTTAAATACAACCTATTTGATTAATGCTTCAACTACATATAAATAAGGTCTTACTTTCTTTATATTGTTCACTTTCCTTTTAATTCTCCAAAATCACATTCTTTTAAATAATTAAATAAACAAAATACCCTAAACGTGTTTATTTAATTAACCTTCCTTAATCCTGATTAAGAATTAGAGCACATTTCTATAAATTTTTGTGTGCCACCTCATAAAGGTCGCATGAAAATAAATAATCCTAATTATTAATTAGAATTATCCTCACACACTTCCACCAATGAGAAAAAGTGCATGGCTTTATTCCCCCACACTTCCAACAAATTTAGAGCACTTGGGTCTTTGTTTCACACACTTGGGAATCCCATACATTTGGCATGTTTCCAATTGGTCAAGGGATTCTCTCCACACACATGGAATTTTTTCCCTGGTCAAGGGGACAACATCCTAATTCCTTTCATCTCCACCGTCTATTATTTATCCTTCGTATCTAGACCATTGATAGGTGCCACCTCACAAAATGCTTGAGAAACCCTATAAATACACCCTCTTGCCTTAGCATTTATCATCCACAATTTGAGTAAAGTTACTATGCAGGTTTATCTTAGGAGCTTAGAGCTTTCATGGAGTCTTATAATTAGTTTTCATATCATGTGTTACTTTGAATTCTCATCTTAGATTAATTAATTGCTTCATAGTTACATTTTATCATCCCCATTGCATCATAGTTACATTTTAGGTTAGTTTGTTTTATGTTTGCATTTGATCGTATGCATAATCATGGATAGTTCATTTTAGTTTCATATCATCTCACTCATCTCCACTTTTTCATCTATCATCAACATCATCCTTCGTTTATCATTGTATTCATCATCAATTCCATCATCTCGTTTCATTTAGAAGCATACCACTAATCTCTTCAGCACACATTTGCACATAGAAATCATCTTAGCTTGCATATTAAGCATCAAATCTCATTTTCTAGGTAGTCATTTTAACAACCTTTGTGCCCATAGAAATCTAAGGGCCAAACGGTCTAATAAATCCCTAGAAATAGAGGACAATGATACATATTTGAAAGATTTGATTGTATTACAAATAGAGTAGTTTTACTTGCTTCAAACTTTGAATGTAAACCGTCTCATTAAGGTTTGTGTTGACATTAGATCTCTCCACATTCGACACACGCACACTTAATATTAGAAATTTTAGATTTGGATTTAGGATTTCAAGATTGGATTTTTTATGGGAGATGCAAATTTTTAGATTAAGATGTGGGCATAACATTTGGATATTTGGATTGGTATGTGTAGTTTTTAGATTTGAAGATGGAATTAGTTTTTGGAGATGTGGATTTACATATTCCAACTTGATTCATTGCTTCTCTTTGCTTTGGGATTCACATTGATTTTTTTTTCCTTTTTGATTGGTGGACCACATTTTCCTTTTGAGTGGTTTTTATTTTTACTTGATTTTAATTTAATATTATATTTTCATGATTTACAATATTATGATCTTTGGATTCTTATGGGTTTTTGGCTTCGTATTCCAATGCATCCAAATAATTTCCAAATTTGTTGTTATGGTTCCATGGGGAAATAATATCTAGGAACTCCATTACTTTCATGATTGCTTCATTATTTAGAGTGTGATTTTATTGTCCCTAATAAGTGAATTTACATGATGGAAAATCAATGTTGGAAACAGATATGGTGGCGTTGATAAAAGTTTGTTGGAATAAATATCTTTATAGGAGTTATAAGATGAACCAACCTAGATGTTGGAAGAAGTTTCCTTAGAATTTGTATAAGTGTCACTAACATCCTTGGTTTGTTCATTAGGAGACTTGTAGCTAATGCCCTAAAATACTCAATTTTCATTAACTAAAATGGAATCCAAGATTCCTTGCACATGAAAGCCTAATAATTTTCCTTTGTATTTCAAAATTTGATAGATTTTATTTACTATAGGATATTATTTATTGTTAAAATATGATGTGATCCCATCTTTAGATAGTGAGGAATTGTTGGAGCTTCCAACTCGCTCACCTACAAGAAAACTTGATTTGGTAAAATGGTTGGATAATGGTGATAGGATGCTTGTTTTTTCTCATCATTCATTATTTTTGTACCTTGATCAATTATGTCCCAAATGTGATCAACTATGACTTTATTATCATCATGTTGGATTTAATCAATTCCATTTACAACTTGATTTCCAACATGCTTGGTATGCATTTTGTTTATTTATATGTTCAATAGTATGTCTCATCACAAGAAAGGGAGGAGGTTTGATGATGGATAGGATTATTTTGGGTCTCTTATTCTTAGGATTTTATTGTATGATGGATATAATTAGATAGGATATTTTGATCTTGAGTTGATTGGGTGCAAGTTTAACCATGATTTAGAATGAGCTCTCGACATATCCTTAATTGCTTCTTGGATAATATTGATGCACTTCATCTCAATTCAAATTCCCCTTTGTATATTAAATCCTTAAAATATTTTCCTAGTCATATGTATTGATTAATGGGATATTTTAGGACCTAATGAACTTTATGGATCTTATGAAATGTATTTTTTCATTCCCACATAGGTTGACTTGTAAGGATGATATCTCTATGGGGATCTTAGACATATTTAATGGACTTTGGTTTGATGACTCTATTGTTGATAATATGCTTGTATGGTGACACTTGACTTTTCATGGAGATGGTGCTAGGTGGTTCTTGGATAACCTTAAAATACTTTGGGTTGATGACTCTATTGCTAAAAATACACTTTCTCTTACTAAAGATGATGGAATTGGATTGGGGATGTTGCAATACTCCTCATCTTTTCTCTTTCTATGTTGATGGTGATCATTCACTAGTATTCCTTGGATAAAACCTTCATAGATTGTTTGGATAAGGTACAATTGTGTGATTGAAAGGATTGTTGATTAAATATTTGATTGGTTTGTGAAGGCTTATATGATGAAGTACTTTAATAGGAGGGTAATACTTTAGTTTAATTTTTGAGGATTTAGAATTTGGACATAAATTGGTGTTGAGGTTCTTGTGCTAGAATGGCATTTCCTTTTCTAAGGTTACCACAAGATGACTAATATATATTTTATTTTTACCTAGCTAGTATTAGCATGGTCTTGGTATAAAGGATCTTGATCCATAAGGTTATTTCTTGATTTTTATTAAATCCTCATGAAATCTTCCTAATAATGATTGCTTTTATGGTTTGGTATGGATCAACTTGGGCATGGCTTTGTTCAACTCTAAGAAAATCATAGTTGTTGTCATTATGTTCAATCAATTGTACAATTATATCATCACTATGCTTAAGGGGTTGTTATCTTGTCTAATTAATTTATTGAACAAGAGGTTCATGATGTTTATTTTGGCTAGGTTAGATTTCACTTGTTTAGATTTTGAGTTTTGTACAAGCTTGTCACAAGGGGATAGAAGACAAAGTAAACACAAAAACAACCTAATTATTCAAGTGAGCATGTTTTTAATTGTTATCCCATGTATTATATTCATCTATGCATGGAGACTAAGGCCCGTGGAGAGGCACTAACCACTTTTGATCCTCAAGATCATTTTAAGGAGAGCATATGTGGCCTACTATATCATTTCTAAAGGTACCTTGTGAATAACTTCTCAAAGATAACTATTTATTGATGCATTATAAATATAAATAGTTAAAGGATTTTTATTCTAGTTTTAAACAAGGCTCAACTAGGAAGTCCTTGATATACCTAAAGGTACATGAGGCCCAAATTTGTGAAATCGGGGTATTTGTCTAATAGCTCGGTTCAAGTTGGTAACCTACTCTCCTCAATCACTTACCAAGCTATAAACTTTATTTTCTAGATTATTTGAAAGATAAATACACCTTAAAAGGGGAGTCTTTCAATTATCCACCCAATTTATATACCCCATTACAACATGCAAATTTGGGTTGACAATTGATGATGAAACCCAAGTTAGGCCTACCTAAAAATAAAAATAAAGCAAGTGATATTTTATTTTGATCTCCAATATCACCCTAAGGCATGAGGAGAGCACATACACAAGACACCATAGATAGACAAGTGAAGAGACCACTTTGATCTTCAAGTTCGTACTAAAATGCAAGAGGACAGCATACATGATTAAATCACAACACACACATAAATCATAAACAAGATTAATTTATTACTTAATATTTAATTATTAATTGAGTGAGAATGTTTGAAGAAAAAAATTACATGAAAACTTGTATACAAGCATTATTAATCTCAAAAAATGAAGTCTTTGATATACAATTTACTACACTGAAAAAAAATTAGTTACAAAAACATATTTCCTAGAGAACTAAAAATTTTAAATATAAAAATAGAAACTACCAATAGATTTCATGTGATTTTTTGATAGATTTTTTTAAAAAATCAAAATTTAATTTCATACCCAAAAGTTATGCTTGTCACAACAAAAGTGAGATTCAAATTGAAATATCTAATATTTGGAGAAAAACTTATAAAAATTACCTAATCCATAGTAAAGAGGGAAAAGAGATTTCTAGCACTTATTAAAATTCAAAAAACTAACTCTCGACTTATTTAAAAAATAGCCTCTTTAAAGGTTAAAAAAAGGACCTCATAGGGTTTGTTGGGGTGGTGCCACTAGGTGAGTAGCATGTAAGTGGTGGGAAGTAGGAGAGCAATGTTGAGGGTGGCATTATTAGCCGATAGGCTATATATGGTGTGAACTTTCACATAAAACCTGTCTCACGCATCATAGTGGTATAGTTTCGCTGAAACAACCAACGGTTTCAGTCAATTGCAAATTTAATGCAATATCTACCTCCTTTAAAAGGCTCGATTTGCTCCTTTTAAAAGGAGCGATGCATTCATAGTTGAGGGTCATTAATTAAATGCAATGGTGGCGTCTCCAGAACTGTCTCCAGTACTTTATATCCACATCTACCGAGTGGTGGCGTCTCCAGAACGGTCTCCAACACCTGCCTTCGATGAACATGTCATGTCCAATTATTTTGGTATACCTGTTGCAATTGGATTGACATGTCCCATCTATTTACTCCGGTAAAAAATCAAATCTATAGCTGTTAGAAATGAACTTAGTTAGATAAAATATCCAACTCCACCTGTGTTCGAACGTCTCTTCGGCTCATAAAGCTTGCTTCTGCCCCATTTAATGCTGCTTGTAAATGGATGTCACCGCCCAGTGCCCCTACAAAAAGAAAGAACAAAGTGAATATTAAAAACATCTTTTGCAGAGAATATCACGGATAGTGACTAGTGGAAGCATTATAAGGCGAGAAAGATAGACCACAACAGCAACGAGAAGGCATAGAGGATAGCAGCAACAAGAAGTCTTACAAGCAGCAACAAAAAACTCTTACAACCCACGGTACTCCTTTGCATACGCTTTTGCTTGTTTACCAGCAATTCTGTTTCTGTATCTGTATATTAAATTCCTGCAATTAATTTTTGAGAATTTAAAATTTGATAATAAAAAAAAAAAAATCTTAATTTCGATTTAGAAGAATCTCTACAGACTTTTTTAGTAGAGTTCTTTTCCAAATTTAGCTGGTTTTTCAATATTATAAAATTTAATATTAAAATGATTTGAAACCAGTAAGGATTCAATTAAAAAAGAAAATTATGTTTCTAAATAGTTGTGATCTATACCCAACAGTGGTTGTTGCAGACCGAAATTTCTCATCAGGGTTTGGAAAAGAAGCTACAGTTGCAAGGTAATTGGTTGCAACAGTGCGACAACCAACCTGGGTTCAATTCCTTCATTGAATATAAATAAAACCCAAAATAGGCAATTGTGTGTGAATCCATAATCATTGAATGCAAGAAAAGGGAAAAGTCAGATCACGCCAAAACTTCGTCTCCACAGACCATCGAAATAAGAGGTGACTGGCCGTTAGTCATGGCATAAAACAATAAAAACTAGAGGCTGCGGGGATTTTGTTGAAGAGGCATTAGATACCTTCAAGCAAATCGAATCGGTAGTGGAGGGAAAGCATTATCTTAAGGAAGGCTACGATTACAGGATTATCTAATATGGGTTTGTAGGGAAGCTCTCAAATTCTTCGAATTAATAAAGCACTCTTAACTAAAACAGTGGTCTCTAATTCATTCATGCACAAATCACAGTCTCTAGCAATTAGAAAGTAGTAAATTACAAACCTCTATTGCAATCCTCCCGTTACTCATTTATGTGCACTCTCTGAATACCAGCCCAACTACAGAAACACTCTTAACTGGAGCAGCGCTTTAAAGTCTCTCTCTTAACGCATTCATACACAAATTGCAGTCTCTAGCCATCAGAAATTAGTGTCTACCCACCATTATTGCAAAAGTCCCGCCGATCCTAAAGATGCATGATTTCCAGATCCCCCCAAATCCTGGAAAAAGCCCCCCCAACCCGCTCGCCCCCCCCGCCGCCGAAAATCTAATGTCCTCAGGAAAAAAAAGCATGTAGAAAGACGACGCTCAGAAAGACACGTGCATTGTTTGACAGAATGAGGATGCTAAAACAAGACAGGTGAACAAGATGGAATACCTTGAAGGCAGGTGTAAATATTGTAGAAGCGCAATTTTGAGTTTCTCTTTTCTTTCTTTAAATATAGGTACATACATGTTTACTTAAAATGTCTATATTCTTTTAGTAATAATGATATTAAATATAATATTTATTTTATTTTATTTAGTTTAACTTATTATTATTAGTTTTATAATATTTTCATATTGTCGTATTATAATATGACAATATAATAATAATTAATACAATAATTCTTAAAATATAATATACATTATTATTATCATGTATAATATTATTTTACTTTAATAATATTTTTAAGACTTTATTTAACAAAAAATAAAATTGATGGATTCACTAATATTATAATATAATAATGGTTATAATTATATTTTTAATTATATTATATTTAACATGAGTTTCAGTGTTTGGATAGGCATCTTAATTTCCATTGCATTCAATTATGGTTCAATTAGGGTTAGATTTCAATTAGGTTTTAGGGTTAGGGTTAGATTTTAATTGGGTTAGGGTTAGATTTCAATTACGTTAAGGTTAGCGTAAAGTTCACTATTAAAAATTCAATTTCCTTGTTGGTGGGGGAAAATAAAGAATCTTCATAAAAATCCATGAATGATTTTTTTAAAATAATATAAGTTTATCATATGAAAAAATAATGTGATTAAGGATTACATTTACACATAAGTTTATCATATGAAAAAAACTTATATAACATTATTATTTACTATTATGATTATGATTATGACTTAGTGAGAATTATGATTATAATTGGGTTATGGTTATGGTTATGGTATAGTTAGGATTAGGGTTCAATAACGGTTGGGTTCTAATAAGTGTTGGGGTTAGGGTTCAATTAGTATTATAGTTAGATTATTTGAGTAGGGCTATTAATTGTTTATTATATTAAATTAATAATAATATTATTTGGATAGGGATATTATTTGTTTGTTGGATTGTATTTTATCTAAAGGTGAAAATTAATTTACTTTATAGAAGTTTCCTTTTCAAATTATGATTTTTTTCAATTGATTTATTGAAATTTTGGTGGCTATATTATCATATTATATTAATATTATTATATTCTTCTTCTTCTTTTTTATAATTATTATTATTGTATTATATTATTATTATTTTAATATAATTATATGTTAAATATAATATAAATAAAAATAATAATTATAATAATTATTATTATATTATATTAATATTATTAATACTATATTATATTATTATAGATTGAATCGTATGTTAAATATTTTAGATTATTAGTCTTATTTGGATAGGGATATTAGTTGTTTGTTGGATTGTATTTTATCTAAGGGTGGAAATTAATTTACTTTTTAGAAGTTTTTATTTTAACTTATAATTCCTTTTCAATTGGTTTATTGAAATTCTGGTGGCTATATTATCATATTATATTAATATTATTATTATATTCTTATTATTATTGTGTTATTTATTTTTAAAAAAAGGGGTAAAATTTGTTATTCATGCCAAACCAAAGTACAAGTCAAAAGCCAAAAGCCCACCAAACCAAGACCACCACCAGTGCAACCAACAACAACAACATTATTATTGTGTTACATTATTATTATATATTTTTATTATTATTTTAATATAATTATACGTTAAATATAATATAATTATAATCATTATTATATTATAATATTAGTGAACCAATCAATTTTTTTGTTAAATAAAGTCTTAAAAATATTATTAAAGTTAAATAATATTATACATGATAATAATAATGTATATTATATTTAAAGAATTATTTTATTAATTATTATTATATTTTCATATTATAATACGACAATATGACAATATTATAAAACTAATAATAATAAGTTCAACTAAATATTTCATATGAATTTATATATAATACTTAAAAGAATAGTTATTTACATAATATACACTATTATCATATATAATATTATTTAGATTTAAAAGTATGCTTTCTCATAATTTCAATATAAAAATCAGTTTTTAAATTTTTCTTTATATTATATTATCTAATATATTACAATTTTAACTCCAAACCGCTAGCTCGAGTCTCCATCTAATATAAACTAATTAGGGAAATATCGCTTGAAATAGGAAAATTCTTGTATAATGTTGCAACAAGGACTGAGCATTTACTTTCCTATATTTAATTTAATTCCATATAACCAGTTAATATTTTGTTTTAACAAAGTTAATCTTGTACATTGACATGCTGTGTTTGTAAGTTATTCATTGGATGATTGGCATTTAAAAAGAAAAAAGAGATGGAAATAAGCCATTGCTATAATCATTTTAATTTAATTATGAGAATTGAAAAAAAAGGGTGAATTAAAATATAAATATCTAAATCTATTTTTTAAAATTACAATCTATTTTTTTTAATTATGTAAAAATATTTGTAAACATAAATTTGTAATGTTATCATTTCTTTTTAAAAAAATTATAATGAAAGGTAAATAAATGGATATTATCATAAGATTATAAATATATTTCTTTAATCTATTTTTAAATTTTAATTCTTAATAATTAATATTTCTCTTTTATATTCGCCCCATTCAAAGTCTGACTTATTTATTATTTGAAAAAAGCTATTTAATTGAAAAACAAATATTGAGTGATGTATAAATTGGTGAGGCTCAATAATTATCTTTGGATAGCAAGGACGAATGATTATATTACGCAAGTAATTAAATTAAATAATATGATTAATGACTTATTTATTAATTTTTACTTTTTTAATTATTTAAGGTTTAAGGTCAAATTTGCATATTTGTATATTTAAATATACTAGTTTTCTATGCAGTCCATTATAGATTACATTTTTTGATAAACTATTGTCATAGAATCCAGTTTAGTAATTATAAGTTATAATTCATTCAGGTATGGACAATCTCCATCAACACAATGATATTATTGAAATATCGAGTAGCTCAAGTCTCCCCATTGTGTCCACCAACTCAACACCATCAGTCAATTCGAATAGGGCTTCTACAAGCTTGGTACAAGATTTTGCGAATGACATTACCGTTAGTTGCCTTGACTTGCTCCAACAAGCAAGGGCCACTGTTCAAAACATGCAAAGTGTAAAAGAAAGTGACATCCAATCAATGGAAATAACAGCACGAGAATTCCACAAAACTTGTGCAAAGTTGGGTTCCTTCTCCATGTTCCTTCGTGAGATGAAAGCAGATGAGTTCTACGCACAAGGTGGCTCAATCTACATAAAAGAAGCATTCCAGAATTACCTGAATGATGCCTAATACACTTTCAGTTTATAAATGTGTATACAGTGTTTGAGTTAACCATCTATGTACAACTTCTACCAAATTATGTATACTTGGCTATTTTGTAAATTCGTACAAGAAATGTAAGGTTGGATATGCTATGAACAAGGCATTTGGCATTGCATCGAAAATACATTGCATCACCCAATACATTACCATGTAATACACTTTTGGCTATTTTATAAATCTCAACAAGAAATGTTAGATTAGATGCAACCTACTATAGCACCATGTAATACGCTTGTGCTTCATAAATATAGACATATACTATGTACTATTGTTATAATATTGCATGTTTGTTCGTTCAACTACAATACATTATGTCTTCTTCAAGCATTGTTCTTTTGACCTACTTACATTCCTTACAATTTATTAACTTAGAAGAACGATAATATTTGAATCTCTTCCTCAAACCCAAACCCTCTCCAACAATGGTATTATCTTAAACTAGATTCATTGTTTTAAAATATACCACACTATAGAATATTAAATTACCATACAAAAGAAACATGTACAACGCACAACACATTTTCTTATAATAAAGTTTCACCCAAAAAAAAAAAAACACCATATATCTTCCTTATAGCTACAAAGTTGTATTTCACAGTGTCTTGATCTTTAGTTTGGGTTCATTATTTACTTACACTTAACGCAATTGAATGTTGGCCAATATAGGTTAAAATTGCATGGTTCATTTTATTTTTTTAACTCACTACCTTTTCTATTTTTTGATCTTATAAATGCAGCAAGTTAAATTCAAAAGGCCACTATTTTGATAAACAAAACTATTTGCAATCACATTTACAGGTATTCTTCCAAATTTGTTGTACACTATGTAAATTTCCTAAGCACCTCTATTTCAACTAGTGCTTGAATGGTCTCAATTAACTAGATTGTGTCCTTCATTTACTATCAACTTAGTAAGCTTCATTCTGTTTTCTATACAACATATTCGTTTTCTACTTCACAAAGTATGATTTAATATGTCAATTGTAGTAACTAATAGTTGCTACTTGCAATTTACGTTTTTTGCAAGGATTAGTTTGGCCCCTCCTTACAATGATTTCTTTGACTAAGAATGCAATTAAGATGATCACTGATGGAAACCTAGACCTGCAACCCCATCTACAAGTATTAGATATTTCAATGTTTGGTCATGGCCCTGAACCAACCAATCGCTATATACTACAACTATCTGATGGGATACATAAGCAGAAGGCTACACTTCCAACAAAATACAACCGCTACATAGATTCTGAAGAACTCCAGAAGGGGCCTGTACTTAAACTCATCAAATACAGTTGCCCTACTATTTGCAGTTCAAGGTGAGCCGCCATATTTGGATGCTTTTCTACCAAATAGAAAATCACAACTTACAAATTAGCATTCTTGAACCCATAGTGTAACATTTTTTCCTTTTCATAATACTTATTCATTGTACCATTATAGGTGGATTGTCATATCTGAAGTTGAAATCACATGTTTGCATCCAAATATCATTGGGCAACCTGCCTACCTATTTGAAGAAGAATCCAAGCAAGTTAAGGCCACATCTACAAGCTTGGATGACAGTGTTATAGTGACACAACCACCTCTGATGAGAATCTATATTTTGACTAAAAATGCGATCAAGATGATCAATGATGGAACCCCAAACTTGCAACCCCATCTACAAGCATTAGACATTTCACTATTTGGACATGGCCCTGAACAAGCTACTCGATCTAGAGTGGAGCTATCAAATGGGGTACATAAGCAAAAGGCTACACTTCCACAAAAGTACAACCACTACATAGCTTCTAAAGAAATCCAGAAAGGATCTATTATTAAACTCATAGGCTACAATTGCCCTGTTCTTTGTAATTCAAGGTGAGCAACCATATTTCCATGCTCTTCTACAAAATTCCAAATCACATCTTATAGCTTAGATTTTTTAACCCATTATGTCACTTTTGTTCCTACTCAGAATACTTACACATTGCACCTTTATAGGTGGATTGTCATCTCCAAAATAGAAATCACAAGTTTGCAGCAAGATATCATTGGTCAACCCGTCTACCTACCTGAAAAAGAAGCCCAACAACGAAATGCTACGAGCTCAAGTACTCCATCTACAAGCATGAATGACTATGCTAGGGTAACAAAGCTACCTCCCCGCAAGGCACTTTTTGGATTATGTTCATCTCTGCAAAAGAACGACATTCCCTCCAATATTACACTTATCAGAAATTTGAATCCATTCCAAACAAGGTGGCTTATAAAGGGTCGTGTAACAATGAAAAAACAAATGCACCGCTTCAACACACAAAAGGGACAAGGGCAGGTCTTTTCATTTGATATCATTGATTGTGAGTGCACTGAAATACGTGTAACTTGCTTTAATGAAGTTGCAAACCTTCACTACATGAAAGTTCTTGTTGGAGAAGTATATACAATATCTGGTGGAACTATTAAGTCAGCTAATAGGTTATACAACAAATTGAATAGCCAACTTGAGATTTGTTTAGTAGAAGATTCCAAAATTTCTCTATCTGAAGATGACCTTGCAATACCCAAACATCAGTTCTCTTTCACACCATTCAAGGACATTGCAAAACTAAACAATAATGTCCTTGTTGATGTTATTGGAATAGTCATATGTGTGGACCCGAGTTCAACAATAAGGAGGAGGGATGGGACTGAAGTTCTTCGAAGGAGCATCAAGTTGATAGATATCTCTTCATCTACCGTTAATATTACTTTTTGGGGTCCAACAACTGAAAAAGAAGGCAAAGAACTTCAAGATATGTATCACTCAAATCATGTTATTGTACTGGCAATAAAAAATGGTCATGTCACTGAGTATAATGTAAAGGTCATAAGCACTTTGGCAAGCACCCACCTATTTATAAACCCAATCTTAAAAGAGGCAGAAGAGCTCAAATCATGGTTTGAACAAAATGGGACTGATATTACTCCATCAAATATACAACCTTTGGATGCACCTCTCGTGCTTATGAGAAAAACAATTGCTAATATTGAACAACAAACTACCAATGTGAAACAAATTGTCCAATGCACTCTAAAAGCAACAGTGCAATTCATAAAAACAAATTCATTTTGCTATCCATCTTGTCCCCTTGAGTTAGATGGAAAACAATGTAAAAAGAAGGTTGTCCAAAATGCTGATCAAACATGGTATTGTTCAAAGTGCAAAGCTACCACTGCTAAATGTGACTACAGATACATACTTCAACTAAAGCTAGCAGATCATACAGGAATATTATGGGCTGTTGCTTTTGAAGAACCAGCCACCACACTTCTTGGAATGTCTGCAAATGATTTATACATGTTGCAATTCAATCCTGGAAAAGAAATTGAATCTGAGACCATAATAAAGGGAGTATTATTCAAGCAATTTATCTTCACAATCACCAATTCCTATGATTCAAGTGGTGTTGAAGGACGGGTAAAATCAACAATCACAAAGGTTGATGAGCTGGATCTTGTTGCAGAAAATTCGCTCATGTTGAGTAGCATCAATAATATGTGTCATATTACTAGTGTTTAGGTATAGGTTGATTGCTTATGTAATGTATATATAGTTTTCTAGCATCTTATATAGTATACTTTGTATACTTTTTACTACATACATGGAATTTTAAAGTCACATGTATATTGAAGAGATTGTTATAATGAAAACAATGTCATTGATCTCTTCCATCAAATTAAAATGATTGAAGAACTCGTTCAATACAATCAACAATGTAATGTAAATACAATTTTGTAACATCTTACATAGTACACTTTATATACTTTTTTATGCATACATGGAATTCCAAAGTCACATGTGTATTGAATATATTGTTAATCTTATGTATATAGCATACTAATAATATCTCAAAATAATTATCAAAATTAGAATGATTGAGTTACTCATTCCATACAATGGATAATTCTCCCCATGCAAGTTTATATTCTTTAATTTTATATGTTTTTGTAATTGTGCATTTGATGATGGTAGCTCCTATTCCTTTACATATGGCGAGCTCAAACCCTAGAAGCATGCAATCTCGTAAAAGAAGTCATGACTATTATAGTCAACATAAAGAAGAAATAAGCATCCGTCATCATATGCAACGCATAGGCAAACAAACAATACAAGCTAACACACCAACATCCCAAAATGAACACCCTTCTGACCAAGGGTTGTCAAAGTCTGCACACCAAACAATGCATAATCTCCAAAATCACGCCACAAGCCTACCACAAACCAACATAGACTTTGTTGCAGCGTCTAAACGATTTCGCTCAAAAATAGATAAACTATCAAACATGCCAACTTGCACAATTTTCCATGAAAGCTACCCAAGAATACAGACCAACTCAACATAAAGTGGTCCAATTTGTGTTAGATGCTTTCGTGAGAAAGGTAGACATCGTTTCTCATCGTCCAACTCTATGGACCCAGGAGTACAACCTTACGAGTTACAAAAACTCACACAAGTCGAAGAAATTCTTATAGCACGAGTTAATCCAATAATACAAGTTACTCATGCTCGTGGAGGACAATACAAATATAGTGGACACACAATTTGTTTCCCACAAGATATCAAAACCATAGCAAAATACCTACCACACAGAATTGCAACCTTGGATGTGTTGGTGGTTCGAAGAACCAATACAAAAGGTGACCATTACGATTGCTATGTAAATAGGCATCGTGTTTGGTTCGCACTAAAATATAAACTCACATATGACCCTTACTACAAAGACGTCGAGGTGGATTTTGCATCCCTCGAAGAACTCCCTGATACAAATACAAACATTTCTAATATGCTTCATAACATTATTGATACCAATGAACATATGGTTGCACCAAACAATGCATCAGCCTTTGATGATAACACAATAGACAATGATTTCACTTCCTCCTCATCATTTATGGCTAGATTACCTAATAAACGCCATGAACTAGATATCATCAAAGAAACATTGCAAGTTAGAGATCAAAATGACACCATTATTGATTGGCCAAAACTTGAGTCTTCACCAGTTAATGAATATAACACAGAGGGCCTTTTAGACATGGCTTTTCCTTCACTCTTTCCAAAGGGTAGTGCACTACATTTGCAACCTCGCTATAGGCAAGTTGATATGCACGAATATGTGTTACACCTAATGAGGTTTCATGATAATAGATTTGGAAGCCATCCAAGGTTTAGATACTTTGTCTTGAACCTGTTGATGCGACACCGAAGCCAAGGTGTTGCCTCTATTTTTGTTAAAAAAAATGTTGAGGACTGCATTCCAACCACCATTGACAATCTTCGTCGCCACATACAACAGTTGCCAGACACTAAATTAGCAGAACAATTGATGCATTATGGATCCTCCCTTAGAGGCACACGAGCATATTGGAATAAGTGTCACGGTGAGTTGTCGAACATGATCAACCAAATAGGTTCGCCCACACTATTCTTCACCTTAAGTGCTGCAGATACAAAATGGCCTGATTTACACCAACTATTTTCAAAGGGAGCAACACCAACAACAAAAAACAATAGGGATCGCATAGATAACATTGTTACTAACCCACATACCACGTCCTTATACTTGCATCGGCGATTCACAATATTTCGTGAAGAGGTCTTAGAGAAGCTCTTCTGTGCAACAGACTATTGGTATAGATACGAGTGGCAACATCGAGGGTCTGCCCATGTACATGGGTTCATTTGGCTCCAAGGGGAACCAAACATGGACAAACTTGACTGGAGCAATCATACTAATGTAAACATAGCTAGATCATTCTTTGACAAATATGTAAGTGCCTGGAATCCTCGTAATCCAGTAGATAGGAACAACACACGACATCGATCTCTGCAAGACGATCCATTCTTATTAACAACAGCTGAGATATTTGCTACAAATACACTTACCGACTATGAAGAGTTACTCAACCGTGTCCAAAGACACACCAAATGTTCAGAATCTACCTGCCTTCACAAGAAAGGAACCAACATGGAGTGTCGGTATCATGCGCCCTGGCCAGAATGTGCCACCACTTCCTTGTGCAATGATGCACATGGGAAGAAAACATTCTCCCCTGCACACAATGATGATAGGTTGAATATACATAGTCCAGAAATGCTTTCCATATGGAGAGCCAATATGGATTGTCAACCCATGCTTTCAAAAACACTTGTCTTAAACTACATTGCAAAATATGCTGCGAAAGCAGAACGAAAATCTGAAAGTTGTATCGATATGTTAACACGCATTTGTAGAAATCAAGCACCAGAAGACAAAGCTCTCGCAGCATATAGAAAATTCATGTCTGAGATTATTGCTGATCGTGATATAGGTGCACAAGAAACGTGCCACATGTTGCACAAATTGCCCCTTGTTGTTTGCAGCCGCACATTCATGACACTTAATGTTGGGCGAAAAGTTTTCAATCGAATTAGGACAAACCCAAGCGAAAACACATTGCAACCAACTTATCTCCAATTGTACACACAACGTCCTCCTCAAATGGATAAAGTAACACTACTTGAATCTGCACAATCATTCTCATTCTCATCAAATCGCAAAGGAGGTAAGTGGAAAGAAAGGAAACAAAAGGCAATTATCAATGTCTTTCCCCGATTTAGTGCTATTCCAAAGGAAGATTCAGACCATTTTGAGACATTTTGTTGGAGCGAACTACTTCTTTACAAGCAATTTCGAGACTTGGTCACAGAAATTGGAATCGTTAAAGAGGATATTGTTGCAAACTGGAAGGAGATGAAAATACTTAAATATAATGTGTGGCATATTGAACGTAAACCTAATGAAGAGGGTAATCAAGAAGATGTAGAAGAAGTAGAGCTTGAAAGAAATATAGGAGATACAATACAGTTGAATGAGTGGGAATTCCTATCACAACTGGGGCTTGGTACCCATGGAAATCTTAATTCCCTTGATATGCTAGGAAGACGCGACTTTGACACTTCCAACAACTGGAATGAACGTACAATACCTCAAGCTTTACATGAAACTGCAGAGCAATTCGTACGCACAAACAAGGTGTACCATAATGTCGGCCAAACACCATTTGAGTTTAACAACCTTTGAAATCCACTCTCCTCAAAACAACAACTCGCTCTAACACTTATACTGGACCATTGCAATGCTTGTGCATTCGATAAACCCTTGCACATGATCATACAAGGCACAGCAGGAACAGGGAAATCTTATCTCATTCATTGCATTAAACACTCCCTTTCTAGTTTAGCACCCCAACAACATAACCCACTCCTTGTAGTTGCTCCTACAGGAATTGCAGCATTCAACATACATGCCTCAACTATACATTCAGCCCTCAAGATTCCTATCAAAGAAATGCAACCATTAAAGGGTCAATCACTTGCACTGTTTCAACAAAACATGAGACACATAAAATACCTCCTTATTGATGAGATGAGCTTTCTAGGCCCAAAATTACTCTTGAAGATTGATAGTAGGCTACGTGAGGCTTTCCCCCACCATCAGCACTTGGCCTTCGGTGGAATATCTATCATTCTTGTAGGTGACTTTGCACAACTACCCCCTATTATGGACAAACCTATCTACGCCTCCCACACAAATGCGAAAACCCTATGGGAACAATTCACTACTATTGTCACACTAGAAACAATATTTCGCCAACATGGGGACACCCAAGCTCAAACTAACTTCCGAAGAACTCTACAAAACATTCGTAATGCAGAACCAAATGAACAAGATTGGGAGCTACTAATGAACCGCACAAACACACAACTATCAAACAATGCAAAAAGGTCTTTTGACCTAGCAATGCACCTATTTCCTACGAATGATTTAGTTGGAACACACAACAAAAAAAAGCTTCACTTGTTAAATCATCCTATAGCACTAAGTATTTCAGAACAAACATCCACAAAACCAAACATCGACATTGATGTTGACCAACTTCCCCATGAACTCCTCCTATGTAGAGGCCAATGCATCATGCTAACTACAAACCTATGGATTCAAGCAGGCCTTGTAAATGGTTCTCTTGGAGAGGTCTTAGATATTGTATATACAGAAAGCTCTAAACCACCTAATTTACCATTATATGTAGTAGTAAAATTTGATACTTACAATGGCCCACCTTGGAACATAGACGCTCCAACAACTATTCCAATAGCACCAATATCTCTAGGTAACTACAGACAGCTACCACTATGCATGGCATGGGCAATTACAATACACAAATCCCAAGGATTAACAATCGAAAGAGCAACTATCGATATAGGTAAAAAAGAAAGACAAGGATTGACTTTTACAGCTATATCTAGAGTTAAATCAATACAAGGACTTAGGATAGAACCACCCTTTTCCTTCAATCGATACTCAAGAATGAAGAATAATCCATACACAATTATCAGGAAAAAAGAAGAGCATCGACTACATCTCCTCTCATTAAAATGAGTACAGGTACAGATACATAAACATACCACTCTCTCAATACATTGTATTTATTTACCTTACTCCTTACCATACTAATACATTACATTTTACTATTTCTATACTTACACCACACTTGCAATCACATGCAGGTGGAAGTTCCACATTCATATACTCTTGCAACGGTTGCTTCAATATAGCTACTAGTATTTACTTCCACCCAAAACATAATCTTTCACCCTTTTTTTCCCAAATTTTGCAGTTTACATAAAACCATCTTTGCACTAACAAATTGGGTTGCCTAACCTGTTCTTAGATTGTGCAGGCTATTATAACAAAAGCAAAACACAAAAAAGATATGCCAATTCATCCAATGCCAACACATGGAACCATCAAATACAGACAACCAACATAGATGAAATTGTTGTAGAACTTACATTCACTTTTCAATATCCATGTAAGTAATACAAAACACTATAAATTCCCATAGCATAATTAAAGTTACTGCAAATATTGCTATGCATACAATTACATTGTTTTATTTTTATTACCATCTTCACATAATATAAATAAGTATTTCTATATTTACATCTAAAATTTATCGCATGCAGGTGAATGCTGAAAATTCATATACTTCTAAAACAACTAGCAACAATGAAGATCCAACACCAACAGTGACTACTCAACCAAAGTTGAAGGACAAAACTGAATACTTTTTCCCAAAGTATGATGAACATATTTTTCCAAAGTCTACCAATGGTCATTTCCAAATCCACTTCTACTAAATACATCCTTACAATTGATCCATGTCAAGAACATGAACCAAAGCATATTGAAGACAACAACATCCAAAAACAAGATCAAGTGTCCAATCCATACAAGATGTCACAAAATGATGACCATATCCATATATCACATACTCCTCCCTCTACCCATGAGATGCTTACTCCCACTGCACATGTAAATGTTCTTCAAAAACAAAAAGCCCTCCTACCCCAAAAATCATTATCAATGAGCAAGACTCCTCTACTCTAAATTCCTAGTTATAGCTCAAAGCAAAGAGGATCCAATAGAATTTCATAGCAATTCATTTTATACCAATTAAAGAACCCAACCATTAAAGTGATAACTCTACAACACTATCAGGAACTTTGTCTAGTGCAACACCCACATAGGGAGAATGAAGGGTCCTTATGATAAACCTGCTATCAATGCTACAACTATACATATAATTAATCATCCCACCCACAAATTGTCCCCAACCACATAAGCATAACATTTATCAAAGAAATTAACAAATGATTGAGGTGGACAAATAAAATGCAAAAGGATACCAAAAAAAAAAAAAAAACATCCCTATCAACCACCATTTTTCAAAGAAATAATGGTGGAAAAGCAAGAGGGGAAGGTTATCCATCAAAAAAATTCCACAAGTACACAATAAAGCTTCAAAAACGGCCCACAATATATATAGAAATCAATGTCCCAAACAAATCTCCATATCCACCCACCATTGCAAATCCTCCCAAGTTTGGAAATCCAAAGATTCCAAACTGTGAACCAAACAATCTACATCTCATATCACTCAAAGTACTCCACCATCAACTTTGAAATCCACGATATCCAACTCTCACATAAATTGTGTGTTGACAACAACTCTTTATCATAAGGACTCTGCTGCCTCCCTATTGCGATGTATGCATCTAGATGATGTTAACTCCCATAGTACTCTATAGAAAACCACTAATGGTGTCCCTTTAGGCAAGTACCATGCAAAAAAATCCAACAAACAAGAGTCATGTCTGTAATGAAACATGTGCATGTGCCAAATCAGGTATAAGCATCTCATCCCATCCAAAATAAATCCACCACTCCATCCAACTAATCCATAAAAAAAATCATACATCCATGAACCACCGATCAAATGAATGCTCCCCCATCGCCATCCATATTCCAAATCATCTTGATCTTGGTCAATTTAAAGTTTAAACTTTACACTTGCTTTTGGTAAATTTCTTGACATGGATCATTATCACTCATCCTACCCACCATTATCTTAGCCATCAACTATTATCCAAATGACCATCCTCCATCCAAATTAGTTTTCTTACCACAACATAATCCCTACCCTCCTTTACATACCTAAAATACCCATTCATCCATTCATTTACCCATGCATCCACCCATGGACCTATATCCACCAACTCATGATACATAGTTAGAATTATGTATATATTTGGGATAATGAAAATTGTAACATTTTGCATATTTTGTGTCACCGTTGGGAAAGAGAAACTTTTTTGAACCAGAATCAGATTTTCTAGGTAGAAAATTGAGAAATTTGAGCAAGTGTAGAAATTTCAGAGGATTTAATCCTTCAGAAGAAAAGGCCTTTTTTTTTTTTTCTACCGCTTTTGGCAAGAATGAAGGCTCCAAAGGCTGTCAAGTATAGCAAAATTTTTGCTCAAATAATAGAGAAAAAGGCGTCGTTTTGCTTGATATTTGCATTGATTGGTCAAGCATTTAAGCGGTTGTCAAAAGTTTGAATCCATACTTTTTTCGTCTTTTACAAAACTTTAATTGTTGAAGCTCTTTATGACCATTTCTATTAAGGCCTTCCAGGAGCTGGTCTCCCTACAGCTTCTACTTCACTCTATGCACAATAAACGAAAAAGTAGATATAAAAATATCAAGGTTTTAGAGCAACTAGATTCTTGAGCTCTAGACAAGACTTTTTGCAAGTCCGTGAAAGTTGTCTTCTTCTCCGCCGTGAAAATCCTATGCTGAACAATGAAGACTATAATGCTAAGGAATTAAAATCCTCAAAGAAAGTCCCATCCAAAATAAACCGAGATAGGACTACCAACTCATGATACATTGTTATAATTATGTATACATTTGGGAGAATGAAAATTGTAACATTTACTATATATTTCATACAAAATTGTATAGATTTTACACTACAGTTATTCTCCATGGTTATTGTATATATTTTACAATATGTTTTAAGCTAATTTCAGCACTCAACCCAACTATTGAACAAATTGTACGTTTACTTCTTTATTTTTACAAACACATGCTTATACAACCATTATCTTTTTCATAATGTCTATTTACTATTGTCAAATTTAATCTTTGCTTGTTCTGATATAATACAACCAATATTGTACAACTATTAATTTACACTCTAATCCTATTAATACTTCACTATACTTTTCTATCGGCGTACCCCTTGCACCCCCTCTGGTGCAAGTGCTAGTTTAGATAATATCAAGGGAAGTGGTTGGTACAAGGGTGGTGCAAGGAGTGATGAGATGGTAGCATAGTTGAAGCAATGCATGGGTAGCAGATAGGGAGAGAGAGTGATGCAAGCAGTAGCAACATGAAGCTAGTGGTGTGAAGGACGTGGGTGGTAAGAATATCACAAGTTTTATAACTAGTGATGGAACTTATATTTTGGTAGCTATTGGTGGTTGTCAACAAGGTAGGGCATGAGGCCTGACCCTACCACAATATTGTGGTAGGCATGCAAGGTACACCCTACCATGCACAAGCCTTATAGCCTTAAAAAATATTTTTTAATTTATTTTGATTAATTTTTTTAAATTAAATAATTTATTTATTTTTTAAACATGCATTGTAGGGATTGTATGGATTCTATAGGGAAAAATAGATGTAACAGTTTCGAAGCTTTTTAGATACAGCAACAAAGTATATTATGTGTTAAAATGCCTCTAAATATGTGCAACTTGTAAAATTCAAACTCAAATCCTACAAGAAAAACTTGTTAAATCAAACTATAAAAACCTAGAAAATATGGTTAGACAAAGGACAAAGCCCACCAAACGTGCCAAAATGTATATGTAATAAAACCCTCTATTCTAAATCAAACATAACTTTAGATCAAATTGAAGAGAGTTCAAATAGAATGAATGCATGAAAATATTACCAACAAAAAACCCTCTTTCTTGAAGTTGATTGCTCAATGATGCACACAAGATTTATGCAACATGTACCCATCAAGATCTAAAAATCATGGTTTTTGCAATGATTGGATTGAATTTATAGATGTTTTGTTGAGGATGTGAATGGTGAGGATATTAAATGAACAAGTGAGATTGATTTTGATGAGTGAACAATCTTCATTGACTAATAATAATCAAAGGGATTTATGAGGTCTCCTTAGTGGGCTCTAAAATGGATGAGGATAATTAATTATTTTTGTTCATTTATTTTGATTAATTAGTCATGTATGGACTAGAAACAAGAGTAAATAATGGGAGTTATGGTTGAATAATATTTTTTTCATTTATAGAAATAAGTAAAAATAAATTTAGTTATTTATTTCGGAATCAATAAATGAGCATTAGCATAATTAGCTAAATAATCTGAGTTATATAATTAATTATTGATGATAAATGAAAAGGAGAATTAGCATGATAATGAGGAAATGTTGATATAGTATTAGAATGAAAAATTAAGCGCGATGTTAAGAGGTGGTAAAAATTAAGTGCTTATATGTAAATCTCTTTGATTTCTAAAATTTAAAAAAGGGGCCCTAATTGCCTCCTAGACCAAAGTTATATCTTTTGGAAGTTGGGCCTCCTACATTGGAAATGTAAAACCATCTAGGACATATAGAAGATATATAAGAGGTAGTTACACTTGTTAACCAACTTATGATGCATGTTATACCATGTTCTAAAGCATCTTTAGATGGAGATGATGAAGCCAAAATCAAGATTCCAAGTTGGTGATTGGATATGATGATCCTATAATAGATAGAAGGAATATGCTATTTTATCCTATGGATATGGTAATTAGAAAACCATGAGATAAAACCACTTTAAAATTTTGAGTAGTTTTAGCTTATGGTTCCTAATTACTATTTGATGTTTTCATGTATTGTGTCTCTTATTTATTGAGTGTTTGAGATGGAAGTTTTTTAATAATGAGTTTTATAGGTATTTTTTTGTTGCTAGACTTACTTTATATCTCTATTTGGTGATACTCGTGTAAAGGCTTAGACCCTACAAGTGTATTGTAACCTTTGATTACTAAATAATATATTGAGTTTCTTTAAAGTGTGGGGTTTTTATCTCAAAAGGGTTTTTCCCACATAATTCATTGTGTTATAGTATATTGGTTTATTGTGAATTTTTCCTTATAACTACAAAGGTTTAGTTTATTTTCACATTCCTCCTCTTATAGATTAGTGTAGGAAGCATACCTTTATTTGATTTCATCTAGTATCAAAGCCTTATCATCTTGGATTCTAGGTGTTAGGGATAATGGCTTTTGTATTGATCTTAGATTGAGTGGGAGCTTATGTAGAAAAATATCTTGTTGCAAGAAAAATGGAAATCACACTAAGGATAGAGATAAAGAAGTTCTCAAAACCACCTTTGGTCTTTGGAAGCTCAAGATGGAGGATATGCTCACTGATAAAGATCTATGGGTTGCAATTAACTAAATCCAAACCTACCACGGTGAAAAAAGAACACAAGGACATATTTGATTAAACTATATTTTTTTAATTCAATAATTTAAATGTGCAATGAGAGACTATTGCAAAAAGGCTTTGGAAGAAGCTAGGTGATATTTATTGATCTAAATCCCTAGTAGAAAATATCTTCATGAAAAAAACATTGTATAATCCCAGGATGAAGGATGGTGGTTTTATGGTCGACCATCTAAATGCTTTCAATATAATTGTGACCTAATTACAATCCATTAAAGTGAAAATGGAGGAGGATTAATGTATAAATTTATTATATTATTTTTCATATTCATGGGATCACCTTGTTATGGCTATTGGGAGCACTACCACCAAGTTAAAAATGGATGAGGTGATGGCATCATTACTTTTGGAATAAATGTGAAGAGAGAATTTAAAATTTTCTAAGGATACCTATCTAATTTTAAAGACAAAAAGAGAAAATCAATAATACGTACAAGAAGAAAGACAAGTCTAAATCCAAATCTTGCATAAAATCCAAATCTCATAGTAAGACTAAGGTAAATTTTTGGAACTACAACAAACCTATCCAATTCAAAAGAGACTACAAGAATAAGAAAAAATAAAGTGATTATAATAATGAGTCTAAAATTCCATCCTAGGATGATGGTGATTTATTTATCATGACCTTAACTACACATGCATTTCAAATGGTGTGTGGTCAATTGACTATGGTGCCTCTTTTCACATGACCTCATATCAAGGTTGGTTCTTGAAATATGAAGAATATGATCATTGGAAGCATACCTTGAATATGACTCATTTGAATATTATTGGTTTTGGAAGAGTCCAAGTTTATGGACAAGTGAAGTGGATCAATGGTGTACTAAATATTCCTACTTTAACATGGAACCTACTTGTGTAAGTATGTTTCATGATTTGAGTATGTAATTTTTTTCTCAATTGGAGAGCGTAAGATGATGAGAGGAGTTATGGTGCTTATAAAGGTTGCATGTATATTCATTCTACTTCAAATTGATACATACATAGTTTAGTGCAATAGATCTTCTACTCCTATAGTAAAGAGATCTATAGAATTTGTGCCTTCATCATCAGAACCAACAATAAAAAGAAGTGTTACATCCACTTTCATGGTCATTCTTTCTAAATACTAAAGGGTCTACATGCTTTCAAAATTAAACTACTAGTTGAAAAAACAATGTTATGGCGCCAAAGAATGGACCACATAGGTCAAAAGGGTATAGGGGCCCTGAAAAATTAAAAATTTATTAAGAGGTTAAATGATTGTAATCTTGAAGTTGATTTTATAATAAGTATGTATATATAGAAAATAGAATTAAATTTTATTTTATTCTAGTTCTCAAAAACCTTTTAGGGTGTTAGAATTAATCCATTACGATGTATTTGATCTAGTTAATGTTCTTTTGATTTCTAAATATCCATATTATGTATCTTTTATTAATGTCTATAATAGAAAATAGTTACATTTCCTTTATAGAAGTAAATTTGAATTCATTAGTCATTTTAAAGAGTTTAAGGCTCTTGTAGAGTGTCAGACTAATAGGAAGATTAAGATTTTGAGAACTAATAATAGAAGTGAGTTTTGTTCAATAGCTTTTGATGTATTCTATGAGGACAACAACATAAAGAGACATGAGACAACTTCATACACCCCTCAATAAAATAGAGCTACAAAAAGAATGAATAGGATATTAAAGGAGATGAAAAAGTCTTCTCAATGGATCTAGCTTGAAAAAAATTGTTAGAAGTGGTTGTTGTAATTTATTACCTCGTTAATAGGTCTCCAACATTAACTCTTGTTCAGAAGAGACCTATAGAAGTGTGGTTGGAAAAAAACATTCATTAAAATATCTTAAATGTTTTAGTTGTGAGGAATATTCACATGTGCCTAGGGACAAGTAGTCTAAGTTAGAGACCAAGGCTATAAAATATATCTTTAATGGCTATTATATCAATGTGAAAGGGTGCAAGCTTTGGAATTATGTGGCTAAAAAAGTGTTATCTTTATAGAAGTTAAACCTTCTTCCATAAGATTACAAGGAGAGAAGGATGAAAAAGAAGATGTGGTTCAACTATTGCCAAATATTGAGAAGGTTGAACTAAAATCCCATGAAGGACCTCAAGAGGAGGAGAGCTCAAATAATTTAGAGAGTTCTAAAGAGGATTTATAACCTTCATCTCAACTCTTGAGGAGGTTCACTTGACAGAAATAAAAACCTAAAAAATATAATCCTCCTAATGTGAGGTGTAGTTTCCCTTTGATTACTAACATAGATGAGCCTATGATTGTAAAGAAGGCTATGATTATGGATGATGTATGGTCCTAGAAAGTGGACATCGATGACAAGATGGCTCCATTGAAGAAAAATGACACATGGTATTTAGTACCTTTTCTTGACGAAAAAATTTGGATACAAATAATTGTTTAAAAGAAAGATCGATTCAAATGGTAATGTTGAGAAGTACAAGGAGAAATTGGTTGTGAGGTGATATTCTCATGTTGAGGGAATTGAGAGTAAGATTTACTATCTAGTTGTTTAGTTGACATCTATGAAATTCTTATTATCTACTATAGTAGCTTTTAACCTTGAGCTCAAGTAGATGGATGTGAAGACAACTTTCCTTCATAGTAACTTTAGAGGAAAAAATTTACATGACAGAGCTGCAAAGCACTACATTAAAAAAGGTAAAAGAAATTATAAACTTAAGAAATATTTGTATGGTCTTAAGCAATCATCTAGGATGTGGTACTAAAATTTTGATTCATTTGTGTTGGGATTGATATTATGATATCCAAATCAAATAATTTCATATATTATAAGATAAAAATTATTGTTTCCTTGTTATCACATTATATTATGATGATATGTTGTCTTTGGTAAAGGTAAATACATTATTTGTAAATTGAATTCTTAGCTTTTAGCATAGTTTGAGATGAAAGACTTGGGGGCTACTAAGTTCATCTTGGGTGTGGATGTTTGAAGAGATGGAGAAAGTAGAAACTTTAGTTTTGACAAAGAAAGTATGTGAACTCAATTTTGGAGAGATTCAACATGATAACTTACAAAACATTGTGTATTCATATTTTAATGACAAACAAGTTATCAATATAGCAATGTTTGATTTCTCCCAGTGAGATGGAAGATATTACCAAAGTGCCTTAAGCTAGTAGCATTGAAAACTTAATGCAGTATATGGTTAATATAAGACCAAACATTGCCCAAGTAATGGGAGTTAGTCGTTTCATGGTTAATCCTAGAGGAGTACATTAAAATGCAGTGAAGAGGGTCTCAAGATAATTGCAAGGTACTTCTAGGTACTTCATTTTTATCATGGAAATTCTATTGGAAACTAGCATTCAATCACAATTTATGGATTTTTGGATTCAAATTGAGTTTGAGATGTTGTATATAGGAACAATGGATATATTTACACTTTTTGGTGGTGCTATCAATTTGATGAGCAAGCAATAGACTATGGTCACTTTTTCACTATAAAAATAGAGTTCATAGGAGTTACTTATGCTTGTAAGGAAGTCATCTAACTTAAACATTTATGTTGACATGGAAGGTTCGCTATAGGAGCTATTACAATTCTTTGTGATAGTTTGAGTATCATATTTCTTACAAAGAACCTAACCTTTCATGCAAGGATGAAGCATATTGATATTTAAGGCTATTTTTTTGTGACATGGAAAAGGATGGGCTCAGGTGATGCTAAAATTTTGACTTTACAAAATGGTGTAGATGCATCGACGAAGTCATTGAGCACAAAAAGGTTTGAGTGGTGTTATGAGTCTATAGGTGTCTCAACCCCTAACAATTAGTTAATAGTTTAATGGTACATGTTTTCTTATTGTAACCTGCGTTCAACAAGTGGGAAAATATTAGAAAAGGTGTCTCAAACCTGCTACTAATGTTAATATTACAAACAATGTGATTTTCGAGCTATAAAATAGAAAAAAACTCAACATCTAGAAGCTATATAGTGTTTTTAACCAAAATAAATATTTTGAGTTTTTCAACATTACTTCTAAGATGCCTAATACATAGATCCCCTTCAGCTCTACATATTTTTTAAAGCGGCTCCAACAACCTCTCAAATCAAAAGGTGTGGCCTCCAAAGTTGGCTCTCTAGAAATGTAATAATATCTATGACACATAAAAGAGCTATAAGAGGAAGTTATACTTGTGGATTGACTTATGATGTGTGTTATTGTAATGTCACTTTTCCTCTTATGGTTAAGAAGTATTAGCAATGAATTTAATATAGAAAATATTAGAGTTTATAATATGAGACGTTATCAAAATAAATGTGAATAATTAACATAAACTACAAACATGGAACATAATAAATGGAATAACACCACAACATAGATTAATCATATAAACATTAAAATCATATAAATAATATTCTCAATATTATTGAGTCAATGGTTCTCAATACTTATCTTAAAGTCATGGAAAGGCTATTATCTGACACTCAAAGGAATGGTTATAGGTCTAGGCTTTTCCCGACACAAACACCTCTGGAGGAACCGGTTCTTGCACAGAACCAAACCTACCTTCACAGCATAAACACGGCCCTAACTAGGACACTCTCGGTTGTACATTGTACCCCGAGTTGGACATATGTTGTGTGCCCCTTCTCCAAATGTTTAAATGTCTACCCATGACCCTAACCTTCACTCCTTTGTGCCCTTTTAATTTCTCTTTCATTTTTATCTTCTCTCCTTGAATGTGCTCAATGCCTTTCCCAAGTCTCACATGAATGATTTATATCTTTTTAAGGGGTGAATTCCAAACCATCACACCCTTTCACAAAGGTTGCCTTTTAATAATTATTTAGATAAATAATTATTATTCCCCTTTTTAAAGAGTGTTTATACATATTCTTTATTAATCTCTCTTTTAACCAAAGGATCATAATATCCATTATTTTCTATCTCCTTTTTAATTCTAAAGGGTTGTTTCATATATTTATCTTCTATTGTGGAAAAAGTCACATAATAATTATCCCCCTATAAATTAACTATTGTCCTCAATAGCACAAGATACATCTGTGTCACAACTTAAAGAAGAACATGAACAGTAATTGAAGATACTAACATTGAATATTTGAGTTCTTCTATATTATTTTCTTCTTTTAATTCATAGATCATCATTTTTAATTGTATTTTAAATTTACAAATAATTTTAATAAAAAATCCCTTTTTCAATCAAAATTATGATGAGAATTATAGATGTCTTATGAAATATATCATGAATTTATAATTAGAATGATAACTATAGTTTTTGGGTTTTAACCTTCTATCCTTTCAACTTTACCATTTTACCCACTCATGTAACTCCTTCAAAGTATTACAATGTGATCACACTATATCCAATACTATGTGGCTATTCATAATTTATAAAAGTGTAATCTTTAACTTCAACATACATTCCAAGATAATATTCATGCATTTTCGTACCGCATGAATATCCTCTTTTCAAATAGAATCTTAGTTATATACAATAAGAAAAATGTACAAGGTTATTGGGTTGATCAAGTCTAATAAAAATATACAAATTAAAACAAAAGATGATACAAATAATCTCAAAATGCATTTTAAATAGCAATAGAATAATAGTAATTTATTGTCACCTAGAGAGTACTTCATAAGGAAATACTAGCTTTTTCCTTTAAGAAACTAAGTTAATTATATCTCAATTTACTTCTAGGATGAAGATTTGTTCAATTATGTTTTTGGATGAAGTTTTGGCTATAAAAATGAGGATACCTCGCATTGACAACCATGTTGTAAACCTAATAGTAAAGTGGAACACAACTTTTTACTGGGGATCTCATCATAAAATTAAATATTAAGTAAGGGTACATAAGGAGAGAAAATATTATGTCATTCCATAAATACATCCCTAGGCTTGGACACCTATTGATATATGATATTATTAGATTGTTTATGACAAAATAATTAGTATAAATTTATAATTTTAATTTTTTCAAAGGTTGTCTCTCCCCCTGTAAAACTCAACATGTCCCCATATCTCATCCTAAGAAGCATTATTTCATTCCAGCCAATGCATTTAAACAACACAATATTTTCAAGGTTCAAGATGTAGAAATAGCTTGCCCCCATGGGTTTATATCCTATAAATATGTTATTCTCAATAATTTATTCCAAACATATTGTCATTTCTCTAAACTTAAAATGTGAATCCAAGGACCTATGGACTATAGGCCCATAATGTAGCTTAAAATAGACTTATGTAACAAATTTGGGTGCACCTTGATTTATATCACTTTATTAAGAAACATGTATGGTTAATATTGATGTTCTTGATATCTTTAATCATGAATGTAAAGCAACTCTAATCAAGAGGAAGAAAACCAATGTTGGTTTTATAGAAATTAGCATTTGGAGGGGTTTAACACATAAATGTTATATCTATCTTGTCCAAATCATAAGAATACAATGTAAGCTTCTTACATAAAGCACCAAAGAGATAAGAAGAGATGCATTCCTCAACCAAGTGAACCACTAGATAATCAAGGCCAATGTAAGGTACAAGAATGAAATAAAAGGATGCTCCACGACACGGATGATTGGAATCAACAACATGAGTAATGTTTAAAGAAAATTTTGATATAAGGTTAAGTAATGGAAACAATACAAGTTGGAAGTCTCTAAACAAGCACTCTATGCCCCTTTATAAAATTCAAATAAGAAGAAAATCATGAATTCTTGTATTGCTTAAAGAATTATGTGAAAATCCAAGCTCCCATAGTCTCATCAAGGGAAGAAAATAATATCTTATAAATGCAATATTATTCATGTGGGAATGCAAAATAATGTGATTGATTTAGATCATCAAAAGAGCAGTGAAGAAAGAATAGACATTTACAAATCCATGGTTGCACATTAATCATCATGTATAATACAATATCAATTTAACTTAATTCTTTGTTGGAGAAGTTTAATCCCAAAAACCCTATCACATCAAAGATGATTTACTCAAAATTACGTTTCATATGGGCCACCATCACATGTAATGTTTCTATGGTCATTTGAATTTCTTGTTGAATATTCTATCAAAAGCCTAAATCAGTAATGGGTATCACATCAAGGATGAGGAGACTTTTGGGGGACATCACATGAGGAGGAAAATTAAGGATATGAAAGTAAGTAGTTATATTATCACTAAATTCTTTCATTCTTTTTCATTTTGTTAGTAGGCACTAGAGCAATCAATAACATGCTTTATCCATTTGACAAGTGTTTATAAATGTGTCTTACTTACAACTAGACTCCACAATTTTTCACTTGTTCTTGATAAAAAAAAAATTGAAGCCATGGACTCTATTGTAGGGGAAATTGCCATGAGTGTTGTGATTATATGAGCAAAACTCATTCTCAAATTCAATCTAGGGTTATAATCATTAAAATTAGATTTATGATCAAGATTAATTGTGGAAAAATTAGTATGAACCCTATTATACCTAAACTAGAATTGGAAATATCACTCCTCTTATACCTAAACTAAATTGGAAATATCACTATAACAAAAAAGAAGATGGATTTAAAACATATGTGAAGGAAAATGAAATAGAATGGAAGCACTCGCAATGGATCACCATCCATATGCTTAAAACAATATTAGAAAGAGACTAATATTAATGTATCTAAAACAAGGATGAGAAGTCTCTACTTTACAACTTCCATCCATGTCAAAGATATTGGCTATGAGTATAGATAAAGAAAGAGGGTTCCACACCTTATAAGAATTGTCAAATACATACCAAGGGAAGATCTAAATCATTGAGAGAGGTGAAATATTTGTTTTGAAGGGTGCATGGATCCTTGCCATCGTTTAAACCTTTACAAATGTTATGAAATGATTTGCAGGAATGCACATAACACATTTGTCAAAAAAAATTGGAAATAATGGAGATGAGAGAAAGCATCTTTTACCACAATCCCGCACCATCCCCGCAATCAGTGTGTTGACAAGGAAAATGGCCATATACAAGATCCAGACCATCATCCAATTCATTCCAGAGCACGATTGGTCGATACACATGTCCGACATGCAGTCTGCACACGCCATTAAAAGGTGATCCCTGCATTCTAGCCCAGACTCCATCTTGTTATTACTACTTTTAATAATTCAAAAGCTCAACTGCAGATAATACAGTTAATATACGTTGATATACAACATTTTCCTTATAAGTATTGATTCCTCGACCTTAAATCATTTCAGAAATAGATATGTGGAAGGAGAATGAATAAAGGTTGAGAATACACACAACAACAATATTACTTGCAAATTTTAGCGATCGGATGGAAAGTTCGAACTACATTATTGAATAAAGATTAAACTTCATTTAATAGAATAGAAAAATCTAAAAAAAAAAATTAAATTGGTGCATAAACAATCAACAATATGTCTCAAATAGAAGAAACTTCATGGAATACAATGACAACATGAAATTGATTTGTTGAAAAAGCATTTTACAATGTTCAATGGTATTTCAATGCTCGACATCATTTCAAGCATATATAGAATTGATCATTATTCACACAGTAGGAAAACGTCATATGTTGGAAAATTGTTATGTCATAGATCTATATTGCTTCTGGATTTTTAACACAGTCGAATCTAGAAGCAATACAGATCTATGATATGGATTGTGGAAACTTATTATCATTAATTGTAATGTCATGATTGCACAAAATGTGTTTGGACACTTTAGATGGTGTGAATGCAAAGCCAAATCCATAACCTTTACTAGCATTTTCTATGTCTATACCAAAATGGTAGCTTCAGATCAAGTTATCCATCAATGCATAATGGAAGGATTTTTGTCAGATGTTTTGGCCAAAAATGCTTTTGGTTGATATGTTTACAGGGTGGATAAGTATATATAATTCATAAAATGAAAAAAAATGCAATCTTATGATAGAGCATGTGAATGGTCATATTAAGAGGCAACGGTTTGCATGGAAACAAAGTATCTAATAAGACTTTGGCCTTCCTGCCTTAATACAATTTTCTAAGTAAGTTACCATTACATGATATGCCCTTAGAAGACAAGACATGATAATTTAAAATAAAGCTTGGTCGAAGAGGTGAGAAGGAAACGAACTTTCTAAAATAACACTTGGTAAGAAGGAGGTGAATAGCCATGCGTATATGGTGAAGGTAAGTATGAATAAGGAAATAACAAAGTTCAATGGAGTACCTATTGAAGCATGAATGAGAAGTAGGAAATATTTTAGGCAATAGAGGAGAAATATATGAATTGGAAACAATATTATTTTTATAGTAGTTAAGTATTTAGGAGAATAAAATTATTTGAATTTTAATAAAAAATCAAAATTAAAATAAAGTATTATAATCATTTTTTAAATTTATATATATACGATGAATTGATTATAAAATGATAGAAAAGATACAATATAGTTATTGTAAAAATTGTATTATATAATATATATATAATTATAATTGTTTTTTTGTTTAAAATGAATTGGTGGTCTCCTTTCACTGTGGTATTTTGTGTAAAGGGTATAGCACCCTATAAATGCTACTTAACTTTAACACATTTGATATTAAGTATTATGATTTAATTTATATTTACTATACTAACTAATGTGTTTCCATTAAATAGTATTAAATTTAAATTAACAATATTTGTTTTTCTAGCAAAGCGGATGTGGATAGGCTGATGAAAAGGAAGGTTGTAGCGGAGGAAATCACCTGCTCCATTTGAAAGATGAAGACTCCTATCTCTACCAGCAAAGGTAAGGATATTTATGTTGATAAGGTTCATATTAGTTCTTTTGATGAGGATGTTATTGTGGGGAAAGGGATTGAGAACTTTGACAGGGAGGAGTTGTCTGATGTGTTGGGCTTGGCTCGTGATAGTGCTAATGTGTTGTTTAAATTGTTTAAGTGGTTCTTCCATGAGATTAATAGGACTAATGTTAGAATTAGAGGTATTGTGAGTAAGGCTGAGGACCCTTCTGTCCAAAGCCAAATTAATGATTCGTTGGACTCTCTTAATACTGTGGCTAATACTATGGCGAAGGAAACCATTAATTTGAAATAGAACTTGGAAGGGAGAATCGTATCCCTTGAGGATTAAATGGATAAAATGTGGAATGTTGTGATGAAGAGTGGAGATGTCTCTAAGGTTTTGGGCATTTCTAACTCTGCCAAGGTGATCTCCCATGTGAGTACTGTGAAAAAGAGAAAGGATATTGTGTCTTTTGATGATACTGTTGTTGTGGGTAAGTTGTCGAATGTGGATTTTGTTGGTGAGAAGGGTGGTGTTAAAGGTAGTGTTTTGAGTGGTGAGGTTAAAACTAGTGGGTCGAGGGTCAAAACTAGAAACAGAATGAAAGCTCAGGGTGGGGCCTCTAGTATAGAGGTGTCTGATACTGTGGATGATGTGCAGAAGGTGGTTGCTAATGAAGTGGAGGCTACAAAGATACTGAACAATATGTAGTGATGTTGATTGGCTGCCTTTTCTTTGGATGCTTTTTGGTTGTTGGTTCGCTATCGTTGGGTTGATTGTTGTGTAATGTTGTTATCTTTTTTTATCAACTGCTTTATTTTGTAAAGGGTTCTGGGCCCCTTCAAAACCTATTTTTTTACCTCCAATCAAAACAATATTTGTTTTTCTTTCATTATCACTTCCCCCTATTAAATCATTTATGTTGTAATTTTTTGCTCAATTTCTCATTCCTTTTGTCATGTCCCCGATTTGGAGGCGGATTAATTTAATTAATTTAATTAATTAAGTCATCCAAATATTGTTATTTCATAAGGATGATTAATTGATTGATTTAATTAAATTAATTATTTATAAAGTTATCTTAAAAATACAATATAATAAGGTGACCTTATATTTAATTAATTTAATAATAAAGTGACTAAAAATAAAATAATATCAAAAAGTCACTTAATGAAATAAAAAATATTTTATTCTAAAAGCTTCTTGGAAACTTGTTGAGAAATATATTTAAGAGGTTGTGGGCTAAGCATTTCAACACACTTGATTTGGAATTTACTTTCTCATTACCTGTGCACGGTAAGTTGTTGAAAATAAATGCTTAGCATTCACTTGAGGGTTCAAAGACTCTAAATTGTCAAGTTCGGTTGTGAAAGATCAACCCTAGCTGGAGTTGAGAGGAGGAGATACTTCAGTCTTCTTCATTGTGCAAAGTTAATGGTCTTCGACCAAATTTGGAGATTATTGATTGTATTCAGCTTATTTGAGGAGTTAAGTATTTGATTGCAATAGTTGATGTATTATTGCAAATTTAAATAAGAGTCTTCAATTAATGCAATAGTTGTTTTATTATTGCATTATTTTATTATGGTGCTAATATTTTATATCTTCAGAAAAAAATTATTATTCAAAATACTTTCAGTAATTTCTGAGTAATCTTTAAAAGGGAAAAAAGTAACTTTGGATAAATATTTGAGAAGAATATTTACATCTTCGGAAATATTATTTCCTCGATGGGGCCATAAAATAGAAATATCTCTTAGAATAATATTCAAAAATACGTCTATTGTTACGGGATTATACTTTTGGGCGCTAATGTGGATTTAATATCACTAGTCGTGTAATATTTTCATCCTGTGATTATGAACTTTTAATAATTGCCTTCTTCGTATATGAAGTTTTATAATTATTTTTAGTGGTGGGCAACCTGTGAAAAAACAAAACAAAAAAACAAATCAAGAAGTCATTTATCAGTTGAACGGAGAATGCTTGCCAACTGTTTGATGAAATTCCCAAGTTGCAAAACAAAAAATTTTAAACCAGATCAGCAAGGGACATTCCAATGGTATCAGAGCCATTGAACCTGCCAGCCTGTTGGGTAAATTGGGTTTGGTCAAAAATTTCAGTTGGATACCATGTTTTCAAAAGAGGATATTGAACAGTTGAATGCCTTGATGGAAGGGTTAAAACAGAGTCAAAAGAGGATGGATGAATTAGCTTCACAACTAGGATTCACACAGTCCATGGCATCCATGTTTAAAAGGTCTTCATCACATGACAAAAAGGAGAAACATGAGGTATCTACAGGAGAAGTATCTGGAAGTCTTTATGATGAATTTTCAGCAGTTAGTGACTAGCATACTGCTGATCCAAAGGAGAGAAAAATGGAAAAAGATGATGAGCACATGACACTTCACGATGACTTCAAAATGGAGGAAGAGCACGTGATGGATGAAGACAAACCAGCTATATTAGAGCAACTTCATGAAGACATACGAGTGGATGGGGAAGTTGATCACTCAGCCACTAGTGTTTTGACTGCACATGATGCAAGTGGGGGACATGGGAATTTAGATGTTGCATCTTATTATTGGACAAGTTTTAGACACTTTGGACCAACTAATATGGAGTAGTCCCAAAGGTTGATTGATGGATGGCTAGGAAGGGAAAAGCAAGCCAAGTTGTTGGCTCAACAAACCAAGTTTTATCTTCAACATATTCATGATATGCACCATTCCTCATATAATGATGATCAAAGGTTGAATAATTCAAAAAATTCAGTTGTTGATGGTGATAATGATCTTTTGGAAGACATTCCTAGTGGGCCATCCACTCAAGAATTGTCTTTGATGAGTGCAGAGGATGTTTATGCTACACCTTTGGGTTTGTCACCTAATTCTCATGACAGGGAAATGATTTTTTTGTTGATTGGTGACTTCATATTCATAGATTCATCATGGATTCATATTGCACTTTTTGACATTTAATGCTCTACGCCAGCTATTCAGTTTCTTGGATGTGTGTGGAAGTCATCTAAAGTTGAGTTTGGGGGACTTTTTTTTATCCATGGGATCCAGGTAGGATACTTGAGGTATATCTGCACAATGCTTGGAGTTGGCGTGATGGAGTTGTTTTATAGAGTTGGGATCCAAGAATTTCATTGTTGACTGGACGGTTTCGTTGGTTGATAGAGTTTGATAGCCTCTTGGGTTCCAGCTATATTGAGAGGATATGGGTTTGCACATGTTGCAGGATCGTTTAGGATCCGAGTGGTTGATGAACAGGTACAATTGATTCTCCATTCAGGCTTCAAGTGTTGTGACAGTTGGTTTGACAATGCGGATTGCTTGAGGACAAGCAATCTTTGGGAAGAGAGGATTGTCATGTCCCCAATTTGGAGGTGGATTAATTTAATTAATTTAATTAATTAAGTCATCCAAATATTGTTATTTCATAAGGATGATTAATTGATTAATTTAATTTAATTAAATATTAAATTAATTATTTATAAAGTTATCTTAAAAATACAGTATCATAAGGTGACTTTATATTTAATTAATTTAATAATAGTGACTAAAAATAAAATAATATCAAAAAGTCACTTAACGAAATAAAATAATATTTTATTCTAGAAGCTTCTTAGAAACTTGTTGAGAGATTTATTTAAGAGTCTGTGAGCTAAGCATTTCAACACACTTGATTTGGAATTTACTTTCTCATTATCTGTGTGGTAAGTTGCTGAAGCTAAATGCTTAGCATTTGTTGGAGAGTTTGAAGACTCTAGAGTGTCCGGTCCAATTGTGAAAGATCAACCCTAGTTGAAGTTGAGAGGAGGAGATACTTCAGTCTTCTTCATTGTGAAAATTTAATGGTCTTCGACCAAATTTGAAGATTATCGATTGTATTCAACTTATTTGAGGAGCTAAGTATTTGATTGCAATAACTAATGTATTATTGCAATTATTTCTAAATTAATGCAATAGCTGAATTATTATTGCATTTCATTTTTGTGCTGATATTTTGTATCTTCACAATAAATCATTATTCAGAGTATTTTCAGTAATTATTTCTGAGTAATATTTTAAAACGGGGCAAAAGTAACTCTGAATAATCTTTGGGGAAAATAATTAAGAAAGAAATATTATTTTCCTTTGACGGGCGATTAAATATTGAAAGGAAAATATTAAATTACCTTGCAAGTCAAATAATATTTTGTGGAGCAATTAAGTGGCTTTTTCATATTATATTTGTGGCTTGGTGATCGAACTTATTAAATATTTGGCTTGCGCAATGAAGTGGAGTTGAATACTGTATTGGCCGTGATGAATTTAAGTGCACTTTAGAAATATTAAATCTTGTCGTGATAACTTTTGAGGCTTGTGAAATATTATTCTGTGCGCCATACAAGCCAAGTCGCGTTTCTTTGGGACGGCATGGATTTTAGTTGAAAGTAAAATAATATATCAGGGAGATCGATGCAAGGTTGAAGATAATCGAACTTCATTGTGGAAGCTTTCCTTGCAGAGGAATATAAATTAATAAGACACCAAGGAGGCGTGTTACTTGTATTATCCAGGCGCTGGATGGTTCCATCTGGGCATTTTTCTGAAGCGTCATATTAGCCGCTGGCATTGAGAGAAGAATCACAGGCGGCTAAGGATATAAGAATCTCACCTGAAGGCATATCGTGGTTCTTCCTGTACCCCAGGCATGCTTACGCATTACTGAAGATTATCTGGGATGTAATCAATCTGAGAGCAAAAATCACGAGACGTGGGAACTTGGAATGCTTAAGCTGGAAGTCTGAAGACCATGGTGCTGCCATTCACTGATGTTTTAAAGATCTTCTTCAATCAATCATTGCTGACCGCTGCCAGGAGTATAACCAGGTTCATTATATATTTGTGATTGCAATCGCTGCATTTCCTTAGTTGTAAGCTGCATTTTAGTGTCATCAAATTCAGGTTAGCCATTGAGAGTCATTTAAATCTGAGTCATCGGTTCATCTGGGCATCAGCTGTATCAATTGTAGGCATTCACTGGGATGTTTGTAATCCAGATTGGAAACTATCATTGGCAATATAATGTCATAAAGAGTTTGAGGTTGCATATCAAGTATTTTGATGAAAAGTCCTTCGCTGTAGATGATTATTTATTGCATTCTTTCTCAAACTAAGTTTGAGGAGTACATTGTTTGTATCACATATTTCATTGATAACTCATTGGCATACTTCGATAAGTTCCTAAAGTCATTTCCTAGCAACCATACAAAACAGAAAAACAAATCAAGAAGTCATTTATCAGCTGAACGGAGAACGCTTGCCAACTGTTTGACGAAATCCCAAGTTGCAAAACAGAAAATTTTAGACCAGATCAGCAAGGGACATTCCACCTTTTGAGCTCCTTAGAAAACTGTGTAGGAAGCTAATAATTATCACGAAAAACACACTAGTAGGCCTATCATTCCCCTTCACTAGGGGATTATTCTCCGTCTATTTCAATTCCACCTAGTCTTGTGCCTAGAAAAGCCCATAAAAGCTAGCTTGGTGGATAGTTCCCATAAGATTAAAATAACAGACCTATGTAAAAAACCTATCAACTATTTGTCTAATACTTTTGGTTTGTACACCTCTGTTGATGCTAGGCCTTTATTGAAACCCTGAGAATTTTCTTTTGGTTTATACATGTTGATAAAATACAAAGAGATTTTCTATCAAATTCTACACATCTTTTATAAAGATCTATGATATAGAATGAAACTTTCTTAAGATTTTGATAATTTATCTAACCCTCAAGTAACCCTCAAGTAGGGCACAAGAATAACTCTCTAAATTGATATCTTAAAAACACATGGAGAAAGCTATGAACGTGGTGCCTTAAGATGAACCTAGGTGTAAATAGGGAGTTTCTCAATGCAATGTTAACTTTGGAAAAAAAATTAATTATGGACATGAAGACATATATACACTCTAGGATTTTTAATAATACCAAAAATTATGCTAATTAACAAATGTGGGAACAAAATAAGCATATGGACGAAGGTTATAGGTTACATCTTAGAATATCAAATCTAATGACTTAAAGGTTAATGCAAATGTATAATGGCAATATACACTTAGGAACATTCAAAAGACTAGAGTTAATCTAGAATTTAAAAGCATAAAGAAAATTTTAAAGATAGGAAGAATGGATCATTAGGCTCTGATACTAAATGTAATGTTACTTTTCCTCTTATGGTTATTAAATATTAGTAGTGGATTTAATATAGCAAATATTAGAGTTTACAATATACAATGTTATCAAAATAAATGTGGATAATTAATGTAAACTACAAACATGGGACATAACAAATGGAATAACACCACAACATAGATTAATCATATAAATAATATATTCCCAATATTATTGAATCAATGGTTCTCAATACTTATCTTAAAGTCATGGAAACGTTGTTATCTGGACTCAGAGGAATGGTTACAGGTCTAGGCTTTTCCTGGCATAAACACCCTCGGAGGAATTTGTTCTTGCACAAAACCAAACCTACCTTCACGATATAAACACAACCCTAGCTAGGACACTCTCGAGTGTATGTTGTACCTCGAGTTGGACACACATTGTGTGCCCCTTCTCCAAATGTTTAAATGCCTACCCATGACCCTAACCTTCACTCCTTTGTGCCCTTTTAATTTCTCTTTCCTTTTTCTCTTCTCTCCTTAAATGTGTTGCATGCCTTTCCCAAGTCTCACTTGAATGATTTATATATCCTTTTAAGAGGGGTGATCTCCAAACAATCACACCCTTTCACAAAGGTTTCCTTTTAATAATTATTTAAATAAATAATTATTCTTCCCCTTTTTAAAAAGTGTTTATACATATTCTTTATTAATCTCTCTTTTAACCAAAGGATCATAATATCCATTATTTTCTATATCCTTTTTAATTCTAAAGGGTTATTTCATAGATTTCTCTTCTCTTGGAGAAAAAATCACATAATATAGTTATGACACATCATATAACATATTTGGATGGAGATGATAGAGCCAAAATGAAGCACCCAAGTTTATGACTAGATTATGATGAGCCTATGATAGGTTAAAGGATTATGATATTTTTAGCTTGTGGACTCGTCTTTATATTTGGGTGTTGAATTTCTAATAGGGGTTTGGGTGCTACATTTTTGGTGGTTTTAGCTCATAGTTTCCTTGTTTTTGATAAAGGGAAAAACAGATTTTGAAGGGACTCGGAACCCTTAAACAAAAAAGAGCAAGGCTGCAGAAAAGACAGCAAGCAGCCAGCGAAAAAAACCAGCTCCAAAACAAGACCTATTAAGATTTACAATTAACATTTTTCTTGTGGGAGCGGAGAGTCATGTCAAAAGATGACCGAGAGGATTTATCTTTTTTGCCCTTAACTATGATCCAGCCATCTTCCACTTGCGCTGCCTTACCGTGCCACACCAGCTCGCTACTTTCATGAAGATGAAATCCAGCAGCCAAAGTATTAGGGGCTACATCTTGATTCCTTTGCACAGATAAAGACTTTTCTGAATAGCCACCAGAAAGGGAAGCCAAAGCACATTCCCAGAAATGGTAGCCTTTGAATCAAAAGGGGTTGCCTTAGCGACCCCGCCAATAGAGACGACCGGATTGGGCGTCCCAAGACCCAGAGAATCAGAAGCAGCCATCTCACGAACTTTGGGGGTATCTACTAGACATTCAGTTTCAGCAACCCCACCAGAAGAGACATCCGAAGGGGATACCTCACGAGCTTGTGATTCCGAGGCAACCACCTCGGAGAAACTCCTATGTTGATCAACATTCTTCTCAACCATATAATGTTGTTGAGAGGCACCTTTCCACCAAGAAGTTGAAGCATTTTTCTCGAAACCACATTGTGCAGCAGCGTAACCTGGTTTAAAACATCTTCTACAGTAGAAGGGAATCCCTTCATAGTCCAAGGATTGTTTCCAAGAACCCTTTGAAGTTTTAATTAAGATTTCAGCAGGCAGCCCTTTAGAAACATCCATTTCAACCAAAATTTGGGCAAAGGTGGAATGAAGTATGTCAAAATTAGCAGCATCTACCAACAAGAAATCGCCTAGGGCATCACCCACCTCTTCCAAAAGGGGGTCAAACCATAAGTGGAGGGGAAGGTAAGGCAGCCGAACCCAAATCGGGATTTTGCTAAAAGTTTCAGAAGCAGGGTTGAAATCAGCATGCCAAGGCTTAATCATCAACAGAAATTTATTCTCCCAGCTAAAAAAATTATCACAAAGAATAATGTTTATGTCATAAGCATTGTCAAATTTAGCCACAAAAAACCCCTTAGCCATGGGGAAAATGAAAATTTTACCAGAGATTAGAGGCTGCCATTCGTTGGAAATCCAAGAATGCAGTTGCGGGAGATTGGGCCAAAAACCCTTGAATTGACAAATCACTCGTCTCGGAGAGCTCAAAAACATTCTCCACTATTTCCTCTTTTGTCTCCGCCTTTAGCTCCACTGACACAGCATTGGCAACAGGGACAAAACCACCAGACGTAGCCCTCCCCTTTCGGAGTCGCACAGAAGGTCTGGCCGCAGCCAAACCAGAAGCATTCGCAGAAAGAGCACCAACGCCATCGTACTGGGATCCATTCCTGCCACATACACCCGTGCCAAGAGCACCCTGCGACTGAGAAACGTGGGGCGCCGCCTACTTAGGGTTTCATAGTTTCCTTGTTATCATTTGATGGTTTCATGTATTGCTTCTCCTATTCATTGAGTGCCTGAGATCGAGGTTTTTGGATAGTGACTTTTGCAAGTATTGTTATGTTGCCAAATTACTCTAGATCTATGGTTGCTAGTACTCTTGTAAAGGCCTAAACTTTAAAAGTGTATTGTAACCTTTAATTATTGAATAATACACTACTTTGGAGTGGGAGGGTTTCTCTCAAAAGGGTTTTCTCCACTTAAATCACTATGTTATGGTATATTATTTTGTTATATGTATTTTTCCTTGTATCTGCAAAGATAGTTTATTTACACATACCTACTCTCATCAATTAATGTAGGAAGCATATTTTGCACCTCTACATCCTCACTCATAAGGTCTCAATGATTAATTTGAGATATATTTCTATAAATGTGCATGAGATTGGATGATATATCTCGACAAATGGTATAGGACCTTATTATACCAAAAGCATAGACCAAATAGCAAGACCCACGAAAATTATGCACTAACCCAACTAATAGCCTATGAATTTGTTCACTAATCAAAATAACCCAATCTAGCTAGATTTCACCTTTGCAAATTACACTCATGATATAAAACATTCATGACTTGAATATTCTAGCCTCTACTTTTCTTATCACTCAATTGAGAAGAGTGACCATTACAAGTTCCTCGAAAGCATTCCTTTGAAATATAGTTGGCAATGTTTTTCTACTCTCTTTTAGCCAATATTTATTCACATGTTTTTGGCTTTTGAGAACCTTAAAGTTCAATTATTTTTCACTTCTGGCCAAAATTCCTCATGAGTCTCTTTGTATAAGGGAAAGCTAAAAAATATTCAATGGAATCAAACTTAAACTTGCATAATACTCTTCCAACCAATAAGCTTATCTTCCTATCACCACATTACATTGGTTAGACACATACTGCGAAAAATCCTTGACTTTGGATAAAAATTAGAAAGAAGCAACCTTTATAAGCTTGTTGCCCACAACCTTTTTGCCACCTTGTTACCCTTTTGAATGAGCTCTTACGAATTTTTTTCTTCTATATTTGTATGCCTTGGATCAATGCCCTTGGTATAAGGATATTTGGTTACAAGCTTGGAAGGTACCTCTATGAGTCAAAAATGATATAGCATCTTGTATTTTATCTTTTTCACCCTCCCTAAACTTCTTGATCTTGCCTTAAATGATCAAAACAATACCACCCTCCAATTTAAATTTTGATACTGAAATCTTTATTGTCGTGTTTGTTGATCATTGCCTTGAAACTAAAAGACCATATCAATAGTGACTTTCATCAAAAACATTCCCAAATATGCAAGGAATAAAATGGAACCTTCATTGTTTTGTCACAAAGATCACAACCTTATGTTGAAAATAAATTGACCATCATATATAAAAAATATTAGAAAATTTGGAATAAAGGTTGAAATCCTACTATCCAATCTCTTACTTTTGAACTAAATTCTACATTATATTGTGATTATCACCACTATCCATATGAAAAATCATCTTTTTAAAAGGATGACGCTTGCTACTATTTACAATGAGATAATTTCAAACTATCATTCACAAGAGAAGATAACTCGATATTACGAAAGAGAAAATTATCGCTATTCTAGGGTTATTAATTGTTGATTGAGAGAATGAAGTTTTTTATACTTCCAAACTTCAACACAAAATGCTTGAGATCCTAGGTTTTGCTAATTATCACTTCAAAACATTTTGCAATTGCTATAAATGGTTGAGAACTCTTTTTTGACTAAGAACTACCCTTTGATCAAAACCTCTATATAAAAGTATTAGAATCAAGAATGCCTTGAAAATGATGTTTTTCACTACTCAAAAAGATGAACAAAAAGTTGTTTTAAGGAGTACAAATTATTTTTTTATGCTATGAAACCTAGGAAATTTAGCATATTTGGTTTACGACAATAATCTCAATATTTTATCCAAGAAACCTACTAAAAACACTTCAAAACATCATAATAACTTTGAATGACAATAGATAAAGAGCAAGCACTTATCATGAATGGTAGAGGGAGTGGATTGGTGGGGGCACAAGGTAGCTGAGGTCAAGATATAACAAGGAAACAAGATAAATGTGTTGTCCCATATTACAATATGTGTGTTCAAGCTCTCAAATTACAATTTGTGTCCAAGCTCTCAAAGGTCTTCAGTGGCAACCTCTTCCTTAGCAATGCACTTTTGTGAAATGGAAGAATAATGGAGAGGTGTTCTATAAACTTAGATATGTGTTTTTTATTTCAAACCTCACTTTTTCTCTCCTCTTTCCTCCTAGGATATCCTTATGTTTTTTTCCTAGTTTTAATGTTATCTTTAGATTTCTAACCCCTCATGGATACACTTCAATAACTTGAAAACACTTCTATCATGTTTCAAACTTGACAAAGTGGCAATGGGAAGCTCTTGGGTGTGACCAGGCACTCAGGGAATACTTCACCTTATATTTCATGTACATGGGTCTTGCAAGTGCACTCAAGGCATGACAAGCACTTTTAGTGTTAATAAATTTCTCAAACACATCTATAGGATTCAATGCACAAATTGACATTGAATCCTACAAATGTGTTTGGGAAATTTATTAACACTTTTTGATATGTTTTGAACATGACAAGTGAAACACCTCTTTACATGCACACCCAAGCATCTATTTGCACTTTTACAAAGTGACAAACACCTCTTCATGGGAACACTCAAGGCCCTTGGAGGATCTTTTTGGCTTAATTTCACTCTTACAATTTAACAATCACCTCTTCATGGGCACCCCTAATCACACATTTGTCAATTTATCATTAAGTGATCTATCGTTCTAATTCTTCATCAACATGTATCACTTAATTAATCTAATTCTTCATTGAAATTAAAAGTGTAATGTTTTTGGCATAAGTTGTGTTTAGAGATTGACTTGAGAATAAAAAACAAGTGACTTGTGGTTTACACCTTGACACGATATGGAAAGTTTCGTATGAGTTCAACAATACAAAACGTTCATTAAGTATGCATGCCCAAGACATCTAAGAAAACAAAAGGTCCAAGAAGTATGCATGCCGAAAACATCTGAGAAAACAAAAGGTCCAAGATGTATAGTGATCTTTCAAATTTTTGCTTGAAAAAGCAATTATAGAGATCTTGAAGTTCATGGACATATAATATAGATCAATTTTAATTTTAATTTCATATTTGAATAGTGATTGAATAGACATGAAGAACAAATAAATTCTATGAATGTAAAATCGCAGTCCCACTGTAAAAGAAATATCAAAATTATCATGCAATGGACAGAATTCCTCTTCTGGGATTGTAGAAAACAAATACATCTAAGTCCCTTGAAAATTCAGTTGCCTTGGTTTTGTTATGTCTGAAACATTTACTCTGGAAAATTCCAATGCCATCCAAGACTAATGATCAACCAGAACATTTGAGGTTGGAATCAATAAAGTTCGTTGTATGAGCGTGTCATTATCAAAACAAATAATAACACTAGATATGGCTTGGACTTCTACAAAGGTTGGAAGTCTCTGACTATAATGCAAGGTCATTCAAATCTCCAAATAAAGAAGGTTGAGCCATGCAAGAGCCTGGTTTATTACTATACTCATTGCTGATTTACAAAGAAAAAGAAAAATATTGTCCCTTGGGCAACAATTACAAGCCGCAACTCACAGAACAAAAAGAAAAAGTTGAATATACGTCTGACCTTTTAACTAAATCAGCATACGATAATAAGCAGACTCTATACGTTTCATATGCTAACGATGTACGAAGTCCAAAGTGAACCTTCTCGTTTGTGGCTTTTGTAAAGTTAAACTTAAATTTTTGCTAATGATCAAAACCCGTAATGCCAACGTTATTTTCAATTTTATTTGTTTGATATGCTTCAAATTTATAAAGCAAGTAATATTTTAACTTAACATAGAACCACTTGGAAAGATTCGCCTCTTAACAAATTTGTCATGCTTCATCATCTAAAGAATATATATACACAGACTTTGCCTTCCGAATAAAACTCTGTACCTTGCAAGGCAGATCTATTCAATTCAAAAGATAAATTTCAACTTTAAATTATCAAATATATCACATAATGATACATTTCTAGAATAAGATCAGAACACTAAGATACAGCGAAAATCCAAATGGGAACTGCATTGAATGATACGTACAATGCTCAAGACATTCTGGCAATACCTGAGATCAAGGGTGGCAACAGAATCAGCTTCAGCTATCATATAAGTGTAACCCATTGAAAATTCGGGTCAGACTACGTCGCAGCTTTATAAACTTTTAGGTTCTCATCAGATATTCTTTTCTGATTGTTACAGAACCAATCTAACTGAAAATTGGAAGAAGGACCAATGCTTTCTTTAAGTACAGGAAAACCCCAAACAGCACATCCTCTGTCGGTGAAATAACTAAATCCTCCCAAGGCACCATGTCTGAAGGGAAGAAACATTCAAGATTCATTTTGGATAGCTTTTGCAGCACTAATGAGAGCACAGGACAGGATGTTTCAATAAGAGCCAAACTTGCTTGAAAATACAGAACGGGTAGATGATAACTGGCAGAGTGCTGCAAAATCTAAATAGATTTAATGCACTTTAACAACTATTATTAGCATTCTAGTTAATTCACAATGCTCAATTCATATGGTATAGGAAAATTTAATCATTTATAAAGAGGTGAAAACCAACTGCATAAATCACGAAAAGAAAAATACATCAAGAGGCGTATATGCATTGAACTTGAAGATGCCCCCAAAAATGAGACATGTACAACCCATCACAAAAGAAATCTGGGAGAGATTTCCAGAAGATTGTTTTTCCAATCATTATAAAAACTAATCAGAACTTCATCTAGTAAAGACTATGCCTTTGGGAACCTCCTCTATAAGGAGAGAGAGGTGGTGCAACTGCTGGAGCATTGGTAACAAATGGATGATGCAGCAGCTCTGAAACGTTGGCCCTCTCCTCTGGTTTTACTTTAAGGCACATTTTGAGGAAGTTCTTTGCTTCATGACTCAAATGATCTGGAATAGGAGGCAATTCCCCTCGATTCAACTTGAAGAAAAAGCTAAACTGAAAGAAAAAGGCAGTCTTGTTAAAATGCACGTCTGAAAAATATTTCTTTGAACTGAAATATTGTAACGCTCAATTGAAAACAACAGTAAAAGGCTAAGGCACTCCATTGTTTGGTAGACAAAGCTTGTGTATATAGTAGCAGAAAACAAGATCTGACAACAGTTATACAAGAAATATTTTCATTATTGTCACCGTGAAAATTGCTAAGACAGCTAGTAATGAGTTGTGGAGACCCCCAATGAACTGATTGAATATACTCCATATCAGATTAGATAGGGTAATGTTTAAATAACTTATTATGCATTCTAAATGCCCCAACGAATTTTATCCTGCTAGGATTTGAATAGAAGTAAATTATAGATGCAATATAATAGGCACATAGCATACAAGATAATTCAGAACAGAAATCGCCAGAATCATTATTCCATTTTCACCCACCTAACTACACAGCTTGTCAAAAATACATATATGGAAACTAAACAACAGAAAGCTCAAATATCATTAAAATACCCAAAATACATATATGGAGAAATTCAGAAACTAAGAAGTGTGCTCACCCCCTCCAAATCACTCCATGGAGGCTTTCCGTCTGCCATCTCAATGATAGTGCACCCTAAACTCCAGATGTCAACTGCTAGGCCATATTTTCGGTCTTCCATTGATGATGTCACCATCTGCCATTCAAAATAAAGAACAAAATCAATCAATTGTTGATAAAAACAAAACAAAAAGAAATTGAGGATTTAGGTTCCCACCAAAACTAGGAACAAATGAAATTCAAGAAAACCAAGTGCACATGACAAAGAAGTGATTAAAGGACAAAACTAAATCTTGGAGTCCTAAAAAACTGTAGATCACATTATATTCCAGCCCACCCTTAATGACCAATAATAGGAATATGAATGGAACTCAAGATAGCACAAAAAGCTTTCTAGAAATGATGTGACTTGGCCAAAAGTCTTAAGCTATGCCCCTCCTAAACTCATCTACTGCACATAGCATCGTTTCTCTCAAATAAAGTAAGTTGTAAGCTACAAATAAGACTCTCTCTTTTTATTTATAACAGTTCAAAACATTGTAGCATAACATTACACACACATTGTTGCTTGGAAAATGCCAAAACTAAAAGTTGTGTTATTTTCTGCATGTTTATGAAACTAACACAGCTAGAAGCAAAGGATGATATGAATATCAAGAAATGGGGAAAATGAGGTGCATTATCAAAAAATGTTACCAGACCATATTGCATCCATTGACAAGATGGCTGACTGGGAGAAAAAGATCTAAAAGACTAAAACCAACATGCTTACATAATCATATAACCAAATGGAACCTTCATTGGGCACAATCACAATGGAAGGATAATTCCAGACTAACTGCTGTAACACAAAAACTTTCTGATATACACTCTCATCCAAGAATAAGCTGATGTTCCACCACTTATGTGCAAAACAAATATGAACTACTATATAATGAAAAGATTAACAACAAATAACTAGAGGGCCAAGAGCTTGTAGAAAATTGTGAAATTAAAAACAGAGTGTCAAAAAACCATGGAAACACTTGGAGACCACACTTTAGGTTGACGAGAATGATATATTTTCTAAATCATACTTAGAAGATTCTGCGCTTTGAATACCGTAATTCCTACAGGAATAATACTGAAACTAATATCTATCAAAAATATCCTTTAGGTTAGATACAAGAACTTAAACTATAGAAAACAACAAATCCTAATGACTGTCAAAATACTATTGTATTAAGTTATAAGTCTGCTGCAGAATTAATAAAACTTCTTATTACTAAATTGTACCTCTGCCCTTTTAATTTATAGACTTGGAAAGGGGCATACAAAGGAGTTATCTGAAGATAGGCATGATCTACATGATCTGCAAGATCTACATGAAGGAAAAATCTGCACCCTATCTCAGTTGAACTGAAACACAACAAACTAAACAGAAGAGAATCTTTACCTTAAACTTAGTCCGAACTCGGGACTTGAACTCCAGTCGAACTTTAGTGGGTATCTGAAATTGGAGCATGGATTAACTAAGTCTTATTAATAGCTTTCTAAAGCTGCATCCTAACTGGAATTGAAACTAAGTCTTTGTTATGTGATGCTGCATGCTAACTGGAACAGCTACTCGGTCTTTGTTAATTGATGCTGTATGCTAACTGGAACTGCTATTACTGAAGAAGACTATCTGAGGTACTCTATATATTCTAACACTCCCCCTTACCAAGGAAAGAATTCTCCATCACACCAAGTTGTTCTGTAAATATCTCAAATTTTCCTTTTGAAAGAGGCTTGGACAAGATATCAGCAACTTGTTGATCTGTTGGACTGAACCTTGTCTCTAATAAAGTGGTGCCTAATCTCAATATGCTCAGAGCGATCATAAAATAATGGATATTCAGAGAGTGTAGTACAACTCTGATTGTTACAATAAATTACAGTAGCGTCCAAAGTATAATCTGTCAGCTCAGCTAGTAACTTTTGAAGCTAGATGGCTTCACAATTACCAAAACTGGCTGCCATATATTCTACTTCTGTTGAACCGAGTGCTACAAAAGTCTGTTTCTTTCTATACCAAGAAACCATTCCTAAACCTAAATTAAAGGAAGGAACACATTAAAGTGTTCTTTCTATCACTAGCACTACCTATCCAATCAAAATCTGAAACACCATACAACATCAAGTCTTCATCATCATCATTCTCAATCAGAAATGCATCATGCCCTTCAAATACAGGAGGACGTGTTTTGCAGCAACCCAATGAACTTGCCTAGACTAAACCATATACTGACTAAGGTGTGGACTAGAAAACAAACTTTAGGCCTAGTATTTACCAGGTATATGAGGGAACCTATCAATTGTCTGATACAAATGGATCTATCAAATCTGAATCAGAATCAACAGATGACTTTAAATTTGCTACCATAGGAGTAGTCATGGGCTTGCAATCCATCATCTGAAATCTCTTCAAAATCTCCATTGCATACTTTCCTTGCCCAAGGAAAACTTCACCTAAATTTTGCCATACTTCTAGCACCAAGAACTAGTACATCAAGCCAATGTCCTTCATATCAAATTCTTTTGCCAACTTTGTCTTGCACCATTTTATGAGTTTCTTTAAACTTCCTGTAAGTATTAAATCATCTATGTATGGGACTAAAACAAGCGGTTTAGAATGATTAATCAAATAGTAAAGATTGGGATATGCAAATGTCTTGGTGAAACTCATACCTGGACAATATTCATCAATCCTGGAGTATCATGCACGAGATGGTTGTTTCAAACAATGAAGGGCCTTCTTTAATCTACAAACATGAGTCTCACGCTCATGCACCTGAAAGCCCCTTGGCTGATTTTGTCTTCACATCAATTTGATTTAAATGCCAATCAAGGATTGTTGCTAAAGACATAAAAAAATCTGATAGAGCTGTACCTGGCAACTAGAGCAAAAGTCTCCTCATAGTCAACCAAACCCACTAGCCACAAACCAGGCTTTGAATTTTTCTATGATGCCATCTACTGCATGCTTGATCTTGTATAACCACTTAGAGTCAATTACTGACTGTTCTTCTGGTCGAGGTACTATCTCCCACACATCATTCTTCATTATGGAGTTGTACTCCTCCATCATGTCATCATGCCAAACCTTGTTGACATGCTACCTCCTTAAAACTAGAAGGCTCTACATTAATGATGGAAGGCATTAGTCCCAGATAATTTGAAAATTTCTTGGGAGGCTGACTTACTCAAATTGAAGACATAGGAGTTCCAACTTGCTCCTGTGCATCATGTGGTGTCTGAGTGATCCACTTAGGCTTTCTAGTTGAACTAGATGGAAGATATGTACCTCCAACACCTTGGGAAGCTTGCTGATCTGAATCTAATTTTTTTTATTTCAGCAGATCAGTTTTTGAGACAGCAGGTTCTTTTACCTTTTCAATCACTGCTAAAATTTCCTGAGATTTAGAGGACCATGCATCCTTGTCAAACTTGACATCTCTGCTTACAACTATCTTCTGCTAAAATGGGAAATAGATTCTGTAAGATTTTGAGGTCTCACTATAACCTACAAAGATATCCTTCAAACTAGAAGGTTCCAACTTAGTCATTTTCTCATCAAAGATATGAACATAAACAGGGACAACCAAAAACACAAAGATGTGGTGCTTGAGACTTCTTAACTGCTAATGCCTCCTCTAGTGTCTTGTCCTTCACTTTGTGAGGGCACTTGTTTAGAATATAGACAGTTGTAAGATATGCTTCTACCCAAAGATACATACTCATTGATCATTGATTTATTTGTCTCTAATCATAAAAGAAAAAATCACAATTAATAGTAGAAATTGTGAATCGCCACCAGTCGTGATTTTTCCCTCTTAAAATCGCTGATTTTTTCTTAAATCGTGGTCAATGACTTTGACAGTTTGTTTGCCCTTCAATTGCATGTAAATCAATAAAATCACGAAAAAATTATCTCATGCTGTGCCTTTTTCTTTTGTTAGCGTTTTTAATGCAAAAATGCAAAAGGCAAGGTTTCATTTTACTGTTACAACTTGGTTTAGGTCTTCTGGGGTTTACAATTCTCTTTGACCCCATATCCTTAATCTCTTGGAACTGCGAAGCTCACATGAATGAGCATATGAAAGCTCATTCTTCAACACCGAAACTCACTAATACATTTCATCCGTTGATAATGATATCTTTGGCAAGGTGTCCATCTTTAGGTAGCATTAATTTTCCTTTTTTGGGAGGAACTAAGCATAGTTATTGTTCTTCTATTATGATATGGGTTTACTAATCCTCAGGCTCCTTACCTCCTTGCAGGGATTTTTTCCTTGAGCATATTACCTCAATAATTAAATTAAAATTACTCTTAAGTCATTTAATAATTAATAATTAATGTATTATTATTAATTAATATTAAAATATTATCATATTTGATATTTATTATAAACAGTTTAAAATTCAAAAAAAAAATATTATTTTTCAAATTTTAAATTGATAGATTTTAAATATGTATTAAATTTATTTATTTCTATTTTTATTTTTTTATTTTAATTATTAAATTTAAAGATTTAATATTTGAATGTAAATTTTAAGTTGATGTTTATTTGACATTTATCATTTATAATATGAAATTTTACATTTCTAAATTTTATAATATATATATATATATATATGGTGTCTCCAAATCAAAGTTTGAAAACTTGGACTCGGCAGCCCAAAAGGACTTGGACTCGGGACTCGGGACTTGGCAAAAAAATCGGCTAGGACTCGTCAAAGAAGAAAACCATAGTTTTACAAAAAAAAAATCAATGCAGTTAGAGAACATAAGAGCCTAATTTGATTATCAATTTCTCATAATTCAAATATTACACATGTTATATGATCTTCAATCACTCAATATTTGAAATTTCATCATTCATACTCATAGTTTCAAACTTTCAAATGAAAAAAGCAAACAAAAAACAAGTTTTAAACATTCATACTCATTGTTTCCAGGTGATGCCAAGAGTCCAAAGTTGGGACTCAGGAGTCCGATTCTAGGACTTGCACGAGTTACTCGCCAGGACTCAAGAGTCCTAGCCTGGACTCTCCAAGACTTGGCTCAGGAGTCCTTGGTGAGTCGACTAGGCGAGCCCTACGACTCACGAGTCCCAAGAGTCTTTTCCAAGACTCGCAGTCCTCAAACTATGCTCCAAATACTTGCCTCCTACTTTGTTAAAAGGGGTGTGGTTCCCAAGGGGATCCAAGAGCCACCCAAACAAAAAATAAAAGTAAATATAATATTTTAAAACACTTTTATAAACAAAAATGTGCCAAATACCTAATTTCGCCATTAAGTGGTAAAATTGTGAAAATGGTGTACGCCATGAAGGTTTGCTTGTTTTCAAAGGCCTTAATTTGTGCAACGTGGTATGTGCAACGTGGTATAGGGGTTCTGCTCCTTGACCTCACCCTATATTGTGACAGGGAACGTGCAAGGGGCACTACTCCCGGACCCCGCAAGGGACGCTGCCCCTCAACCCCACCAAGGGTGTTGTCCCCAAAACCCCACAAGGGCCACTGCCCCTCGACCCCCATGAGGGGCACTGCTGAAATATGCATTATGCAATGCAATGTGATCAACAATACAAACAACAAAAATCTTTATTCCACAATTGATAAGATAAACTCTCAATTTTATTTTCTCTCTATATCTCTATGCTATTGAAATACCTTTAAATTTTTTAAAATATAAGTTTTTGTCCTTTTTTCTGCATTTTTTAATAATTTTTTAAATCCAATTTTTTCCTGATTTAAAAAACCTTAAACTTTTGGTTTGCCAATTTTTTCCCCAAAAGATTTTTGCTGCTATGGTCTCTATCATAGCCCTGTTCTTTCTCTCTAAAACCCCATTTTGCTGAGGATTGTAAGGCATTGTCAACTCCCTCTTAATTCCTGCTTCCCTGCAAAAGGTGTCAAACTCCTTGGAGGTATAGTCCCCTCCATTGTCAAACCTTAATATCTTAATCTTCTTCCATAACTGAATTTCTACAAGAGCTTTAAACTCTTGAAACTTCCCAAAGACCTCATCCTTGGTCTTCATGAAGTAAAACCAGGACTTTCTTGAGGAATCATCAATAAAAGATAGGTAGTAAATGTTACCTAATAAAGAATCTCTCTTGGTCTATGCTTGCTGCTACAAAAAGCACCCTTCACATGCTTGAGAGTGCACACCCCTTGTATACTCCTTTCTTCTCAAACTTTAAGTCATGCAATCGTTACACCATGTTCTCCAAGATTAGGAATGGTCCATAGTGCTAATAACCTAGTCTTTTGTGCCAAAGCTCAGACAAGTGTCACTATCATGCACTAGAGCTCTCACAGGATCTCCTTGCAACCTATATAACCACCCTCTCAACCGCCTCTAGCCAACAGTCAACCAGGATCCATCCATTTCTTTCAAATGATAATTTGGTGATCATCAAACTCATCCATATATCTGAGATCTGTCAATACTAAAATTGAAAAAAGAGTTTTTGTAAAACCAGGTACATACAAAACATCAGTAAGCACAAGGATATCACCTGATGGCATCTGGAATGAGATAGATACCACTCCTACAACTGGATACATGGCATCATCACCAAGTTCTACTTGTATGCTTGTCTTTTGCTCCTTGAGTTTGCTGAAGGCTCTTCTGTTACAGGTCATATGTTTGGAGGCTCCACTGTCCATATAACAGCCAACACCAAACATGATGTTAGATGACAACCATGAAACCATAGAGAAGTGTGTCTCAAGCTTGGATGTAAGCTCGTTTGCTACAGTTGATGCTTCTGCACTCCATGCAAACTGCTCCTGCTGCTGTTGTTTGCCCTTCCCTTTTGTCTCAGGATACTGAGAAGCAAAATGCCCAAACTTCTGACACTTGAAACACTTGATGTGGCTCAAGTCTTTTTCTTGGTTAGAGGAACTTGAATCCTCTCTCTTTCATCACTTTTTGACCTTTCTCGGGTCCTCCTTTCCTCTTACCTTTCTTGCTAATGAGGAGAAGATTTTCCTCCTTCTCCATACCTACAATAGTCTCTAATCTCATCTCCAACTGGAAGTCGTCCCATAGCCTATCAAAAGTAGGAATCTTTTTCTAGGCACAAATCCCATGAACAAAACGTTTCCGAGAAGAAGAGAACCCATTTAATGCAATGGATGCCCTTGACTTCCTCTCCAACCACTACAAGTTGATTATAGAGTTCAGTAATTTTCATTAACTAGGCAGCTATGGTATATGTCTTGTTCATGCATGTGGCTCTTAGTTTACTTCCTAGCAACATTTTCTGATTGATGTTCTCACTCTAATATAGAATGACTAAAGCATCAAACATATTCTTTCCAGTGGTCTTCCCAGCGATGTGAGGAATCAAATGATCCTTTACAGAATCAAGCATAACACATTTGGACTTGGCCACCTTCTTATAATCTGCAAATAACATGGTATCAGTAGGCTCTGCAACTTCAATTGCAACAAAGTTCAACAGATCTTACTCCTCCAACAATATCTATACCTGACACTTCCATGTGACGAAGTTAGAGGGACCTTCCAATCTGTCTTCATAATCGAGACTAAAAGTAGTCATACTACTACACTAGACTATCCTGCCAAACAAAACAGATCAGTAACCTAACAAAAAAATTATATATTATCACAGGTCCACTGTGCTATACTCAAGCACAGATCACGGGCATCTCACCCGACACCTTTCAACAACTCTCTCACAGGTAGCAGCCCTATTATCCATTCAAGAATTTTTCTCAAAAGGTTTCAGTAATGTTCTCTAATACCGAGATAAATTTTCTAAATCATAGTATACAGGTTCTGCACTTTGAATATGCTAATTCCTACAAGAATAAAACTGAAACTAATATCTATCAAAAATATCCTTTATGTTAGATGCAAGAATCTATGTAACTAAACTATAGAAATCAATAAATCGTAATGACTTTCAAAATATTATCATATTAAGTCAGAAGTCCGCTGCAGAATTAATAAAACTTCTTATTACCAAATTATACCTCTGTCCTTCTAAATTATTGACTTGGAAAGGGGCATACAAAGGAGTTATCTAAAGATATGCATGATCTGCAAGATCTGCATGAAGGAAAAGTCTGTGCCCTATCTCAGTTGAACTGAAACACAACAAACTAAACAGAAGATAATCTTACCTTTAAAATTAGCTGACACTTAGAACTTGAACTCCAGTCTAAATTAAGTGGGTATCTAAAACTGGGGCATGGATTAACTAAGTCTAATTAATAGCTATCTAAAGCTGCATCCTAACTGAAACTGAAACTTAGTCTTTATTAACTGATGGTGCATGCTAACTGGAACTGTTAAGTCTTTGTTAACTGATGCCGCATGCTAACCAGAACCATTACTACTGAAGAAGACTATCCAAGGTACTCTATATATTCTAACAGACAGAAGTCGGTGAGGAAAGAACTTAAAGCCAGACTCACAAGCTGGCATCATTAAAGCCAATATTGTGGAGAATATTGTTGAGTATACTGCATTATAAAGATGTTGGCAAACAATATAACCAAATACAGAAGCATTTGAAGAATCCAAAGCATGCTAGAAACTGCGTAAGGTAGAACAATTAGTATATTGTACATCTTATAAGAACTATGTGCAAAAAGAACAACACACTCACAAATATAAAGACAGAATGATTAAAGGTTGACTTAGTCAAACTGACCATAAATTCTTCCTTACAAGAAAGATGGTACATAGTACATGCCTAAGCAGTATAACATTGCCCCATGCAAGACTGGCAAGTATCCATGTATTAAAACAGGGAACAGCACATAAAACTCCATTACTGAATAAGTTAGTGTAAGTACAAACTTTAATAAAGTATTCAGTTTTGTCTAACACTCCCCTTTAAGGTTTACTTCATTTATCTTCACACCAAGGCCTTTTACTGAATCCCTCATAATTAGCTTATCCAAGAGATTTGATTAAAATGTTTGCAAACTTCTCAATGGTAGAATTGCAAATGAGATCAATCTCTCCGTTTAGACATGATCCATAATAAGGTGATATTGCACACGTAATTCTTGATCATCTTTTAACATACTATGATTGTTAAAGCACATCCTCCTACACTATGCTGAAGACTTAGCTCTCCAAGAATCCATAAACAACCAGATAGTCACTTATCTCACTATTACCTTTTACAGCCACAATATTCTGTGTTTTCCCCCTCTGAGTTCTTTTTGCTTGCATTGACAAGTGTAAAACCTTTCATAGCCAGCTAATGCTTAGGCAACTCGTAGAATGGAACAATACATTACTGACAGTCTTCATCTTCTCACAGCACCCTATTCCCAAATGACTTCTCCACAAGTATTGAGGTTAACACCAACCCATACTTAATCCATGTTCTACAAGTCACATCTGTGATGTGTCATCTGTACCAAATAAAGCTTCTACCTATTACTATTAGGCGTCCAGATGTCTTATGGGCTTCATTCATCTCTATGGATATTATTCAACTTCTCTGTTTTCTGCTCCAGCATGTCCAAGGGCTTCAACCTCTCCAGGCATGCTGGTATCAATTTTGTCATAGACAGATGGGTGCTTGTCATATAGTGCTTGTAAATGTAATTAGTTCTGAATGCGCTTTACCTTTTTACCACCCGAGTTGTAGATGGCACCACTTTTCTTTAATGCAAATGCTACTGCTCATCTGCATCTCAACTTGAGGTAATAAGACCTTTCAACATCAATACTTCCCTTGACTCAAGCTCCTGCATCTCAAGATTACTACTACCCAGTTTTCTTCAAAAACATACTTCAACATGTCAATGTTTATCAAAAGATAATCCTTCAACATGCCAATTGCTCATTTGTCAATATCATTAATCTTCATATTGGTGAGACCTAATTGTTTGTCAACATCATGTTTAATAGTTAATAGATCTCTCCTATTGCTCAGAAAGCTAGGAGGGGTGCCCCTTGTTGAAGTTTTTTGAAGGTGATCCCTCACAAGTCAATGCAGCCACCATAAACATTGTTTTTCCTTGCACTTTTCAAATGTATATGGCATTGCAGTCTCGCAACCACATATTTGAGAGTTTAAGTACATTGTATAAGTGGTCAAAAATGAAAATCTTGTCATTATTTTCAGCCTTTGCCATTATAGGAGAATATATGTGAATTGAAACAATGGGCTTCTTTATGAATATAATAAAGCTTGTTGCTAGTGATTGGAGCTGCAACATCTACTGTTGATCAGAGCCACAGGGCAACTCAGCACTTCTCATTTTTGTGTCAAGTTATACACAACTGTAACTATTTAACTAATAAGATGTGAGTGAATCTACTCGTGCTCACAAGTCAGCTTGTTATGGATCATATCTGGTCACATTGTTGTAAATTGTAATTATCTAATTAAACACATTTCCCAGGTCTCTATATAACAACAGTTCTTATTGTTTGGTTTATCCTTTTAGCATGTATTATTTTAATCCATCAAGCAATAAAAATTCATTTGCAGGACATTATTAATTCACGTACAGTGTAGAATATATAAGGATCTTGGAAGTAAATTCTTGGAGATGTATAAAAATAAGGTGGCCATATAATAATTTCTTTGATTCTCAAAATTTTTGGCCTGATGTTGTGCATTAGTTCATCATTTGGATGTTTTTTGTTTTTCCTTCTGCTTGGTAAAGCTCAAGTGAGGTTATGAGTTGCCTTCAACGCATTGGACCACATCTTTAAAATTTGTAAACATGAACATATGCTCAAATGTACTCTCATTTAGTTACACAGCAATCTCATTGCATAATATGAACTGCCTTATTGCAATGAGGTCTTTTGAAACAGGGTCATACTCTCATGAGTGTTTACTCCACAATCCCTTGAACAACCCATCATTTGAATGTTTGACACATTCCAGATTGGTTATTTTATCCAGACTAAATAGTGCCCAGAAAGAATGAAAGGCTAGAAGGAAGATTTTATTATTTATATTTATAATTTCTTCCAGGTTTGCAAAATGTGCATTTAACCAATCTTGATGTAGGGAAGCAGGTGCAGAAAATGTAACTTAAAGAGTACACAACACACATCCCATTCCAGGTATGCATAAAGTTCTACCGTTCACAATATCTTGTCAATTTAGTTTTTCTTTTATTTTTGTCAGTTAATTTAACCTTTTTAAGCACTTAATTTATATCAAAGATTATGACACTAAACTTGAAAAGATTACCTTAGAACATCCTCATTAAATGATATGCTTGAGCCTTGAAATCTACATTTCATTTTATTCCCTTTGGATATCAGAAGAATGTATTTTATACCATTTTCTTATCATAAATTAAGGCAACGGGCAGCAAATTCCTCAAAGCATATAATTCTAAAAGCAACAGATTAAGGTTTTAACACACCTCTGGAGCCATGTATAATGGTGTGCCCTTGCACGAGTTTGCCAGAGATTGACTCATCTGCAAGAAGTTCAATAAAACCATACTTAGAAATGATGTTGCGATAGGATTTTCACCAAAGCTCCTTTTAGTGACTTTATCTGAATATTTGAATGCAGCCCAAAAAATATTTAACAAGCAAACAGAACAACTTTACAAACATCAAATCAATAGTTTTCATTTTACTGAGCAATCTTATCAATTTGAACTTTAAGTGAATATCAACTTTGTAACACAAAATAATAGAAAGATCAGAACCACTAAATGATCAACTCTAAAAGCAGAGTCGGATGATAGAATTTAAAAAAGCACTTAAGTACATAGTACAACCCATATTTGATTTACAAACCTTAAGTCAAACATGGTTTGAAGATTAAATACTTGATATTAAAAAACATTAATATTTTTTCAACTCTTTTACTAGAAAAATCTGAGCAAAAATAGTTACTTTTATTGCATGTTAAAAATTTGAGGTTACCTTGTCTACTACATTCGTCACACCTTCACATGAACACACATGTATTTATTTTACATTCAATGAGATGAATGCTCAGTGCCATACTTGTTCTTTATTAATCAGCAAAGAGTATAATAAGAAGGGCATTACAAAAAGCATAACTAATTTATGTACTTTCTTTCTTTACCAAGAGTTATAACTGTTAAATAATTATCCTCTCTTCTCAGTATGTGATATTGGATTCTCCACAACCATTCTCCATACCTTAAGGCTGAAACAAAATGGTTTTGGTACTGATTCTGATTCTGATTTCCCCAGAAACAGAACCTGGTTCTTCATAATTTCAGGGCCTTTTCCCAGCATTTCAGTTACATGTTTGCAACAAACCTGTGGTCTACTGAAAGTCCAGAAAAAAAAGGGAAAACTTTGAGGGCCTTTTCTCAACGTTTCAGGGACATTTTTGGGGTAAACGTGTGGCAAGAATCTGCTGAAAGTTTTAAAACATAAATAAATTATTTTTTTTTAAAATAACTAGATTAAATCATAATGTATAACTATATGGTTTTTTTTTTTTTTCCTAGGAACTGGGAACATTAATGCAGGCCCCAGTCCAATTTCCTAAGCAATGTCCTAGATCAGCCCACCTTTTCTCAAAGGGTTCAGGGCTATCCTGCCAGGGATCAAACCCCAAACATCAACCCTGTGAGTGGCCCTTGCTCACCAGACATTATGGTCCATCAGGCAAATCTTGATTATGTATTGTTTTGTTATTTTTCGTTCATTTTAATGCTGATTATGCACATAACATTGATATTATGGTCATAGTTACGAGACTCGGACTCGGCTCGGACTCGGCGAGGGTGACTCGACTCAGCGACTCGCGACTCAAACTCGGCAAAATGAAAAAAAAGTTGAAAAAACCCTAGAAATTTAGAGATTTTTAAGGATTTAAAACTTGTTTCAAGCACCCTTTATTGAATACAACACATGCACAAGTATACAACGATCACATAAGTATAAAGTACACAAATTGTAGTTGCATTGCTGAAGGAAATAGCATACTTAGATATATAAAATTAGTCAAATGTATACAAAACTCATGGAATATGAAATCCATGACATTAAATGTTCCAAACAAATATGAAATATCAAAACAATAACTACAAGTCTATGGCTCAAAGGAGTTTGCATCCTTCCTACGAAGGCATCTAAGGTGGGTCCTAGATGATGTAGCAACTACAACCATAGTCTCTACTTGTGACTCCATGCCACCCTCACCAACATTAGTTGTGGATGTGTTTGCTCATGCTTTAGCCTCCTCCTCTGCCATGGCTATAGCCTCAGCCTCTCTATTTGGCCGGTCAACCCAATCAAGGTCCTCGTCACTAACACAAGTATACATCGATCATATAAGTATAAACACAAATTGTAGTTGAGTTGCCCAAGGAAATAGCACACTTAGATATATAGTCAAAGACTCAAATGTATACAAAAATCATCGAATATGAAATCCATGACATCAAATGTTCCAAACAAATATGAAATATCAAAAGATTCAAAATAATAACTAGAAGTATATGGCTCAAAGGAGCCTGCATCCTTCCTACAAATGTGTCTAAGATAGGTCATGGATGATGCAGTAGCCATAATATCAAGTATTAGGGAAATTTCCCTAATGGGGTTGAGGGGCAGTGCCCTTTGTGGTGGTGTAGGCGTAGTGCCTCTAGTGGGGTCGAGGGGCAGCGCCCCTCGTGGGGGTCTCGGGGGCAGCACCCCCAGCAGGGCCAAGGGCAATGCCCATTGTAGGGGTCTAGGGGCAATGCCCCCAACGAGGTCAAGGGGCAACGCCCCTTGCGGGGGTCTAGGGGCAGCGCCCCTAGTGGGGTCAAGGGGCAACGCCCCTTGCAGGGGTCTGGGGGCAGCGCCCCCAGCAGGGTTGAGGGGGCAGCACCTTGGGTGCGCTCCCTGTCGCGATACAGGGCGGGGTCGAGGGGCGAAGCCCCCGCCACCAAGCCCAAATTAAGACCTCCAAAACCATACAAACCTTCATGGCGTACATCATTTTGCATTCACAATAAGTAAGAAAAAAACAAGTTTTAACTTTAAATTTCAAGTAATTTTTTGTACTTTTCAAACCCTGCTTGTTACTGAGTCTTGCTGACAAGACTCTCCTGGACTCGGCGAATCTGGCGAGTCCACCAAACTCGGCGAGTCCAGCCAGGACTCGGCAGGACTCGGCCAGGGTGACTCAACTCGGGACTTGCTGAGTCTTGGCAAGTCCTGGCGAGTCTCATTACAATGATTATTGTAGTTTATCTAATAATTTTTCACATATGTTCAGACCTTTCCACAAGGGACCATGCCCAAGGTCTCAAAAAAATAGGTGTTTCCCTTACCCCTAATCATTTCCCCATAACTTGGCTTCTAGGATTTTGTCTTTGATTTAAATTATGTTGTTGGGTTCTGCAAACCCCACCAGCCCAAGTACTTGTATGGACCTAGTTCAGGCCCAGACTAGAACAACTCTGAGTTCGCCCAAGGTCCATCTTGGACACCCCAGGTTCCCCGTGGTTCCTTAACCCAAGCCAAACCCAAGCAAAGGCAGACCCGTGGGCTGCCCATCCAAAAAAGTAAAAACAAAACTTTTTTTTGTAACATTTTTGAAAACAATGAAACTCCTAAATGCCTAATTTCACAGGGCTCTTAATCTCTCTTTGAACACAACTAAGGAGAGAAAGTTGCTACATTTTTCTTCAAGGTGAAGGCTATAGGAGAGAAAGACCTACACCAACAAGAGTGGAGAGCTGCATGGAGAAAATATATCTATCAAAATTCAAAAATGAGTGAATCTTGTAATTTTTTTCAACTTTTGAAGATTTTTTTCAAAAAAAATTTAAAAAATTAGTTTTGAATATTTTCTTAAACCTTTTAGTTGTTACACATAATAGAAAGGTTATTATGTCATTTTTTTTAAATGTAGAATTGTAAATTTGTAAATTGTTTTTGTTTGGTTATTTTCATAGAATAGTTGATAGTTCTAGTTCAATTGCCCCACATGAGAGAGCTCCTTTAAAGTTGACATAGTGTCACCTCTTTAATGGCATACAACCATGATTGAACAACTTCCTCATGGTGGGGATTATCTTTGGCATTGTAGCCTATGTGAGAATGAATATAAGAGATCATAGAATCAAGTGAAATCTCACTTGTGCACTATTAGCGGGTTAGGAATAGAAGTTTGTCCAAATCAGAATTAAAAAGGGTTGTCAAAGCAACAAATAATAGAATATATCAAAGAACAAGAGGATGCCAACATGGTAAGAAATAGATCAAAGGAAAAAGTACATCCTTGTTCATGAAAGGGCTGTAGAAACCTCCTACTAGCTTAACACAACCAACTAGCCTTCATCCTTTCATGCCCCACATCCCTGTTTCTCTTATAAAAAAGGCCCATTGGAAAAGGCCCTCAAAAATGAGGCAAGGGAGGTTATTAGTAAGAGAATAAATTGTTGCATTTGTGGCAATGGGCTTCCTTTCAAGTTGATTAGATCACCATATTGGCGGAATATGGTGACGAAAAATTGTCGATGCACCTATTGATTACATTAGTCCTGGACATGAAAAGGTGCACACCACCTTATTGGCCAAAGAGAAAGCTTTTGTAGAGGCATCATTGAAAGCGATTGAAGATACATGGCCAAAAATAGGAGCGCCAATTTCAAATAAATGAAAAGCTTGCAAAAATAAACCACTAATCAATGTCATTGCAGTGTCTCCTAAAGTGGTGATGTTTTTGAAGGCAACAGATTGTGAGAGACAAATGAAAGATGCAACTTTCATTGTCAATATCCTCATACAATCCATTGAGATGGTGGGCCCTTAAAATGCTGTCCAAATCATTACAGACAATGCTAAAAATTGTAAGGCAACTGGTTTGATAGCGGAGGTACATATGGGCATATTTTTTGGACACCATTGCAAAAGATTGGCACAAAGATCGAGTAGATCAAAGAAATCTACATAGAGGCTGAGAAAATTCAAATGTTCATGACAAATCATTATACATCACAAGCCACCTTCAAGACCTTCTCCAACTTGGAGTTGTTGAAGTTAATTTTAGTTTTAGTGTATTTTTTTAACTTTTTTAATTTTTAATGTCATTTACTTTTAAATATTTTGATTTGTTTTATTTTTTACACCATGTTAGATTGTTGATACTCAATTGCATCACGCACAATTGTCTTGAGACGACTTGTGAAGCTGAAAGAGGCATTGAGTGCTATAGTCATCAACACTCTTTGGTGTGTATAGAGTTAACCAAATACAAAGCGAGCCCAAAAAGTCAAAGCATTGATCCTAGATGACGAGTGGTGTGTTTGTGTGGAATATCATCAACATGATTGGGTATGTTAATATAGACCACCCATGTTTGGGTGAAATTTATGATGGCATGGACCCTATGGTCGAAAAAATAAGAGCCATAATAGAAGCCAAAGAGCTTGCCTGCACAAAAGCATTTTTCAAAAAGGTGCAAAAGATCATTATTGACCATTGCAACAAAATGACCACACCTTTGCATCTCCTCGCATTTGCTTTGTCTCCAAACTATTATAGCTCAAAGATACTTTCTTTGTTGAGAAGGCTGGCATCCTATAGAGATGTAGTTGTTGGGTACAAGACCATATTTAGAAGAATATTACTAAACATAGATATACAAAGTCTACTGAGTTTGGCTACTTCATATCTTCAAAGAACCATGAGGTTCGCGTTCTTCCAGACAAGTCTAAGAAAGATACTCATGAATGGTGGTACATACATGGCCAAGGCTCTATTTGCTAACTCTTGATATAAAAACTCTCTCAAGTATGCATCTTTTTATTTTTTAACTTTCTCAAATTTTTTTCGCCGTTACATATTATAATTTATGTTTTGTAATTATAAATATTGTATGTAAATTCAACAAGTTACAAGTTCTTCTTTAGTTGAGCGAAATTGGAGTACATATGCCTTTATCCACTCAATTAAGTGCAACCAATTGGGTGCAAAAAAATTTGAGGATTTGGTCTTTCTACACTCCAACTTGCATCTCTTGTCACATAAGAGACCTAATTACAATGAGAGGGTGACAAGGAATTGGGATTTAACTACTAACTGTGCTGACTTAGAGACTACAATTGCACAACATGCCGAAATTTCTATAGATGACGCAATTTGCATATGTCATGGCTAGTGAGAATAGGCATTGTAATTGATCATGGTTCAATTGAAATTGAACTAAATGTTGACTTTGATGCTCTTGATCAAGAGCAATATGAAAATTATTGAATATTGATTGTAATTTTTCATTTTGCATTGACATTTGACAAATCACTGAAATTATCATATTCTGAATTTATGAGTATTTCCTTTTTAGCAAATTATGAGGTATTTAAATATTTCATTTATTGGCAATTATAAGTTTACTATTTTTTAATTTTTTAATTTTTAATATATATACACACAAGCTTGTGCCAATGCCCAAGGGAAAAAATTGTCGCATGGGTGTACCTGAACCTTGAACATGTACCCATCCCATACCAAGACAAGCAACTTAGATTTTAAGTAGTGAACTTGCTAAATGTTGGATGAAAGATAAAACCACCTAGCACCATCAACTTAACTTTGGCTTCCTTATCCATGAAAAGTGTTAGATATAGCACTGATTTACTCAACATCAATTGCTACAAAAGTGACAATTTTAACAATAGCATGTATGACATCAAACTACCAAGGTAATGGAGAGTGTAAGATCCCATTTGAATTTTTAATATCTCAGAGGGAACATTTCATAATATCCAATCAAGTATAATTTTTAATTTCTATACAATAATATATACATCAGAAACTATACTTTTTTCCAATTGGTATTCCTGATAATTAATCGAATTTGCACAGTTAAATATTTCTTCATAGCAACCAGATTTGATGATAAACAGCAAATGTTATTAACTTGAAATTTTAATAATGTCTTCTAGAAGATCAGTCAACTTAGCACAATGGTAATTTCTGTGTGAAATCGCTCTTGAGAAATTCTGGGTTTCCATCCTTCAATTCCTGGCATCAAGGGTTTCCTACTCAAGTTAAATGAACCGCAGTTCCATGCTCCAAAGGAGTGATAATCAAATAATAATAGATGTATTCTTCATATGGTGGTTACTTTTCCTTGTTTGGTCTCTTATATAATTTTTTATTTCAATAGTTGTCATGATTCTTCACATGCCCCTTGACTTTTGATAAAATTAACTTTAAATTTATATTTTATAATTATTAAATGTTATTGTTTGATTCTTTAATTTATTATTATTATTATTATTAATCCCATTTCAAAAAGGAGACATTACAGAGAGGATATGAAATCATATACTTGACTCACAATTTAGCAGTGTCCATGCATTAATGACACATGATATCACCAAAGATATGAAAACATGCTAAATAATGTGGCAAACTATGCACATATAACCATCATGAGACAGTCTGACATGTTTATTACACCTCACTAATATCATTCTCATGTTACAGATTTATGACACCACAAAAGGTTACGGTGGTTTAACCAAGTAACAACTAACATCATGGAATGTTACCTTGATTACAGTTAGCTAACCACTGAACATCTTTCCATGTTATTACTCGAACACCCCAGTAATACAGAAATAATAACCTCAGATTTTACTCTATTTATCTCAAAATAGTTCAAATGTTGTACAAAGAGGAAGAACTGTAATTTGCATTCTCAAAATATTCAGCATATACCACTCATATCTTCCTCTCACACATTCAAGACAATCATCAAGTTGTCAAGTTGTCGTGACCCTCACTTCTTTTCTTCTTTTTGAGAAAAGATAAATATTTTGATATAATATCATAAAGAAAATACTACAAAAATTTCTTTAGAGCTTCCATAACAAAGCAGCAGGGATAAGTAAAAAAGTTATTTATAGATCTGCAGTTTCAGAGAGCATAGAAAACTTAGGAAATTGCCAGTAAATTCAGTTTTGACAAAAACTCATATCAGCTTTTGAAGATAACTGTAGATTCTCTAGTGGAGCAGCAACATATCTTATAGGAATAGCTATGAGCCTGTGCTCTTTAGCATTTGATACTCAGATACATCTGGGCATTTGGAGCTATCATTGACATTAGCCAAGGCAATATGGATGTAGCAGAACCTATTTTGAGTTGGGTTGAAAGTAGCTACGAAGGAGACTGGAGCAGCAATGGGCTGATTCAGGCAGACTTTTTTGAGGATTATTTGCTTCCCACATTAAGATGGAATGGACCAGGGATTTATTTCAGCTGAAAATCAGACAGAGGAAACAGAACTCTGATTTAAGAGAGTATGGGCCCTGGTCCTAGGTGAGGAAATAAGGCAACACAGAGACAAGTGGGGCTCTTTCAAGGGATTGGATGCACATAACGCCCTTGTGGCCATATTAATAGATAAAGGACAGCCAATTTTGGGGACAATTAATGCAAAATGAGAAAGCGAGGTACCTGATATTTGTGCAGTGCAGCTTGTGTGGGACTGTGTTGGGCCTGAATTGGCTCTTGTGACAGAGTGGTACTCTTGTCATGATGAGTATTATCCTGTTCAAAGTTGATGGCTCTTGGCCAGAGGCCATTTTGACAGCTGCAGTAGTGTTACTAATTTATGTAGAAAGGGGTATCTTTATCATTTCAGAACATTTGGCTTATTTCTATACTTCTTTGTATAGATTTGGAGGGGCCAGCTAAGCACATTAAGGCGTGATTCAATGATCATCATTAACTCAATTCAAAAATGAAAATGCGAAAATTGGAAAACTAACAATATTTTATCTCAGGCCTAGCCACATACCCACTCTTTCAATTCCTTCACAATTCAACACACCTACAAAGAAGCCAATATGATAGTAAATTATTTGGCAAATTATGCCATAGATATGATCAAGGAAAAGAAAATTAGCATACTTGCAAATGACTGGGAAGAACTACACAATCACAAGAATATTAAAAATAATTTCAACTCCAACTTCCATGAGGAATGATTGTATAAGTAAATGGAGTACAAATTAATGATTTCCAGGTAGATTTATCAATGGCCCAGTTGGAGCAAGACTTCTTAAAACGTGTGACTTGGAAGAGAGACCATAATAAATCTACTCGCCATTATGAGATGGGATGGAAAATCGGAATAATCTAGAAATAGTTTGGCTTTATAAACTCACCTCCGCCAACTGCTGGATGCAAGAACACAATGGATATGTGTCAAATTAACTAGTAACACACAACAGATGGCTTTTTTGGGGACTATCTTGGAATTGAGGCTCAAAAAAGTGTTCAAAACTCAGTCAGGGCTACCATTATAAATTTATATGCCATTCAATAGCAGTTAGTAGAGTTCTTGGTCACAGATCACAAATATTGGGTGAATTCTGATATATCGTCCATGTTTGTTGGTGTTCTGCTAGACTTGGGAAAGAAAAAGGAGATGGTGAGTTCGATGGCTAATCTGATAGTGGAGAAACAGATGGTCAGTGATCTAAATGAAACATTGCAGATTGCTACTCCTGGCCTTGGTCTGCCAATTGGAAACAGAGCTCTGACAAGAAATGGCTCCACAACTGTACGATAGAAACTCATGGAGGCAAGGAGGAGACTAAAAACTAAGAAAGCAGTGAACTTCCAGAAGCAAGCCATGGATTTAAGCAATAAGTCTGGCATAGAATAGATGATATCCCTATTCACTAATAGCTCAGAGGAGGACAACTGAAAGTAAGATATAATATAGATATTTTACAATTGCAGATAGATAATATAAATATATAAAATTTCTGTAAATTTAGGGCATTTTGCTAATAAACCCCAGGCACTGTTATAGCTCTAGGATTTTGCTCAACCCAGGAAGCCGAAAGGTAAACTGTTTATATTACTTTTCAATGAAACGGGAGCAGTTCCCATGACTGCAGTTTATATAGCAAAAAGAAAAAAAGAAATTTTGTCAGCATATAAAAGTAGGACGATAATGAGCCCAACCATGTTACATCAATACATTCCTCAATTTTGTCAATACATATGCCAAAAATTGTTGGAGAGAGTTTTGGCACACTTCCGTAACCCCAATATTGAATTGATATCCATTTCTTCATTGTCAATTCTTCTTGGCAATAATCTTCTCATAATGCCTACTTACAGCACAACAAAATTCAAGAGGGATACCAATTTCTTACAATCTTTTCCATAGGCTGACTATTGGGACAACCTCGAATGCTTTTGTTAAGTCAATATAACAACATATGAGGCCTTGTTTTTTGCCTCTATGATTTTCCATGATAACTGTAAGGATAACGAGGTGGTCAATTGTAGCACCTCATTTCATACAACCAACTTGGCTGTTCACCCTTTTTTTATCATCCTCAATCCAATGACTTTCTTCTTTCAAGGATTAGGCCAATATACTTCTGCAAAAAGAGTGCTAACCATAATGGATAAGTAAACAGCCAAGTTATTTTGGTTTCAAGACTGAAAACAGGTACAATTACACTTATTGTTCATTTTTAAGGGAAGCTTTAGATGACAGCTTGGTTGAAAAGGTGTTTGATATGCAGAACAAAGACTGGATTCCCATGTTTTAAGATCTCAGCTTCGCATCCTTTGTTTTCTTTAGATTTACCTTTTGCAGCACGTAATGGCAAGTTATATATCTTTCATCAAAGGAAACCTCAACTTAGCATTAAGTGATTTGGACGTGTTGAGAAGACCACATAGATATAAAGAAATTATTAAGGTAGGACTACCGATCCTTCATGCTGATATTTCCAGATTCCTTAGATTTTCTAGGGTGTGTGTATAGCACTAACACACCCAGCCCTACTCGCATAAGTTTGGGGCTCAGCACCACATACTGCATACACCCACACTTGAATAATGGTGAAATGCAATCAAGAAGCAAATTGATTGATATTAGGAAAAGGACCCATGTGCCCAATACTTCAAAATGCAATTTATCTTCACCATTATAAAACCAAGTAGGATTACACACTTACAAGAGAAAACACCCAAGGAAACAAAAGCAGGTTTTCAATTATTATGATTGTATCCTGCTGTCTTTCTAAAGAGTCTTTTACTACTGATATAAAGAATCTTGCAAGACATTTTCAATTACATGCATAAAATGTCACATAAGATTGTTAACATCCAAGCATGGAAACATTAGCAATTCTAGAACGAAGCAGTCCCATTTTCCATTATTGCATATTTTGAGTGGAAACTATAAAGGATAGATTAAAAAAGCCCTCGAGTTTAACAATTATACCAAACTGCAATGAACAGGTACCACAAAAATGATCTTCCTTCAGTGCTCATTTTTATCCCTTTTTTTTCATTTAATAGTAGTATTACAGTGCTTCTTAGCTTATAAAGACTAGCACCATGACAGCTTCATGAGTGGCTAGGACACATTTTTCTCGCTGTGGAAAAGGAATTTGTCTAACCATTTTTGTAAGTTAGGAACTAGGCCAAAAAGCTATAATGTATAGCCTTATTCAATAAGGCACAAGAACAACTTAAGAACAATAAACCATAAAGTAAACAGATGCGCAGCATCAGATAGCAATGAACCGTGGATTAAAATTTAAGATTGGATGTACAAAGCCCATCACTAGCTCACATCACTAAAAACAAAGAATTTAATCTAACATTTGTCACCTGGTTTGAAGCACCTCAGAAGTAACCTTCATATTCAAGATGAGCATATTTCTGACTACGAAAAGTATCAAGAGACAGCCTTGATTTCAAATCATTTGTACCTAAATATTATTTTCTTGTGAATCATCCTTACTGTCTAGTTATACTGTAAAATCACCAATTTCTCACCCATTGGGCCATGCCCATACACTGTTTCTTTTCTCTTCAGTTTTAACTTTTTGGAATGTAGAGTGAGAGAATGATCAAAAGTTTCTCTCTTTTTGGCATGCATTAATGTCTATGGACATCGTTCTAACACCTCTCCTGTTTCCAAGCCAATGCTGTTCTCTTTCTTATTTTCGAAGCTTCAATATGTCAACTACAAGTTTCAATGTTTATAACTGATATGCCAACTTATCCAATGCCATTGATGCCTTGGGCAGCACAATCAAGCAGCTTAGTCCCTTTCATTTTAAATCCCACTACTAGTTTCAACAGATCAAAGACTCCATATATTAGTTTTGTGTCAATCAGATCTTTTCAGGTGGAAGATGTTTATAGTCCTGTGCAATACAGGCACAATACCTGTCATTTGTTAACTTGTATTTTGCATTACTCAAAATTTATGGAACATTAGACTCAAATGGCCCCACCAATTGAACATTCATATCATGCAACATTCAAAAATAAAGTATTTACCATAATTCCTCTGCACATACTTGCTCCAAAGAAAGAAAAAATAGCAGACAAATAAACAAGTGCAAAATCACATGCATTAAATTGCAGGGCTCTAACCTGTTTGGCAACACCAAAGTCAGCAAGTTTGACTTGCCCATTTGGATGCACCAATATATTCGCACATTTAAGATCTCTGTTCAACGAAATGTCAAAAAGTGAATCAGTGGCATTGATAGCTAGAATCCCAAGAATCGATGTTCAATAAATGCAAATATCAAAAACTTTTAATTTTTTTAAATAATTGCAATTTAAGCTCTGGATAAAGTTCACTTGTATAATTGAATATTTTAATGGTTAGACTTTATAGACAAATAAGCTAATTAGATGCTTATTTATGTTCTTTCACTATAAATTATAAAACCTTTATCCCAATTTTTTAGCAGGAATTGTTTAAACAATAAAGTGTCATTTTAATAAAAATGTTGAAACCATAAATGACCACAAAATGATTGAAGCTAATAAAACTAAACTCAGACCCACAGTATGATGATGAAGGAAAATAACTAAAAGAAGAGATTATACTGGTAGGAGAATACATGTCAAAAAAAATGAAGGAAACCCATTCAAATCAACATATGAAGTTGGCAAAGGTAGATCATCTATAGTCCCGTTTTGAAACCTATATCTTCCTCATCTAATCAATACAAAAGATGTGTCAGGTATACTGACAACTGCAGAAGAGAGAAAACAGAAACAAAAGACTCCAATATAACACTGAATCAAGACTCCAGTTAGTAAAATGAGAATAAATTATATCTAAGAACAGGTAGAGCATATCAGGTTACATTATCAATCCCATAGTTGCAAGAATCAGCAAGTCTCCTGGTTCCAAGTCTAACTGAGTTCAGCCGAATGCAGCAAATCTGGCTGAATCTGGGAAAATATTTCTAATATATCATGATTTTTGTAAATCATCTATATGTCTTGGTTTCCTTAAATTTCCAAGTTTGTGCCAAGTTTTTGCCAAAAAAAATTGTCAAGTCCAAGTTCAGGCAAAAATTCAACCTGCCAAGTCTATACCAAATTTTGCACTCGTAACTATGCTGAACCCCAACGTACTCAGATCCTCAAACTCTGCTGACCCTTAACATACTCAGATCCTCAAATCAATGTGCAAGACAGGTATTTGCCTATTGTATCTCAGTAAATATGTCAAGTCCAAGTTCAGGCTAAAATTCAACCTGCCTAGTCTGTGCCAAATCTGGCTAACTGGTAAATATGCTGAGCCCCAGGATACTCAGATCCTCAAATCTATGTACAAGCAAGGTATGTGCCTATTGTCTCTCAGTGAATATGTAACCCAGCTTGCACCTATTGAAAACACTCAGAATAAAATAATCCCAAGTCAAACACTCTCCTTGCAGAATTAAGTTTCATTTCTAGTTAACATATATCCATAAGTGTTTACAGGAGCAATTTCAAAATGCAATATAAGGTTCAAGTTCTAAGGCTGTTCATTTCACACTAACAATACTAAAATGCAATTACAGTATTGGATCTAGAAAAAGCTATTGTAAGATTTTCTTGTTGCACATTTGGCAGTTGTCAAATACCCCTTACTGGGTTGTGTTGAGTCGTTGACAGGTCTTTTGACATGCCAACTTGTCAGTCCATTCTCTTGAAAGGGAATGAATTTGTCCTCCAAGGTTCAGGGCTACACCTTTTAGAAAGCAAACAAAAAATTCCAATAAGAAAATTAGAAGGCTTTCCCAGGAACTTGTTGAGACTAAGATCAGGCCTTCTCAAGCAGAGTAGACAAGAGTTAGGAATCTAGATAGCCTTCTAGATTTGGCAAAGCTAAGTTGATACCACTCACCAGCTGGAATTTGTCTCATGATTACATTCTATTCACATAAGAACAAGGAAGACTCATTCCAGAAAGCAGGCAAATTCTATGATTCTTTGCCAAGATTATTGTTGAACAACATCAATACTTTTCCTTCCTCAAACAAAATCCAATTGAACCAAAATGCATTGAAAAACAAAATGATAAACATCAAGTCTTTGGAATATATATTGCTATACAAAAGCAGGAACGTAGACAAGAGTGCATCATGTCATGTCCCCTCTTTCCTTTGCATAAATAAATAATACTTTTAATTTTAAAATAGTGTTTTTTAACACTAATAGTAGCAATATAATAATAATAATAATAATAACATAAATTCAAATTTGAACTCACTTGAGTGCAAATTGTGGGCCCTTGGGTCCTAAAACAAACAGGTATAAAAAGCTAGCACCGGGGAAGGTTTGGATTATTGGAATTTGCATTCTTTTCCAGTTTATTCTCAAAATTTGAATTTGCTTTGAGGATGAAATCCCTCAACAGCGAATACCCTAGGTGAGGATGCAAACCCTCTCCTCAGACATCTTGGTGACTCCACTCAGGGGTAGAAGATTGGACTAACTGATAGAGTTGTTAGTACTTCAGGGAGGTGGACAGCTGTAACAGATCAGAGAAGCTTTAGGACGCTGCCAACATCCAGTCTGAGTCATGTTTGCATGAAATGGATTTATGAGGGGTCACCAGCACTTCCGATTTCAATCATCCACATCACCTCTCTGCCTTCCAGTCGCCCTTCACACAGCTGAGCAGGCAAGGAAGACATCCATACACTTCAGATCACTGCATAGAGTGTACAAAACCTCAACTCCAGTTCAATATTCACGCCTAGCAACCACACAGACAATCAAACCCTACTGGCCGCAGCATATTGTGAGGCAGATCTTGCCAGTTACATCGACCTAGGAGCACACAAGTCTATACCAGGTGTATAATACACAGTCCCAGAATCATATCATTAATCACAGGCAGATCGGCAGTTATGTGTAACAGGTCAATATGAACTGTAAGTCAGATTTTATCTCTATGTAAGGCATTTCTTGGTCAGTTTTCAGATCTGTACTGTATCTATCATTTAGAGCTGGGAAGTCTAAAGTCCAAGATCTATTGTTGATGTCATGACTCCAGTTTGGGACTAAATTTCCTGAATATCTGTAAACAGCATCTATTCATTGTTTATAATTATAACCAGAACAGGACTAAATTGAGGTCTCAAATTTAAGTGTCGTACTCCTCAATCTTTGTGAGTAAGATATTGTTCTGCTGTACATGTATATGTTGTATATATACATACAACATATACATAAAAAATGTTGTTTTGTTGTACACACACATGCATATATATACATATACATACATATATGCATGTATATGTTGTATAGCAATAAAGGGTGGTGACTCATTTATTGTGAAGGGTGGTAACTCCTTCAAGAAATGGATATAAAGGGTAAATCAGTTCATTGAAATTCAATCAGCAATCATCATTCATCTATCCATCAAGCAATCAAAATATCAAAAAGATCAATCAAGCAAACAGCAATAAGTCTACCAAATCATTCAAACATCAAATCATTCAAGCATCAAATCATTCAATCATCAAATCATTCAAGCATAAAAGCATCCAAGTAACACACATTCAAGTATCCATTCAGAAATTAAAAATTTACAATCAACTCCCAAGCAATTCAGCATATGAATTCAGAACATCATATTACAAACAACTAGTAATTCAGCCATATATAATTGCAGAAATTCACTCAAGAATCATTCATAAAGCATTTAAGTATTATTTAAGGATTGAATTGTCAATCCATCAAGAAATATAAATCAGCAATAGTCTAGCGAATACATCAAGTTATCAATCCTGAATTCTACGTAATATTTGCAAATTGAACGGGGTCCAGGCTCATGGGGTGGGCTAAGGGTTGGAAGGACACGGCCTTTTTGACAAGCTGGGGACAGGGTCCTTGGTATTGTCACTGTTGAGTTAGGGACAGGGTCCTTTAATTCAACAGTTTAGCAAAGTATTTCCGGAGAATTCACAAGTTGATCAACTTTGGGTATTGTGCTATGATTTATTGACCGAAATATATATCATGAATTCGTAATCTTTGATAAAACTATTATCATACTTTGAGTGATATTATTGTTTTAAAGAATATCCCCCAAAAGGGGACATTACAATATTCAAGCGTTTTTCCCTTGTGAGGAAAAGCAATGTAATTTCTAGTTCACGTTTGTTATAATTACCTCTAAGTAGTAAGATATAGACTAGCATGCCCTCTTAATGTGCCATGCAGATCAATGTGCAAGCAAAGGAATTCTAATTGGATTGAACCCCCATTGACCCCTATGGTGCTGACATGTACACAAATCATGGATGAGTTCCTCTCCTTGTTCAACAAGATATATGCTGACATCAGGGCTATTGGAGAATAGGGTAAGATATATGCTGACATTTCTCTCAACAATCTCTCACAAAAGTATGAAAACTGTGTGCTAACTACCAGGAAAAAATTTGCTGTCCCCAAATACACATTCCAACATCTCCCAATCCTAGAAACTTGGAGACACACTGCATAATTTCAAAGTATTTAGTATTTAATCCTTCAAAAGCTCATTCCTAAGACCCAAAACCCAAAAGATTCGTCTGGGATTTCAACTCTCAATATCATTGTCTAAGTTTTCTGTGAAATTTTGATGGTTTTACTGATATTGGGATATTAATATTTAATTGTGGTGCAATACAATCATTGATATTACTTAAGTCCTGACAGAGGTCAAGGACACTTGTACTGAGATGGGATATTGGTAGTCTCTTGTAGCACAGATTGTTTCTTGAATTTTGAAAACAAGACATTCTGCAACTGCTCTTTTGGCAATATAGGAAACTTTCAGACCAATAGTTTATTTACATTCTTAACAAGCAGAGGGAATTTTTAAACAGCATGACAAAGAATTCTTAGAACATCTATAAAACTTTTTATTTGCTTTCTCACAAGAAAATATCAGCACAAACTTCCAAAATAATCTTCATATTTAAATCTATAGGATATTGTTATCTTACAAAAATATGATTTGAATGGCCATTGAAATACAAATAAATTCAATGAAAACAAACAACCTATAATTTATCAATACCACCATGGTGATAAATAGTAATTGGAAGTTTGAACAGAAAACAACCATCACAGGATATTCAATATCATAATCTTATTCCTTGCAAGAAGCTAGGCAGGATCACAGTTAACAATAACTGCATTGCTTTCCAAATAAAATGCATTTAAAGGGAAATTATAAATCACAACCTGTGGATGGTTTTCTGCTGATGCAAATATTCAAGTCCACATAATATCTGTCGGGTGTATGTTCGGATCATATTCTCTTCAAATTGTTTGTATTTGTCTAGAACATGTCGTAATGAGCCCATCCCAACTAACTCAAGAAAAATACATAAATGGCCTTCATCCTGCAATATAACACTTGTATTAATCCACCTTCTATTGCAAGAAGGCACAAAAGGCTCACAAAGCTAGTTTGGCAATTAACTGGATAACAAAACCAAAAAGATTGACTTACAACAGAGCTACCCAGATAGCGCACAATGTTTGGATGATTTAATCTTTTAAGCACATCTATCTCCTGCAACAGAACAGAACAAAAGACCAAATGTGTGCTCCTTTCATCAAATTTACGGTATATATTATTGCAGTATATGTTACAATAAGATTTTTTACAAGCTTCTTTGACATATAAAACCATCAGATTCTTTCAAAGTAAACAGATTGAGTTTAGCCTGCAATCTACCTGTCGAACCTCAGGTGCAGCAGTCTCAACATCACTGATCTTTACAGCAAAAAAACTGCCATCGTCCCTGGAGCAAAGAAAACAAAAAAACATCAGGACCAATCTCTATGGGACAGAAGCTCAAGTTCCCCGGTACTAGGTATGTCCAACTTTACGCTCAAGATTGTATTTTGTGCTTTTGCAATGCAATGGTTGTGATGGTTTTATGCCCATTATCACTGGTAAAAACCCAGTATATGGGATAACAGATAAAATATTATGTTCAACGAAGCATAAGATATCCATTAAAGATAAAGAATTAGAGTTCAATGTTCAAGACTAAAGGGGTAAATGAGTCATGACTCACAGATTCAGTCCTTCATAGACAGTTCCAAAAGATCCCTTCCCCAAAACTTTGCCCTTGGACCAGTGTTTGGGACATTGCCGTGGAGAAACAGAACATTGGGTGGGAAGCTGCATTCTAGCAGTATTCATCCGTTGGGACCGTTGAATGGTTTCAAAATCCCTATCCGACGATTTCACATGAGGTGGCAGGGGAAGTTTCTTAGGCATGATCTTTCGACCTGATTTTGAAGGTGAAGATGGAGGTGTTGGAAGTGGGTGAGCTTGACAATTATTTGCTATGTGAGGACTTAACTGAGGGCTATCATTACAACTTTTGTAATCAGAGGAGCCTGAGCCAACACCAATGCCCGAGTCCCATGTTGAAACAGGCCTAGGGGCACATCTACTCTGTCCCTGCCTTGGTGAAACATACGGACCATCCCAAGAATATCGTGGTTGTTCAAACACATAGTCTGGATAAGATGTCATCATGGCAAAGAGATGAGAATTGAAGGGGCTTATATTATCGCTGTATGGCTCCATTTCACCACTTTGTTCCAACAACCCAAAAGACCATAATGAATCTGTCGCGGGACTGGGCCTCTGCATGACAGTGATAATATCCATCGCCTCTTCTAGACTTTCTGCGCCTAATGTTTGAATAACCTTTGCACTCCCCACCAGCCCCATTTTGCTTGGTGTGCTATTCCCCATTGGCAAGGGTGAACTCTTTGAGGCGGATCTCGAATTACTGTTACTAGCATTGTGAGAATCCCCCTCTTGCAAATTCCAATTGCAGGGGGTAAAATCGCTTCCAGAAGAACTTTTGGAAGATGGTGACACCTTCTTGTTCCGATAGAAATAAGTTTTTATATAATTCATCTCAAATCAGCTCACAACCATGCCAAATCCAATTCGATCTATTAAAAGCCCCTATATGCAGAGCCAGAATCCCTCTCTCAAACCCTTTTGCAGATTCCAATATCAGTTTATGGCCAAATCTAATTTAACATAAAATTCCTATATGCTGAGTGAGTGCTTCATTGTCAAATCCTAATTACAAATCCACATATTGGCTTAGAGCCAGACTCAATTCAGTGTTTAAAATCCCAACCCTCGGCATCTCCCAGTGGAACCCCGCTAATTATTATCATAACACTTTAGAGCCCAATCCATATCCTAAAAACTCGAACTAGAATCTCTCTGTTGAGCACTCATCGCAGAGTCTGCCGCTCAGCATTTAGAACCCTAACCGCTTATTCCAATCCGTACAAACAAAACCAGTTATTATATTTAATTTCTGCGGCGAAATCCTTCACAGTTCACACCTATCGCTGCTAAATTGTCGACTTGACATCAAGTCTAGATGTCAATCAAAGTCAATTCCCGAAATGAAACCCCATCACAAATTCGCAGAAAGAAGAAAGAAAGAAAGAAAGAAAAGTGTAAAACTTGTATAATTTCGCACCCCTTTCCTCCTCCTTTCCCTCGAAATTGCATAAACCTCATTTCTTGAGCAGCATAGAGCTCAAATTTTCACACGATTCATTTGCATGAATTGTATTCCTAGCCCAGAATTCACTGTAAGAAAACAATTCACCAGAGAACTCCGAGTAGCCAGAAAACAAGTACCCTTCCATATAATTGCAAGACACCATAATAATTAGGTCTGCAGCGTTGTGAAGTCTGATCGCACTTTGCTTGCTTCCGTTTTCTTCCACGAGGAGGAAAATGAGTGGAATTGAGAGAAGGATGTACCTTCCACAGAGTTTCCATTCCCTTGTGTGTCATCCGTAGCAACCACGTTACGTACTTCTTGTATAGTATCTGTCGCTGTTTACTCGAATATACAGCGACTTTCTCATTTTAAATAACTATTCACGCGGCAGGAACGGGCCCTCGGATTTTTATCTCTACACTCACTCTTCGCAACAGCTTTTCTAGTCAACGGGGTTTTGTAATTCTGAGAATCTCTCCAAGTATAGATTAAATTTGACTGTCACATCTGCCCGTCAAGGTTTTTTTTTTTCAAGGGAATATTTTTTTAAATATTGTTCTTAGAATGTACGTCTCTAATCTCTAAAGCAAGAACAAGTATGTTGATGAGCTAGGGGAGGTTAATTAGTGATTTGTTTGTTTTTTTAATATAGTTGTGTAATATATGATGTCAATTGATAAGGTATTAAGAAAATGAAGTTGTGTAAGTGTTTAAATGAGCTAGGGAAGGTTAATTAGTTATTTGTTTGTTTGTTTTTAATATAGTTGTGTAATAAATGATGTCAATTGATAAGGTATTAAGAAAATGAAGTTGCGCATGTGATCAAGGTCTTTATAAATAGGTGACAATTTAGGATTGACTTTTCATTTACTTACATCAACTTAATATGTTGTTTAATATTTAAAATTTAGTCTCTTAAAATGCAACATGTTTGGAATGCACAAGAAAACCAAATAAAAAGTTATATAAAAATACTCACCATTTATATCTCTCTCTTTCTCTTTCTTGACTGCTCTCCCTCTTTCTCTCTCTCTCTCTACCTCTCTACATTTGTATCTCTCCCCCTCTATCTCTACCACTCTATGTCTCTCTCTTCCTCTTAAAATTATTCAAGTTATTTGATTCAAGTGAAAGAACATAAGCTACTCATAGGTTCACCTTAAGATTATATCATTGTCTTCCCAATTTCCCTCGCAGCTCTTTTTTCTCTCATTTTTGCAACTCTTGAAACCAACCCAACAAACACATATTCTTTCAAACATCCATCCCACTACTAGAATTGTATTATAATTTCCCTCATGACTCACAAATGTGTCGTTTGTCACCATTTTCCTTAATAATAACCATGACACACTAAAATCACCTTAGAAAGATAATCATAGTGGATTTAGATTGGATTTTTAGTGTCTTTATCTTCACCTCTCTTTATCTCTCTTCTTGTCTCTACTTATCTCTCTCCCTCTCTCTCTATATATATATATAGAGAGATATATATATAGAGAGAGAGAGAGAGTGGATATATATATATATATATATATATATATATATATATATTCCACTCTATCTCTATATCCCTTTGTAGCTCTTTATCTCTCTTTTGCTCTATCTCTCTTCCTCTATAAATATCACTATTTATTCTTCTCCCTTTCTCAAAGGAGCCTCCAACGGACATGTGACAACTTAAGATTATTTGCATGCAATAACTAATCAAAATTCAATCCACATTCACACTACACAAATTGTTTGATTGTAGTTTAAGTAGTACAAATATCACATTATAAAATAAATTTAAAAATTTTACATTATATAAAATATCATATAATATAATTATATTATATTTTATATATAAAATAAATATAATATATTTATATATAATATAAATCTCACAAAGAGTTGTGTATCCCTCCAAGCCTCTTTCATTCATATCTTATGTTGTCTTGAAGCAAGAAGAAACAACTTTTTGTCTTGGCGTATCACCTCTCATTTCCCTTTTATGCATTTCTTCTAACCCTTTTCCCATTTGAACTATATTAGAGTAGGGTAGAGGTAGGATTTCATGTGTTAGGTTGGACTGACGCATTTGCACTTAGATTAGAAGAGGAATCCGACCTTCTCTGAAGAATTGACCTCAATTTGCAAGGTCCCACACCTTGAGTTCATTTCTATTGTGTCATTAGAATGTTGAGCCTATGTTCAATAAGGTGTAATTTTATGTGACAATAGTACTATTAAATTAATCTATAAGAAATATACTTCTCTCTTCCCCTCTCTCTCTATTTTCCCTCTCTTTTATCACTTCTTGCCTGGACTCTCCCTCCCTCTATCACTCTATTTTTCTCTTTGTTTGTATTTTTATCTTCATCTTTTATTCTTCCTCTTCATTTATGTTTGTTGATCTTCTCCTCACTCTATCTTTGTTTCTCTCTTCTCTCTCTCTCTCACTATACCAACACTCTTTTTCTCCACTTAGTATTCCTTCATAATTGTAGATATTTTGGCTTGGTAAATCTTGAGTGAGGTAATGGGTGACCTTTAGCCAATGACAAGGTAATTTGGAAGGAAATTGTATGAAAGCTTGAGCTCCCAATGTTTCACCTCTACAAAAAGAGGCCATGGGCATCAACATATCAAAAGGCATGTACAATCACTTCTCCTCATTTTTATCTCAAGATTCATTCTTGGAAGAGATCTCCCTGAAGGTTGTGCTTGTGCTTGAGGAAGAAATGTGCCCATCTTTGTCCTCATTCACCCAAAGGTTCATGAAAGTGCTTTAGTTATACTTATTTTTTGACTTTCTAGAGATTTTCAATGACATGAACATGGAGATCATGCACAAGTTTGAGAAGTTTCTTTTGGTGCCTAAGATTGAGAGCTCGGTGGTCTCAAGGTCATAATTTCTTCATCAGACAAACACTATTTACAACATGGCAAGGACTCATATAACAATGTGTAAGGTGTTGATTCATTTCATTGTCTTGACTTATTCTTTTGAAATACAAATCTTTGATCCATCAAAAGAGCTTCATATAAAATCTTTTCCATATCCTATATTGTCAAATTTTCAAGACTAACCAGTATTTACTATATCTCTAAGTTTATTTAAGAATATTTGATCTTTAAACTCAAAATTTGAACTAATAAACTTATCCAATAATTCTTAAATATTATAATTAATATATTGTATAATAGTTAATATATCATTGATTATATTATACTTCTAAAACAATATATAATAATTATAATTATCATATTTTATATAGTTCACTATATGAAAATTTTACAAATTATTAATTCATTGTTACAAAAATTTTGGAAATTCATTGGACCACAAAAATGGTGAGAGACACTATTATATTAGGACTATCTTCAGTCATTTACTAATGATAAATGATTTCAGAGAAATGAATTTAACACCCTAAAAAAATTGGTGTTTAAAGTATTATTGGTGGGAAAGTGAGTGGTGAAGTTGATATCACAATTGATAAATGTTGGTGGTATCATATTTCATACATTCTTCTTTAATCCCTTTTATTGGAGAATCCTAAGATCAAAAAGCGTAAATTGATAACCTTCCACAAGTGAAATGATGAACATAATAGGATATCTATCATATACAATGAAGAGTGTACAAATACAATGATGAAAATTTCTTGTATAGGAAAGGATGAGGAGGTGAGAAGGTAGGATACAATGACTATCTACCCCTCCAAATGTGTAACACTTGTGAGCTTACTTGAAAAGTGTGTGGCCAAGTGCAAAGTGTGCATGCAATAGGTGTCTCACATGATGAAGACACATGTCTCAACCATATGAAGTGAGACAAAACTCTAAAAATCCTTAAGTAAACTTAAGCTAAGTGTGAATAGGCCAATCCTAGAAAGGTGATTCGCTAACTAGTTTGGCAATGACTCTATTTACACTAACACCTTTTGTCTAATATATTCTAACATTTTAAAATTCTAGTGATGATGTGGTTGGGAAATGAAACTCCTAAGCTTTTCCACCCCATGAAGATCAGTGTGTTGAGGTTGTAGTTGAAGAACAAATTTCTAAGATGTTAGTGCCCACTTCAAAACCGTTTCAACATAAATATGATTCATCCATGCACTCCTTTAAACCAATGTTTGATAGGTATTTTGAATAGTTACTAACATCACAAAAACAAACACAAGTGCAAAGAGGATGCATTCAATCATCTTACATTAATTGAAGCTAATATTGACAGTTGATGCTAAAATTAGCTCACTCCCTCTCATAAGAGAAATGCCTTTGATAATATAATATAATTATTTATTACATATTAATTCTTGTAAATATAATTACTTATATTAGATATACATAATCCTATCAATTAAAATATAATATATAACTATACTAACTATTTTAAATAAATATTATATAATTAAAATTTTATATTGTATGAAATAAAATATTAATGACTTACTAAAAGTATATATAAAACTTATATGTGTGTATGTGTGTATGTGTGTATGTATATGTGTATATATATGTATATATAGTGAACTATATATATAACAGTTAAAATCATAAATAATAGTTAATAAAAATATCCTTCATTATTTGATTAATATCCTTAAAAGGTAAAGAGCAATAATTGTTATGTTTCAATAATAACCAAGCATATATAAGGGGAATTTTCCCTAAATGGTAAATCCCACAATGCTATTACTAGGGTTGTATGAAACCTTAATCTCCTATTGCTAAACATTCCCAATAATTGATAGACTTAATGAAACTGACATGAAGGTTCCCATCGAATCCATTGGGACAAGTAATTTTTTCAATAACAGGGACAAAATGTCATCATTTGGAAAATAAAAGGAAATTGTAGGCACATTGATGGAATCCCTATTGGAAGATTGGAGCATGTATCAAAGAGATATTCCAATAGTTGACAACAAGTCCTTCATGCAATAATTGTTGCAGCAAAACTCTCTAAGTGAAAAAAATTGTGAAACCAATGAACAAGTGAGAAGTATATGTGGAGATAGATGGACGAGATTCGTTCATTCACTTGCATTGATACAGATGCAATGACAACCATAGATACACCATGTTAGGTCACTCTCTCTCATAGAGGGAACACCTTCGACATAAATATACTGATAGTCAACAGTTACTATTATTTTAATAGTTTTTAATATATTTATACATATTTTATTTACATTCATTTTAATATTGTTATAAATGTATTATTTTAATATTTAATTTATTTCTTAATATAGGTTGGATTATAATTTAACATTTATCATTTAAATTATCTTATTTCAATCATAAACTTGGATTCATCTAATTAATTAAGGTTTTTCTTTATTAGATTAGATTGTGAGTGCATTTTTGTTCCCTAGATTTATGTGGGGTATGATTCCACAGTTTCAAGCTTCAAATTTATTGTTGCCTATCAACTTGAGGTATTAGGATCTTGTATTTAAGGATAAGTCATAGGACATTATAATCACACATTGATTATCAAAGAAAAACTTCCGCACATATTTATGAAGCAACTACCTCAATCTTGCATCATCATTGACTTATATTATAGCATTGTAGGCACTCTATATTACTTCTCTTACACATCTTCAATATTGCACACGTCAATAAACAAGTTTGACTTGAAATCAAAGGAATTTCTTACTTCCATCTATTGACAACAAATCCCCATGGTATTTTTTAACACAATGTTTATCTTAAATACAAGTGTAGGTGAGGAAAAACTAGTTTCAAAGATCCATAGGCACATAGGATGAAATCATGTGAATAGGATGCAACTTTTTAGGTTGAATTGGATCACAAACATAATTTCATCCCAATTATCACAAATTCTAACATATATCTATCTCTTTTGTCAATATATTATCTTGGTTTCAGATTTAAACTTTGTTGTATCAATTAAAATATATCAACTAACTTAAGGACTAGATCAATACATTATATTTGAAATAATATAGCATATCATATTTCATTTATTACCAATTTATGCTTCAATTCTCAACTATTTAACTATTCATTGATATTAATTGATTGTTGCCTATCAACTTGAAGTATTAGGATCTTGTATTTAATGATAAGCACTAGGACATTATAATCACGCACTGACTATCAAAGAAAAACCTTTCACGCATATTGATGAAGCAACTACCTCAAGCCTACATCATCATTGACTTATATTATAGCATTGTAAGCACTCTATATTACCTATCTTACATGTCTTCAATAGTGCACACATCAATACACAAGTTTGACTTGGAATCAAGGGGACTTTTTACTTCCATCCAGTGACAACAAATCCAATCCCTAAGGTATTTTTCAACACCTTGTTTATCTAAAATACAAGTGTAGGTGAGGACAAACTAGTTTCAAAGATCCATAGGCACATAAGATGAAATTATGTGCATAGGATGCAACTTTGTAGGTTATATTGGATCACAAACTTAATTTCATCTCAATTATCACAAATTCTAACATATATCTATCTCTTTTGTTTATATATTATCTTGCTTTCAGATTTAGACTTTGTTGTATGAATTAAAATATATCAACTAATTTGAGGACTAGATCAATATAATATATTTGAAACAATAGAACATATCATATTTTTCTTACCAATTTATGCTTCTGTTCTCAACTATTTAATCAAATTTGACTCATAAAATTACATGATTGAATCCTACTAGCAAGATCACAATTTAAATATATTGTTATAAATTGATTTATCATTTTATTATTTAATTTTTCATTGCTATTAATTTGATATTTACAAATCTTAAAATTAAAAGCATGTGATTCTACTCATTAATTAAATAATCTAATATAGACCTTCCATTCTAAAATTTACTATAAATTATTATTTATTATAAACTTTTAAATTTATTTTATTTTAAACAATTGTATAAATTTTAAATTATCATTAATAACATTAAAAATAATAAAAAACAAAAACATAAAAATGTCAACGAACGCCCATTATTCATGTGAAACTAAATTTAATGACGATTCTTGAATATTTAACCTAATAATTATATTTATTTATATTGAAAGGAAAAAATTACAAATATTTTTGATAAAAATACACTTTAAAATAAAGAAAGAAACGTCAATTATAAACCCTACCCTCCATGACGTTTTTATTGTTTTTTGAGCAATCGATATGGTTGTTCCACGTGGCAGCATGGCAAAGGACAAGGTGAATATTCCCGATTCAGGAGGGAATATTCTAAATCTTGGTCTCGCCTTTAAAAGCGTGGACTTCGGTTCCATAGGCTCCCGGTTTTTTCGACATAAAACTATAAATTTTGGATTTAATTATTTTTAAGAGAATTAATATATTATAAAGTTATCATAATATGGAGAAGTAAATAATATATTATAAAGTTATCATAATATGGAGAAGTAAAATATTATATATAAGGTTAGTTTTGAAAAGGAGAGGAATAGGGTTTGAATAAGGTGTTTAAAGATGATAGATGTCTTGTTTGGCTAATAGCTTATTATTCTAATGTTTGAATTTGTATAATTTTGTCATTTTGTATGTTTATTTTAAAGTGATGTTTTAATACACGTATAAATGACAAATGGAACAATCTTATGTAAATTTGGACTTATTTTTTAATTTTTTATTTGGTAGATAGGTCATTGTTATGTGAACAAGTGTTGTAGTTATCAAAAAAATCAATAGTCTTTTGTCTTAAGGAACCATTCTATTAGTAGTTCAAACGTTATTGATAATGAGTCACATTTATTTAAGCTATCATCTTATTTTTTAAAATAGTTAAAAAGAGAGAAGATAAATTGATATATTTTATTTTTAAATAGCTAATAGGAGGGACCTGTCATATTTATTTGTATAACTATGTCAAACACCTTAGTAGCATTTTTTTCTAATCCATGAACACGGTTTAGAGGGTTATACCCATGTTATATCAATTTGACAAAAAATGGAATATTGCCTACTCTAGTATGGAGGCCCTAATTACAAAATCCCCATGGGCTGTTTTTTCTAAAACTTGTATTATCAATTGTGTTAAATATTTTTATGAATAAGTTGTGCGAGTTTGACTATACTACTCACCACTTTATGTTAGGTAAAGTAACAAATATCAACTTTTTTATGGTTCCTAATTTCCTCTCGGTCCTTGCTATCTTAGTCGTCATTCTTCAATGCAAATGCCCATTCTATCCCAAGTGATATCATTATTCCTATTACAGAGTTGAGGATTTTGATCCCTCATTGAACACCTAATGCTTGCAAAGAGTATCATTATATCTAGTGGTAGATATCACAAAAGGAATCCACAAACTTATAAGAGAGTGTTGAGAGTTGGTTGTATTCATGTTCCTAGATGAAATATAAAACCCATAACAACATTTCCCAAAAGAGCTTGAAGATCACACTTCCATTGTGGTCTAGTTGATGATTTAGCCATCACATGAATTATGTCTTTGGCCTCCCCTACTTCCAAAAAGGTTGCAACACACATTGATGATATATTTGTATTGACCCTATATCTATGGGTCATTGATAGAAATTGTTGCCTAAGGGTAACTCTAATGATGTGAGTCATAATAAGCACAATCACTTTGAAAACCCTTCTCAATGTAAGATTAGGGATATCTCCTAGAAAGGTAATCTACCACTTTTTAGCCACCAAACTAACCATTATGTCCATTCTACGACTCCTAAAATACTACCTAAAACGGAGTGAGAGATTTATTTTTGAACCATCAAAGGGAGTTGAATGCATATCTTGTCATAAACGCCTTGTATTCCTAGAAATATGTAGTGTGATGATGCCTTCTTTGCCATCATATGTGTTAATGATCACCAACATCACCTCCTTATGATTTAGTCGTACTAGTTGGAGAGAGTGCATTAATGAGTATAGGCGTAATATATTACCATTCTTGCTTTGAGTTTTCAATGAGACATTCTCTCTTCATGGTAATGGAAAAATTAGAAAGAAAGTCTTCTTGGCAATTTATTTCTCTATAAGCATGTTTTATTGTGAAATCTGAGAGGGATTTTAAAAGGGGCCTGATGAGCCCAAAATATGCTCATAATTTGGATATCATGGTGTACTTTTAATACCTTTACTTCTGTTGTTCATGGTTGTTTAACTCACTTGAAACCTTTTATTGGGGGATATCCTGTAGCAATACACTTTCATGTTCCTGTAGCCTATCATGTTGACATATCTATATTTATTACCCTATTTGACTTCCCAAATGACTGGTATAACGCATGTAGTTTTTGAATGATGAAATAGATTTAAATGTGTGATTAATGAATGGATATTGTGTACGTGCCATGCGCCTTTTCTTTCGCATTTGTTACCTTGTGTTTCGCAGGTTGTTGAAGAAAGTTTGATTGAGTCAAGCACAGCCAATCTCGGCCTTGCAATAAAGTCCATTTCTTGCACGACTTCGAGGAAGCTCTGGCCAAGACTCTTTGACCGAAACTGTTGGGAAGGATTTTAAATGACATTTAATCTGGAAAGAGTGGAGTGTTAGATTCTCTCTGGATCGGGTTGAACAGATAAATTCATTTATGAAGTCTGTTCCTCGATTTTGGGATACATTTTACATCCACGTCTTTCTCTCTTAGGGTTAGTTAGTTCGTTGTTTTCCTGATTTAAATAAGTGTTCCTCCTGTGCGGGTGAACAAGTAGTAAGTAGGAAGGAAGGAGATAGATAGAAAAGTAGATTATGTAAGAGTTAGAGTTATAATATGAATCAGAGTTTTTGTTAGTTTTCTGAAGTAGAACAATCAATGTAAATGATTTCACGTTATGAATAAAAGTTGATGGAGTTCTGAGCACAATCTTCTGTGTAAATTAGTCGATGCTTGCTAAGGGGGCCCACTTAGTAAGTATCTGTAGGAGAGTAGTTGTTTATCCTTTGTTAATTCAAGTTAGATTTCATTTTAGAAGTTTCAACACAAGCTCAGTCTTATACTGTTCCTGCAGCATCGGGAATCCATCCTTGTGTTTGTTCCTGCAGCATAAGGCCAGTTTATAGTTTGTCTCTCAATCGTAACTATTATGATTTCTGCTTTGATTGAGTTAAGAGAACTTTATTTTCCTGTAGCATAGATAGAAATTTCTTTCCAAGTGTTTATTTTCAATAGGTCGTGACTGAAACCGGTTCTTAGTGCACATATAGTGCCGCTCCATTTAAAGCATACGTTCCCTGGTTTGACAAGTAAATGAACGACCACAAAGAGGTATTAGTCACCTGCTGGAATGTCCAATTCCCAGGATAGGTTTTGCCGTGATTTTCATATCCTTTTGTGGGTGCGACCATTTTTGGCGTCGTTGTCGGGGATGGTGTCAATCTAAGAACCTGCTATAGTCATTGTTAGCAGTAGTTTAGTCAGTTGTTCATAATCTTTTAAAATACCATCCATTTTCGTTGCATGCATAGGAGAAGAGACACTCAGGGAAGATTTCTCCCTAACCTGCCATCCATTGCTAAGAAAACTGAAACAGCTTATAGCCTATTTGAGGACGAAGGAGACTTAGATATTGACCCATTTGCTGAAGGTCCGTGTGCTAACTTGCTATTCGGCCCATTTGACGAAGAACCTGAAGAAAATCCATTTGCTCCTATACTTGGTCAGGTGAACATGGCACGTAATCCACCTAATCGACCTCCTGCTTTTGAATTCCCCATAATTGCCCAACAAAACAATGACAACCTTAAGAATATTCCTTCTTCATTACTTCCCAAGTTCTATGGCTTAGTTACAGAAGACCCAGAGACCTTCTTGTTTGAATTCGATATCCTCCGTCGCAGTTATGACTACACTTCAGATGCTCACAAACTGAAATTATTTCCTGCTACCTTGAAGGAGGGAGCCCTCAGATGGTTCATGAGTTTGGGAAGGGGTGTTGTAGATAGTTGGGCAGCCATGCAAACAAAATTTCTTGAGAAATACAAGGAATATTGTAAGAGTGGCAGTAAAGGTGATGATATATTCCGAATTCAACAGAAGGAAGATGAAAGTCTGGAGGATTATATATCAAGATTCCCGTTTTCTCTGAAAAAGAATTCAGACCATACTCTTAATGAAGAATCTCAGAAATTACTTTTTCTAAGGGGAATCAATGATACCTGCATAGATGCCTTGGACCTGATGGGAGGTGGAGATATCACTTAAGCATCTTGGGATGATCTCATGAAGATATGTCTCAATTACTCCCGAGCAAATATGAAGAAGGGTAGAGGTCATCAAGCTACAATGGGAAAGTCTTCTTCCAGCGGAGTTTCCCGGATGGAGATCACAAATTTACTGTCTGATTTCAAGCAGGACATCATAAACAACATGGCTACACAGTTGAATACCATGCAAGCTCGCAAGAAACATGCAGAGGCTGAGGCAATCCTGGCTGAGTTCTGTCCACATTGTAGACAGAAGAAACGTGACTGCATATGCAAGATGGTGGCCAACATGGAGGCTAAGCAGTTACCTACTGATTTTAAGATGATAGAAGGTGATGATGACCAAGTCTTCTTTGTTGCACAAAGGAGACCATGGGCTCCAAGACAAGGTATGCCTCAAGATCTTTTGACTTTTGGTAATCCTTACTCTAATTATAATAACCAATGGCAACCTACATATGGCCCATCTCCACCTTGGAATTCCCCTCAACCATACTAGCCTAACTATCAGAGCCCTCAATGGCAACCCCCTCAAGGAGGTTGGCAGCACCCACAAGGACAATGGACTCCACCTCCAGGTAACTGGCAGCAAAACCCTCAATGGAGAGGTTCTCAGCAATGGCAGAACCAACCCTCTGGATTCCTGTAGTCTCAGCAGCCACAACCTCCGGCCCTTATGCCTCCTCCTGCAGCACCTGCAACAAATACTGACCCTCCAAAACAAACGCCTATGCCTGCTCAACCATTGTCAAATCCAAATAATAAGCAGGAGCAACAACAACAACCTATGTATTCTATAGAAGTCAACCAGTATCCAGCTTATGCCCTGAATATCAATGATATCCGTCTCAGGTCTGGAACCACTCTCCCTGCTCCACAGTCACCTGTAATAACATAAATTCTAGACTCTACCGCTAAACAGCCTACTGATCATGCAAAAGATATACCTGTATTAGCTACTGCCTCTAAGGAACCTATCCTGCAGCCTCAGGCTACACCACCTTTTCCTCAGAGATTGCAAATTACTACACCCAAGACCATTGAAGATCCCACCTTTGATATTTTGAAGCAGTTAAAGAATGTACAAGTTCAAATTGCTCTTTTTCAAGCTATTAAAGATGTTCCAGTTTATGAAAAAGCTATTAAAGAGGCTTGTTTAAAGAAACAAGGAAGAAAGAAAAAGGATCCCCAGACTATCCATGTCCTGGGACAGTTAGCCGATATTATGTTGGGGAAGGTTGTCATTCAAAAATATACTGATCCTGGAAGTCCTGTAGTAAAAATAAATATCAATGGTCAAGTAGTAAGAAATGTTTTGGTTGACCTTGGTGCAGCCATTTTTGTGATGACCAAGCACACTATGGAGTGTTTGAATATTCCAAACATTTGGTCTACACCGACTGTCCTGCAGCTTGCTGATAGTTCCACGGTTACACCTGATGGAGTGATAGAAGATGTCATTGTCACTCTTGAGTCTTGGGAATACCCTGTTGATTTCACTATATTGTCCACTAAGGCAACCTTAGGAGGATATCCTATTATCCTAGGCAGACCTTGGTTAGCTGTGGCTGATGCCCTTATAGGATGCCCTTCAGGAGACATGACAATTTATGATGGTCAGTTAAGGAAGAAATTGGCTTTATACCCACCTGCACAACCTCTGCCAGATTTGTCTCAACCAGTTTGGCCAGATCTAGGAGAGGAATCTGAAGAAGTCAATTCATTAGCTTAGTTAATGATGCTACGAACTGATCCATTTTCTCAGCTTTAGAGTGAAGATAACTTGCTTCTACACATTTTGCAATTTAGTTCTGGTTTGAATAGCCCATCTGTTTTGGACAGCCGCTCTCAGCAATGTTTCCTACAGCAACTGGATCCTGAGGCCATTATGATTTGCTATTATGTGATATACAGGCACCACCTTTATCAGCAATCTCAATAAATGATCTCACCAAACAGATAGAAGTATCTCCAGGCTGCTGTCTGCATATTAATAATAAGTTGTCTCCGTCTCAACAAACTGCCCTAGCCACAATGCTGCAAGCCCACAAAAGAGCTTTTGCATGGGACTATGGGGATATGAAGGGTTTAAACCCAAAACTTTTTACACATCGCATATATATTAACAGTGACTTCAAACCTATCAGGCAGCCTCAAAGAAGAATTAATCCAGCTTTGAGAGAAATTGTTAAAGAAGAATTGCAGAAAATGTTAGCAGCTGGCTTTATCTACCCAATATCCGATAGTCAGTGGGTTTCCCCATTAGTCATTGTTCCTAAGAAAGGAGGAAAATGGAGGGTATGTGTAGATTACAGAGAGCTCAACTTGGCAACAAAGAAAGATTACTTTTCTCTTCCATTCATTGATCAAGTTCTAGATAATTTAGCTAGGAAAAAGTACTTCTCATTCTTAGATGGCTTCAGTAGGTACAATCAAATCAAGATTGCTCCTGAGGATCAAGAAAAGACTACTTTTACATGCCCTTGGGGAACATTTGCCTATTCATTTTTGTCTTTTGGTCTCTGTAATGCTCCTGCAACTTTTCAGAGGGCAGTCATAAGTATCTTCTCAGACATCTCATATGATTGTATGGAGATATACATGGATGAATTTACTGTTTATGGTACGACATTTGAGGAAGCTCAAGCCAACTTGGAGAAAGTACTACAGAGATGTGAAGATCACAACCTATCACTGAATAGTCAAAAGTGCTTCATGATGATGCAGGAGGGAATAGTGCTTGGTCATTACATCTCTACTGTAGGAATTCAGGTTGATCCTACTAAGATTGAAGTCATCTCTAAGCTACCCTCTCCTGCCAAGAAAAAAGAGGTACGGAGCTTTCTAGGCTATGCCGGATACTACAGAAGATTCATCAAGGACTTCAGCCAAACAGCAGGCCCTTTATACAGTCTACTGAAGAAAGATGCAGATTTTTCTTGGACAGAGGAATGCGAAAAAGCATTTTTTGACTTAAAAGTCGCCCTTAAACAGGCACCTGTTCTGAAAGGACCTGATTGGTCACTCCCATTTCATATTCATACAGATGCATCAGATTATGCCATTGGCGCAGTGTTAGGGCAAAAGGATGGTTCAATAGAACATGCACTCTATTACATAAGCAAAAATCTGCAAGGGGCTGAATTAAACTACACTGTTACAGAAAAAGAAATGTTGGCAATCATCTACGCCCTCAATAAATTCAGAAATTATATCACAGGTTATCAGATATTTGTCCATACTGATCATGCAGCAATCCGGTATCTCATGAGCAAAGCCTCAATATCCGAGGGACTGGCAAGATGGTTATTGCTGATGCAAGAATTTGACATTACAATTGTGGACAAGCCAGGTAAAGCCAACGTGGTTGCTAATTTTATTTCTAGACTTCAAAGGCAAGATGACTCTGCAATTATTGAAGACTCCTTTCCTGATGAGCACCTGTTTGCAATTAAAGTTATTCACCCATGGTATGCTGATATAGCAAATTATCTGGAAACAGGAAGAACTCCTCCTCAATTCTCCCCTAAGGAAAAGAGATTATTGGTAGAGAAAAGCTTTAACTTTTTTTGGATTGCAGATTGCATGTTTTACACAGGGCCAGATCAAGTTATGAGGAGATGTGTACCAGAGGAGGACATTCATGATATACTGCATGCAAGCCATGATGAGCCGTGTGGTGGACATTTTGCTGCCAAAAGGACAGCGATGAAAATTTTAAATACTAGTTACTATTGGCCAACTTTGCATAGAGATGCAGCCAAATATACCAGGAGATGTGACAGATGCCAAAGGATGGGAAGACCAACCCAATCTGATGAGATGCCTCTGTTCCCACAAGTTGTAGTTGCACCCTTTGACAAGTGGGGACTGGATTTTGTAGGACCAATTGATCCACCTTCCAATGGTAAGTCTTACATCGTTGTATGCACATATTATGTCACAAAATGGGTAGAGGCTAAGCCTATGAAACATGCTAGGGACAATAAAGTGGCTGAATTCCTCTATGAGGAAATATTTACTATATTTGGTGTCCCTAGGGAAATAGTGACAGATCAAGGAGCACAATTTACTTCTACACTTATCACAGCTCTAGTCAGTGAATATAATATACGGCACAGGAAATCAACTCCTTATCACCCCCAGGCCAATGACCAGGTTGAGGTCACCAATAGGGACATAGAGGTCATTTTGACTAAAACTGTAGATTTGCATAGGAAGGACTGGACCACAAGGTTGCCAGAAGCTATATGGGCCTACCGTACTACCTGGAAGACTGCTACAGGATATACACCTTTTGAAATGGTGTATGGTAAAACAGCTGTGGTGCCAATAGAGTTTGAACATAAGACTCTAAGAACAACACTGGAGATGGACATAGATTTAACAAATGCACAAAAGGACAGAATCATGCAGCTCAATGCTCTGGATGAACTTTGAAAGAATGCCCTGCAGCACACTGAGATAATACAAAATCAGAGAATAAAGTGGCATGATAAATACATTAAGGAAAAAGAAATTCAAAATAGGAGATTGGGCTCTGCTTTATGACTCATGATATAAGGACAGTCTAGGAAAATTGCAAACCAGATGGTTGGGCCCGTATGAAGTTGAAAATGTATTTGCTTATGGTTCGGTGCAACTTGTTACAATTGATCCTTTTAGATTCAAGCTATTAGTTAATGGACACCGCCTCCGATTGTACCATAGACCAGTCTCAAAAGAAGAATTCATGTAGCAGTTCATTCAGGATCCTGCCACTAATTCTCCTATAGCCGAAGGCTTTAGCCTTTGTCCTACAGCTTCTCCGTGATTTTGTAATGCATGCTCATAATAAAGGTTTCCTTTTTAAGGAAACCCTTTTTCTTCATTTCCACTTGTCGCCACATCTCACTTCTTTATCTTCCGTACCATCCATCCATTCCATCCATTTGTATCATCCGCCCACGTCACCCATCCACCTCATTCATCCGCACCACCTTAATTATGATCTCATTCCCAACTGTCATCTCATGCCGAAGCCGTCAACTTTCTCAGCATGTACAAGCATTTAATCGAAGGTACGTAATATCTTTTAATTATCGCATTTTTGATTTATTTCATTCTATTCATTTATTACTATGTTTGTATCAGTCATTATTACCTGATCTTTGCCTATTCCTTAGTACATGTGAGGACATATGTCATACTTTAAGTAGGGGGCGGGATAATCCACTTTTTAAACTTGTCCTTTCGCCGCTGTCACAACTGCTCAGATAATCTTTCTTTATTATTTTTTTGGTACTTTCCAAATATGATTGCATGTCTCTTTCATTGCATGTTTTTCATTGTAAAATCAAAAACTGCTTGTTTAAAAAGTTCATTTTTGGAAAAGAAGAGAAAAGTGACGGCGAAACAGAAAAGAACCATAGCAGAACAGGGAAATTTTTGATTTTTAGAAAAGAGTTGAGTTCAGCTAAGGCAAAACTGTGAAAATGGGTGGTCAGCTGGTACGACATGAGCTTGTAGCTCATGAGTTATTAATGCAAAACCCTTAAACAACCCAAGCATTCAGCCTCTGTGGTTGGCTGAATTACTTTTTGAGTTTAAATGCTTTCAATGAGGAGGCTGCAGGTGAATTTTTGAGAACCCTTTCTGAAGGGGAGGCTACTGTATGGGGTCTAATAGTTGTTGTAACTGAAGAGAGAATTGCAGAAGTAACCGGGCTTCCAGCCATTGGAGAAAATTTTTCTTCGGATGCTGTCTCTGCAAGGGCCGAATTTACAATACCCACTGACGGACCTTTGGAGGTCTCAAAGCAGGGATGCAAGCGAGTGTCGTTGCCTCCTCCATACCCAGAATACGCTGCTTTCATAATCAGGTATTTAACTTGTGAAGGTCGTTTCTCTTACCTGCATTCTTACCACTTCAAACTGCTAAGTCATATGAGGCATGGATTAGCTGTAAATGTTTTGAACTTCTTATTAAAATTTCTAGAACAATGTGCCCATGGAACCCAACAAGGGAAAGATAATTCTATTGCTCACCATGGTCTCATAAAATTGTTGATTGAACGCTCTTTGAGAGATGTATCACCTCTTTCCTGGCAAGAATTTATTGCCCAGAAGAGCCTGCTACGTCCAGAACCCCCTAGGGCAGAAAAAGAAAGAAGAAATGGCGTCTACTAGTAGGAGAATAGGGCAAGCGTCATCTGCTCCTGTAGCACCTGGTCCTGCAGCTCTCACACCAGAGTCCTCTGCCCGGGTGCAAACTAGGGCTGCCAGTAGGAGAGAGAGAGGAAAAACAAAGGCTGGAGAGTCATCTGGGGCAGAACAAACCCCAGAATCTGACCCTCGTTCTCAGAAAAGGCAACGATCTTCTCCTGCAGCTTCTTCCCCTGCAGCATTGTCTCCTACAACAACACCTGTTGCTATCACCAGTTCACCATCATCCTCTGACAAGGCAGAACCTTCTAGGCAATCTAAAAAGAGGAAGGCTACGAGAGCACCTCCTACAGCCGCAACATTACCAAGGAGAGTTTCCACAAGAACACAATGTAAAGTATCCCCTGCTTCACCTCAACCTGAGGTTATTATAATTTTAGAAGAATCTGGAGAGTTTGAATATAATGTTTCTCAGAATGTGTCTGAGAGTGCTGCACAGAGTTCATTTGTTATTCCTGAAGAAGAACAAGTTGAGACAAGGGAAGTTGAGCATAATGACAAGGGGGCACCAAGTCTTGATGACTTGGCTACTGCGGCTATGCAGATTTCAGAGGAAGCACAGTCTTCTCCACTGCAGCAACAAGAATTCATCCTACAGCAAGAGAAAGAACTGACTGAACCATTGGAAGTGGCCAATGAAGCCTCAATTCCCTCTGCAACTTGTCAAGCCATTGTTGTTTATAAGAAGACATTTTTAATTGAATTTATGGAATATGTCAAAGCTACATGGAGACCGGTTACATTACAAACCCTGAGTTTCCGCCACCTGGCCAAGACTGAAATGCAACAAAGTCTTTGGGAGGAGGAAAAGAAGAAACTAAAAAAGGAAATTGAAGGGCAGAAACTGGAAATTCAGGAGTTAAAAGATAAAATGGATGAAATGCTGAAGGTAACTGGTCAGATTATGGAATGTAGACCACCACCCAGATTTTATGCTTTGTGCCTCAAGGAACAGTTCTTGTGGTTCCAACTGATGAGAATTTCCAGAAATCAAGATCCTATTCTTCACACTGCTAGAGAATTTTACGATGCATACCAGGCAACCCCTAATTGGCTCATAAATTCTTTGTGTGAATTTTACTTACATGGCTTTTTAATTCCATTTGAAACAGAGTGGAATCTCCTTCTGTATATTGGTGACATCCATTTGAGATCACTTAAGTCTTGGGCGGAAAATGAAGCAAATTATGGTAGGCAATGGGAAACATATGAGGAAGCTGAAAGGCATGAGCTTGTTCCATTGCGTCCTGAGAGTTCAGACCCCCACACAATGTTGAAAACCTGGTTTACTCTGGCATATGGTTTTAATAATGATACAGCCAGGATGAAAATATTTGATCTCAGGAAACAGGTATATTCTGAGTTTCAGGAACAGACATACTCATCTTGGAGACTGTCATATTCCAGAATTGAAAAGAGGTGGGAGAGATTAATCGTTCAGTTAAGAAAGTCTAAGCCTCACAGTCCCCTAAATTTTACAGCAGCCCTTAAACGATCAAGCAGATATATACAGTTGGGACTTCAAAAGAGGTTTGAATTGTGGTTGCCATTAACATTTAGACCTCCTATGCTAATGTGGCCCCTTTATCCCTACCAGGCTACAAATCTTAATGAAGATACAGAAGCCCGTAGGTATGAAGGATGGCAGAGTTACAGAGGTTTTTGTTACAAATTTGGAACTCCATTTCAGGAACATGCCTCAACCACTGATTTCAGAGAGACCACCAGGAAGATTAATGCTGGAGGACCAGCATTGGGTTAAGTAGGGGGCAAAATGATGAGCCCAAAATATGCTCATAATTTGGATATCATGGTGTACTTTTAATACCTTTACTTCTGTTGTTCATGGTTGTTTAACTCACTTGAAACCTTTTATTGGGGGATATCCTGTAGCAATACACTTTCATGTTCCTATAGCCTATCATGTTGACATATCTATATTTATTACCCTATTTGACTTCCCAAATGACTGGTATAATGCATGTAGTTTTTGAATGATGAAATAGATTTAAATATGTGATTAATGAATGGATATTGTGTATGTGCCATGCGCCTTTTCTTTTCATCTGTTACCTTGTGTTTCGCAGGTTGTTGAAAAGTTTGATCGAGTCAAGCACAGCCAATCTCGCCTTGCAGAAAGTCCATTTCCTGCACGACTTCGAGGAAGCTCTGGCGAAGACTCTTTGACCGAAACTGTTGGGAAGGATTTTAAATGACATTTAATCTGGAAAGAGTGGAGTGCTAGATTCTCTCTGGATCGGGTTGAACGGATAAATTCATTTATGAAGTCTGTTCCTTGATTTTGGGATACATTTTACATCCACGTCTTTCTCTATTAGGGTTAGTTAGTTCATTGTTTTCCTGATTTAAATAAGTGTTCCTCCTGCGCGGGTGAACAAGTAGTAAGTAGGAAGGAAGGAGATAGATAGAGAAGCAGATTATGTAAGAGTTAGAGTTATAATATGAATCAGAGTTTTTGTTAGTTTTCTGAAGCAGAACAATCAATGTAAATGATTTCACGTTATGAATAAAAGTTGATGGAGTTCTGAGCACAATCTTCTGTGTAAATTAGTCGATGCTTGCTAAGGGGGCCCACTTAGTAAGTATCTGTAGGAGAGTAGTTGTTTATCCTTTTTTAATTCAAGTTAGATTTAATTTTAGAAGTTTCAGTACAAGCTCAGTCTTATACTGTTCCTGCAGCATCGGGAATCCATCCCTGTGTTTGTTCTTGCAGCATAAGGCCAGTTTATAGTTTGTCTCTCAATCGTAACTATTATGATTTCTGCTTTGATTGAGTTAAGAGAACTTTGCATTACCTTCCTGTAGCATAGATAGAATTTCTTTCCAAGTGTTTATTTTCAATAGGTCGTGACTGAAACCGGTTCTTAGTGCACATATAGTGTCACTCCATTTAAAGCATACGTTCCCTGGTTTGACAAGTAAATGAACGACCACGAAGAGGTATTAGTCACCTGCTGGAATGTCTAATTCCTAGGATAGGTTTTGCCGTGATTTTCATATCCTTTTGTGGGCACGACCAGGGCCAATGTTGCCTTAGTATATTATTTATTTTCTAGTTTAAGGATCCTCACTTTTTTATAGAATTTATAACAACCATTGGATCACCTTGAATTTACACTTGTTTGGTACTTTATAGTTCAAAAATTTGTAAACCAAGGAGTAGTGCTTGATATTTTGCTTTGTTGTTAGTTCCAAACGCTAATCTCTTTGAAGCTAATTCAATTAGCTCCCCATTATGATCCTTGATTATGCAACTAGTTCTTGATTTTTTAGGGTTTCCCCTTGATTTGAGCTCCATCAAAGTTGAGTTTGAACCATCTTTCAAGAGGATCAATACAACTTATTCCAATGTGCTAGTGCGAACAAGGTGTTTTACCTAATCGATTCATCACCTTGGTCCTATTCACACTAGTTAATTAAGTTTACTTAGGGTACATGTAAGATACTTATCTCTTTATATCTCAATTCATATGATTAACACCTGTGTCATGATCTTATGGAATAATATGTCTCACCTTGGTCTATATAACCAAGGGATCCCCTTTGTATTCTTGAGCCATCATCATTGTATATTTATATCATTTGATAGAATAACAGTATTCTCTCGTATTTGATCTCTCTTATGCTTTCATTGAATCCCTTAGATCTTGGGTGGTTACATATTTAGCCAAATCTTGCATGGTATAAAGTATTCTATTCCAAAGCTTGTGGGATTGCTTTTTGTTAGTGTTTATTGAGATATTTAAGTTGTAAAACTTGGTGGCTCTTGAAAATTCGAGTATTTTCTTCTCTTACATCATATGATGACCTATAGAAATAGAAATTTAATAGAAATACCAGAGTTGGAGGTTCCTCTTTGTGGCTTTGTATTGTAGGTTCATTTTAGAGCATGTTGGTGCAAATTTGAGCTCATAATTTAGTTTAAGGTGTCCAATAAAGTTATTTTAGCCTTTTTATTTGTCTAAATTAGGTATGTGAGGTCAAATCTACAAGGGTTTAAAGTTGGGAGGTGATTGTCAAATCCAAAAGGTAGTTGCAATTTTGGAGCATTTTGAGTCAAATATGATCCTACCATCACATCCATAAGGCTTAATAACTTGAGGATAGACTTTCAACTCATCAAATTTGGAGGACACTTACCCTAGGCCCTAAAATAAATTGGCCCCCTCCATTATACAGACATTGACGTTGGCACTAAACAATTCTAGAATCATTATTTAGACAAGCACAGGTACAATCATAAAAAAATAATAAATAAATCTTTTTTAATTTTTTTTTGAATTGGATAAGGTACACTAAGTACTCTAAACACACAACATAGTGTAGGATACATTGGCCCAATACACATGCACCATGTGCCCTGACCGCGGCCTTGCCATGCCCAACCTCGCCACACAGGTTGACAATGAATATACTAGCTGCAAAATACTACCTACCAACAATCGATGAATATTTTTAGGTTGCTCTTTATCCAAAAAACAACCAACTCACCATGCAAACCACCTCACTAGGCAATAGGTGGTTTCTCACACCATAAAACAATTTTTTGGTGTGTAATTAGTGATTTTTAGACCAAAGGGTGGTTTTAGAAAATTCTGACCGTGGTTTCTATCTCAAGGGAGTATTTTTGAAGAGGGGTTATATTTTATTTTTATTCAGTGTGATGTTAGTAGGCCAAGCCCCAACTAGCCCCCCTCTCCATTTACATTAGAGTTTTGGTACTTAAACTTTATAGGCTTTGTTATCAATCATACCTACTCCTTTTTGTGAGCATTTGTTTTAGGGAAAAAAAAGTATGAGCTTCGCAATAGTGTAGATGGATTTTGATTTTGGTGTTTGGTTTATCCAATAATCATAGATTCTCATAGGTGCTATTGAGAATTTCTCATAATGGGAACTTCAAGGCTCCATTTGAACTCATACAATAACATTCTTTGGTGTAATTTTTTTTATATTACATATTTTTTAATATACTTTATAATGGGGTGTTCAATTTTGTATCGTTTTGTTAGAAAAATGTACTTCATTTATGTGGAAAAATTTGGTATTTGCATACACTAAGGTCAAGTCCACTTCATTTGTTTTGGCAAGTGACACATGCAATCACACTAAGTATAAAGTCTCAAGATCATACATTGTTGAGGGGATCTTTGATTAAGTAATTTTTAGGGGGCTAATCTTATGTTTTTCTAGTAGTAATCATGTCTAGATGTGATTACCATGGGAAGAAAAAGCATACAATAGATGAATGCTTGCTAAAAGAACTCGATGATTTGGAACTTCTTTATGAACTTCATCAATTGAAATAACTTTATATTGACAACAAACATTAGTTTTCCAAATCCTTCTTCATCTATGAGTCAACATATTTTGGACTTTAGTGATCTAATATTGATAAATATATCAGACGTTCACACCCAATAATATTGTGTGGACATATCATTTAGGAATCAACAATATATTCAATGGCATTAAATGATATCTCACCTTCAACTAATGTTGCTTCTAATGAAACTAGTGTTGTTACATCCATGGATTTTATGATTTAGTGTAGTAGGATTTTCATCATCTTCTAGATACAAGTACTTGGGATGAGTACTTGGTAGACATTTCAAGTTTGTTTTGTGAGCCTCATCTTGCAAACTTGTAGGACACTATGTTGGCCCCACGATTGTTGTTGCACCAAAAGGTCAACCTGTTAATGCTCAATAAAACTGTCAAAGTTAACGAATCCATGGTAGGTGGTTTAGCCATGTCACAAATCTCGAGGGAAGCACTAACAATCTGCTAACAATCTCCCCCTCAACGTTACCTGAGGGGATTTGAACCTGGCACGTTTGGCTCTAATATCAATTGTTGGCCCCACGGTTATCGTTGCACCAAAAGGTCAACCTATTAATGCCAAATACAACCACCAAAGTTAACAGATCCATGAGAGGCGGTTAAGCCATGTCACGAATCCTGAGGGGAGCGCTAACAATTTCCCAACACTATTGAGGATATTCATCTCTACTTTACTTCTTATGGAGTTGTATCATCTTCTTAAGATTTTGTGGGTCATATTTAGACCCTCTTGTTCCTTCTCTACACCATCATTTATCGTATATTAGTATTGGTGTGGAGATATTTGAGAAACATTTAGAGGAGTCATCTTTGTCTTTGGATCTTGTGAACTACATTCATCTCCACTAGGTTTTGGATTGTCATCTTCATCACCGTGGCCTAGAACACCTAACTTGACTATGAAAACTTTTGGTATTAGCATGGGGACACTTGAGAAAAGTTCAAAGAAATTTTGTATTTTCTCTCTTTTTAGGAGTTTTTTCCCATTGGATTTTCTCCTTTTCTCCATTTGTGAGAGACTACATTTGTGTATGGGCACCTAACATGGCCTAGTAGCCAAGACCCATCCTTGTATCATTGCATCTTTACATATTGTGCATTCTACCTAAGTTGCGCTTAAGGGGGGTGTTCATATGAATAGAGTGTTTTATCTAGCTAGTTCATCACTTAGGTCCTATTCACACTAGTTACTTAGATTACTTAGGGTGCACATAGTATATTTATCACTTTACATCTCAAGTCATAAGATTAACACATGCCATAATCTTATGCAATCCTATATCTCACCTTAGTCTATATAACCAATGGATTCTCTTTTTATTCTCGAGTCATCACCGTTGTATATTTGCATCCTTTGGTATAATAGCATTATTCTCTCTTGTGCTTTCATTGAAGCTCCTAGATCTTAGGTGGCTATATCTTCAACCAAATATTACATGGTATAAAAAAATTTATACCAACTCTTATGCCATGCTTGGGTTTGTTGGGGATAGGTCCTTCATAACACATTAACGGGAGGAGCTTGAGACATCCATGTTTATTCATTAATTAATTATCTTAGGAAGTGAAGGAATCATTTTTGGCGATCTAAGTTTTCACCATATTGTTAAAAACTTCCTCAATTGCATTCTCAAGTTTGATTAAAAATACTTATGCTAGCATTTTTTTCTTTTGAAAATGTGTCAATTTCTTTCTTTCTAGAACTCTAATATTATATTTTATGGGACTATGATCCAAATAATAGAAAATGTGGTTTTTTTTATAGTGACAACCAAAAATTAAATAACTCTAAGATATTGGGGTGGTAGGGGAGCTTGCTAATTCAATTTTTCCTGCAACCACTTCCAACAAGTATCATCAAATTCGTAACCAACTCTTACAATATTTTTTTCATCATTCTTATACACGAAACATCTAGTTGGTCCTAAGAACCCTAATCTATATAATCTATCAACTGTGAGAATTATTTTCTATATGGTTGCCCAAGAAAATTCCCTAACTATTGGAAGGTTAGTATGTGCACCAACAAAAATGAGTTGGTTTTCCCTCATTTGCAGTCAAGGATTAATCGTATGTGTAACCAAATCTTACACTATAGTTCCCTAGTTTTTATCACTGTCACTAGATACAATCGTTCTTCCTAGTGATGAAGATCTTTCTAATTGCCAATTCTTTCTCAAGACCAAAAATTTGTTCTTCTTGAATATTCACTCCTATATCTTCTTCCATTAGCATTCTATTATATTTTCTCTTTTTTAAAATGAAATATAGTCTCTCACTTTGTATCCATAGTTGGAATCAAAAAAATTCTTGATCATGTTACATTGGAGAGCTCATTGAGCATAATATTCCAATTCCATGAGTCTTCCTTGAATAGGGCCCTTTTTCTATTTTTACCTCCCAAGATGTGCTTAATGATTGTGAGTCTACATGAGAGAAGGAAATTCCAAATTAAGAATCCTCTAGGGGGGCTGACTATTGTTAGTATTATTTCAAAAGCCTTCATGTCCAAGCATTTATACTAAAGAATTTTGACCCATTTGAAGGGTGGTTGGAATATATAACCCATATTATTTTGGCTCTTACGACTCTATCAAGAGAAGATTTTTTTCTTAGTCAAACCCCATGCCTCTTTTGACTTGGAAATTGAACCCCATGCAATTAATGGGAATTTATTTTTCCTTGAATTATCCCTCTAGAAGAAGCTTCTCATTCTTTGATTGAGTACTTGAATGATCTTATTAAGCATTCTCAAACATGAAATGATGAATATAAAAATGGCTAAAATGATTGCTTTCAAGCTTAGTATTTTACTAATAGATGATAACCACTTTCATTTATATGAAGTCATTTTGTTCCTACATCTTGATAAGAAGGAGTTCCAATGGGAGGTTATCCTTGAGCAAAAGAATAAAGGAATTCATAAGTATTTTCTATGGAGCTAGCCAATTTTGAAACCCAAAATGGTATCTATTTATTTATACTTCATCACTTATGTGTTGAAGAAGATTATTTTTTATTTCAATCAATTTATGCTTTTCCATGATGATTGATAGTATCTTTTTAAGGAGAAATTCATTGTGTTATATTATTTTTTGTTGGATATTATGAATAAGATTATATTGTCAACAAATTTTTGATGTGTTGTGGGGCATACATTTGGGGCTACCTTAATATCCTTCCATGTCCCATTGAGGTTTTTTTCTTGAAAGTGTCATCTTAATGCCTCAACCATGATAATGAAGAGAAAGGGTGAAATTAGGTATCCTTGTTTGAGGTTGCAATATGATCCAAAGAATTCGGATTTCTGTTAACTAAAAATAAGAATCTAGGGGTGGATACATAGTTGAATATCTAGTGTAGCCACTTCTTGCAAAAACCAAATTTATCCATTACCTTTATTAGATATCCCCAATAAACTTGATTTTAGGAATTTCTTATATCTAACTTCACCAACATTCTTTATATCCTACTTGTTATGACCATATGTATGGCCTCATGTGATATGATTATATTGTATGTTATAGATCATTATAAAGTAAAGTCATTATGTTCCTCTGAGACAATGTTTAGAAGTATAGTTTTCAGTCTACTAGCCATGACCTTTGAGATTGTTTTATGTGTTGTGTTACATAGGAAAATAGGGTAAAAATATTTCATTATTTCTATAAAGTGCTTTTTTGGGATGTGTTATGAAGGCATTGTTCAAATATTTGAGCATTATGAATTTTTACTTTGATTCCTCTTCAACTGCTAATAAATGTATTCTCACTATTCTTCATCACTTTTGGAGTAAGTTGACCAAAGAATCCATCCAAACCTAGGGATTTATTAGGTGTAATTTGGGAGACTACAAATTCAAATTATTAGTCAGTGAGTGAGCCCATTATTTATTCATTTTATTTAAGGGCGATAATACTTGGTATATTTCTTAGGATTTATTCTTCAGAGTGCATATTTGATGAATGTGTCATGTTCAATATTTCCTCAAAGTAATTAACGACCAACTCACTATTTTCTTTCAACTTGTCCACTATTTTGATGCTAGAAATTATGTTAAGGTTTATTTTATTCTTTGTATAGCTATGAAGAAAATTTGTGTTTTTGTCTCCATCTTTCACCTAGCATTCTATGGAATTATACCTCCAATAAATATCTTCTCATGCTACTAGCTCTACATGGTGGCTTTTGAGTGTTTTCTCCTTTTAATAGGTTTCTTGATCCATTCATCTCTTATATTTAGTTCTTTGAGGATAAGCCAAATCAATCTCCATTCTCTCCTTTTCTTCATAAATCATCTTGAAGTATGAATGATTCCATTGTTTCAACTTGGCCTTGACTTGTTTTAAATTTTTTTAGAATTAGAATTCCTTTGTGCCTTTCAACTTGAGAGATGAGGTCCACCAAGCTTAGACATTGGAAGAAAAATATGGGCACCTTAACCACACTTTCTCAATTATGAAAGGGCCTCTGGATGGTTTCAAGTAAGGAGTAAACATCAACTACAACAAGAAGTGGCCTAATCTTGAGATTAGAAATATGGAACATTTGAAGAACATAGGGATTCAAAAACAATCTCATAGAAAAAGAAATAAAATATAATATTTCAACTATGTGAATCCCTTCCTTATATTTTTCCAAGTAAAGCTACCATTCTTTAGGAATTATGTCTTAGATATGGTGACTACAAATAAAATTCTAAAAATTTGTGCTTGAGTTAACCTATTGAGGCCTCCACACTTTTCGAAGGCCTCTAATGTTGTATCAAAACCCCTCCTAGAATGATATCCCCCTTATCAAGTACTTGTAATATGGATGCTAACTAGTCCCACACTCTCCTTTTTGTGTATGCTCCTTTGAACCATAAAGATTTACAAGGAAGAAACTAATATTTGAAATATAAAGTTTAACTTTACTCACTTGCTAGAATTGGTCAGTCTAAATGATTTCCACCTTCATTGTTATGGGTTTCCATAATTTTCCCAAACCAATTGATGCTTCAAGTGCTTCCTAAAAAAGTATCTTACAATATTTAGATTTTATATGAGGGAGGTGGTTTCTATATTTCCTATTTTTGTTTCTTAGATTAGGAATATATTCGCTTGACACCTAAACAAATATATTTTATCAGGGTCATTTAATCCCCTAACATTCCAAGTGAGGATACTCATGACTCATTGGGAAGTATTATTCCATTCCCAAATATTAGAAACCATTCTTTGTAGTTTTCATTATCTATTAGCCATCCCTACAATCTTTATTTTTCCTTTATTGGTTTTCCTTCCCCTTTGCCTCTTTTCTCTATGTTTTAGATTTTGGATTTTGGATTCAGTCTAGCTCATTAGTCTTTCTACCAACATGTTCAATTCCTCTTCAATGTTATCTCCTTTCAAATCTTCTTTTGAGTTGTGCCTTGAATTATAAATATTTTTTAGGATTTGTGATTCACCATTCTTCAATGGAGGTAAATTTGAATTCTTCTCCAACAATCCAAAGATGTCCAATGTCAATATGAAAGTCAAAATTTCTTTAATGGATATGGGATCTTCCTTCAATGGTATTATTTTCTTTTCCTCATCACTAGTGGGGCAGTGCCTTTCTTGGGGGTTGATGAGATCCTTATGTAGTTGCAAACACTAAATAAAAAATTAAACCAATACAAAAAAATCCTATTATAATACCCACCTCAGATTAAACATAATAAAAATTTGAACAATATAACAAGGCAAGTTACCAAATTTTCTTTTTGCAAGTGAATTTACTCAATAGATTCTGAGATTGGTTGCTCAAATGTTTTCTTTGAAAACCTTGCATCATATACCTATTAGAGATAATTCATGAATTTGAGTGAAATTTCTCCTTTATTTATAACTTTTGGGAGGAATAATGAATGGTGGGAATTTTTATAGAAGATCACCAATAAAGAATATGTGAGAGGAATTTAATTGGATCAAGGAGAATATGGATGGTCATGATTAAGTTTGTTCAAGATGAAGGGATGATATTATTTTTCTAAAATAAGAAAAAGTCATAAATAATCAATTGCAACCAAAAATGGGAAGAAAAGGGAATTAGTTGGTCATTTATTTCTAGTAATGGAGGGAATATAGGCTAATTATATAATAAAATATTGTTTAATTTAATTATCTATGTGAGGTGGAAATTTAAGTAATTAAATGTTATTATTATTTAATTGGGTGAGAGGTAGAAATTGAGACAATTAAATAATAATATTATTTAACTAGTATAGATATCTTAAATGCATTTATCTAAAAAATATCAAGAGCTATCAATTTAGAGTTCTTTAATTTTCTTAAAATTTATTTACTTAAAATTTACTTACTTTATTTTGGACCTATTTTATTTATAACATAGATAGAGATAAATTTTATGTGTTGTTTATTTTAGAAATATTATGTTTATTATTAAATATCAATATTTTGACATGTAAATGGTTGTCAACTTTAAGATAAAAGGCAAAAAAAATAACACACTCGCGCCATTATAGTCCACTCCTTGATGCCATTGTAGAATACCTCTCAACATTAATTAGATGTGATATGGGTTAGACTAATTAAATAATATAATTGTTTGATTAATTCACGATGACAAAAATGTTAGTATGGAATGGATTTACATAAGATAACATTGATATGATGTTCTAGGACAATTTTAGGTGTCTAAATCTTTCCCTTCTTCAAAGTTTTGTTGTAACTAAAATTTATTTACATTAAGAAGAGTAATGGTGATTTGAAGAAAAGATAATCATGAACATCATGATGGGATGGTGATGGTGGAAAAGTTGTGCTTGAGATTTTTAACTCAAAATTTTGTTTGATCAATTTGTTGAATTGGCTGGGTTGATTGATTAGATTTTGAATTTAAGATGCATTGAGCTTTTAAGGATGAGTATTGATTGATTGAGTTGGATTTTGAATTTAAGATGGCTTGAGCATTTAAGAATTAATTAAGGATGGTGTTGGGATGCCCCCTCAAGAGGGAAGGCAAGTGTGAAGAATGTGGATGGGATCACAAAAGGAGGAATATCATCAAAACGAGGTTGACCGAGATGGAAAGGGAAAGGAGGGTTGAGAAAATTAAAGAGGGGGTAAAGAATAGGTGATGATCACGTAAGCTAGCTAGTTAGGGATGTGTTGTGGGAGTTATAGATAGATATAACCAATAATTTTAAAGAAATTTCCAAATGTCTTGAGCAACTTGAGTTTTATATAGTATATGCTGGTATGTGTTAGGGTATAAGGAATTTTGATGATATTTTATCACATCTTCAAGCCATAAATCTTAGCATAATCTTGATGATATTTTATCACATGGTTGAAGGATTGACTCATACAAGTACACAAAAGAGGAAATTAATATAGATGCCCCAAAAACCATACCATCAAGACACAACATGATATCGTGGACCATGATGGCCTTGGTACAGTATGTTGTGAGTCAAAAATGAAAACTCATAAAATCAACCATGATGCAAACAAACAAGAAAAAACATATAAATAATTACCTCTTATCAAGCTAAAACCAAGTTATAGATTGGTGTGATAATGAGTAGTTATGCCAAATTTTAGGACTGATATATCCCATGAGATGATATGTGTAACTTTGAATAAGGATTTCATCAAGAGGGAAAGATAAGAACCTATGTGGGCGAGTGATTATGCATACAACAAGGGATTAGGTTCCTAAAATATAATGTATTGTGAGGTTTTTAGGGTGCATTTATTTATGTTTTGTGGCCATAGGAGATATAGTTGATGTAGACACTTAAAAATGTCCTAAATGATATCATGCACTCAAATCAGGTATACTAACACCATTTCATCCTCAAACCCATCCTCTTTTCGCTTAATTGATTAAATAAGCCTAGATATTTAATTAATTGTGTCATTTTCATCTATTAATCTAATTAATCTAATTGGGTTAATTCATCCCTTTTCATGCTAACATTTCATCCTATTAAACTGAATAAATCTAATTATTTAAATTAAATCCCTAAGTCCTCTCATTTAATTAAATAACCCTATGTTATTTAATTAAATATCATATAACTTTCCCCCTTTCTCATTAAATCACTTTATTTAATGAATATCATGAAATTCCCCTAATTGACATAATTTTTTTTTTTTTTATTATCAATTACTAATTAATCTAATTCCCCCCACTTGCAAGGGAATATTCCAAGAGAATATTCCTCCTTTGCACATTCCTCCAAAAAGAATATTCTCATGGAATATTCCTTCCCCTTTTGCACATTAAAAATTTGTTTTAATTTGCTAAATATCTAATTTCCCCTCACCCATGAGAATATTCCAAAGAATATTCTCTCTCCTCACTCATTTGAAAAAAGGGAATATTCTCCCTCCTAACAAACTTACAAGACTTCTTGTGTAAGTTTTGAGTGTGCTTGTTTGGAAGAATATGAGCCCTTGATTCATTCCTTAATCCATGTGATAATTAATTCTCATCCGTTGATGAGAATCCATGATCCATGTTTCATCTTTCCTCTAATCTTGACCATTGATTAACCTTTTTAATCTTAACCCTTCATTTCTCATTTGCTCTCCTATAAATAGGTCACTATTTGGAGACAAATGGATCCACCTTTTAAGAGCAAACTTATGTTGTTAAAATCACTCTCACTTACACTCATATTTAGCATCATTTTAGCTTAACTTGCATATTAGCTTATCTTCCATCAATGGCTTCCATGATAACATAGAAGCATACATTTAATATATCTTGTAATTAGGGTTTTAATCTTTTTAGCTTAAACTCCATTTAGATTAGCTTTGCACTCACCCATTTTGATCATCTTAGCATAAATCATGTTAAAATTGTTTGCATCATGTTAATTTAGCTTTAAATCATGTTTTCATACACATCTATCAACGGTTTAATCAATTCTCTTCAATAGAATTGATTAAAACAAGCTCATTTATCCACGGGATTGGGAAAGGGTTGCCATTCCACATCAATGCGACACCACTCCCCCACTAGGATAAGTTTCAATGGATTAGAATAGGTGTTTTTAAAGCTTTCATAGTTTAATATGTGTGAGATAAGAGGAATTCACTGCACATGGGTCTCTTTGTTCTTCAAGAGATCACCAGGGAACGAACTTCCCTTATACACCTCAACATAAAGAAATTGCAAAGGAAATAAGCACACATTAAATTTCACAGAAAACTACTCCAGATCTCGAGGGAGTGAAACTTCTAGATTTCTATCTGTGATAGAGGAGCTCTCGGCCAAAGGATGACAGCGTAGATTCAGGATGCTAGCACGGCGTGCTGGCGTCCCAAACAACAGAAAGCTCAGGAGCTCAGGCGGGTAGAATAAAGTCTCACTTCCTAACTTGGATCTAAGGTCTTATAGATAGAATAACCAACAAAGAACAAAAAACTCCAAGTAAAGCACAAAGAGAACTCATAGAAAATGTATCTTCAATCAGACGTTCGAGTCTTCACTCCAAGCTCCGCTTTGCAACCTATACATAGAAGAACGAGGGGGAAAAGTTGGGGCTATATAGGGGTTTTCCTCAGTCAGACCCCCATTTTGATGTTCCCACCTCCATGGAAAGCCAGATAGGAAAGGAGTGTAAATGAAATAGACAAAGCGTGTGGTGAAAGCAAAACCCGCTCCAAGAGTAGAACCCGCACCACTAAGTAGCAAATGAACAAGTAGATGGGAAAGAGTGAGGGAGAGAGAGCATTACCCACAAGCCTAGACCCTCTCTGGAGCACACAGACGCACCGTTGAGTGCTTGCTTGAGAGTTGTAGTTGTTGGAGGGACCTTAGTCCAACATGGCTTCACTTGTGAGAGTGTTGCTATCAAGAATGAAGAGAACTCAAGAGTGAAAACTAAAGAGAGAGCTTGATTGAATGACTTGAACCCCCAAAATGAGAGAAATTGAGGGGTTTTGTTGCATGCAATGGAAAAAAAGAGTCATTACACCCAAAATCATGACTTTCAAGACACGTGTTAGGAGTCAAGATTCGAGATTCCTTGTTTTAGACTTAGAAAACTAACAGGACGCTAGCATGTCACGCAGGCATCCAAGGCATCAATTTTCAGGAAATGTGTCATTAGGCTTTTGTTGCTTCGCCAATGGTCCTCATGGAGCTAGAATTGTGAAATTTCGGCCCATGGGATTTTTTTCATTAATGCTCTAGGGTGTCATAAATGCTAGGCAAAGTGCAAAAAAGTGGAATTGCTCCTAGGTGCAATTCTATGACATTACAATATGTTAAGTTTTAATGGATTCTTACTCTAGTTTTCATTGAATGATCTTATTAGACTGATGTTTATTGGCATAATTATACTTTGAATCCTCATAGATCAAGTGTAGTTGGCCCATACTAATCCGTCAATCATATTTTGGCGCTAGAAGGAGGGCATAACCGATCAAATTTAACGAATTTTTCTCTTGAAGTTCGTTTTTCTGGTTTTGCATATATAGCGACTCTCTTAGATATTTCAATGATGCCTTTGAAAGGCGTTGCCATATACTGAATCTCTTTCTAGCAGATACAGTGATGCCTAATTAAAACACTAATGTTGATTAAAACAAATTGCGACGCTAATACTTTTTAGAAGTATTGAAGATTTAAAAATGGCGACGCCACCAAATAGTGACATTATCATCATCTTTGTTTTACTGCAAAGCGATGCTATTTTTCACCAGAGCGATGCTCATTTGAATTATAGCGACGCCATCATGAACATCGATGCTTTTTATTGGTAAACAAAAATAGTGAGTGATTTTTAGCTTGTGCTTTAAATTTTTGATTTTATCTATTTTTTGAACACATCATTGAATTCTTGCTTTTATTTTTAGGCTAACTAGGTTTTGTAGGTTTGGGCCATACAACTTTAAGTGAAGGAGCACACTATTATTGTTTAATATTATAATTGTAACAAGTGTTGCAACACTTATGGGGAAGTTATAACCCATTTATGATGCTTTATTTCACGTTTTAGGACCAAACTAGATTTATTTTGGGCTTTAAAATGAACATTCAAATTGTTTAAAACTAAACCCTCACATCATTATTCTTTTTGGTTTAAAATTGAGCAACACAACTTCCACACTTCTTTTGGTGCTTAAAATGAATTCATTTTGCTATGATGGATTAAAATGAACATGTGTTTGATTTGTCTATGTATTCTTGTTGTGCATATCCAATCCCCTTGCACTCCGTGCGATCTTGGGTGAAGAGAAACACACAAGTCTACTTTTCTTCTTGGAAGTGCTTATCCTCTCCCCTCGTGCTTATTGGCAATCTTGGGTGACAAAAATCATTTTATGCTTCAGACATGTGTTACCTTTAGAGGGCCTGCCTCTCGACTTGTGAGAGGGAACGACCCAAGCGATGCTTTCTATCTGGCTTGCTATATAAATAATTTGGAGTGATGAAAGTCACTAACCAGCTGGTTGTGGTTGTCCCATATAGATGAAAGTCTCCCCTAGTATCCTTGTGATGCGTTAAAACCCTTAGATATTTCTAAGGGCTGGGAGGCCTCTTAATTGAGTGAATCACCATGTGTATGGCACTGGTCTATCCTGGATATGGTCATTAAAAACCTTGTTATAGTGGCTAGCCAAGTCCAATTCTAAAATGTATTTCAAAGTAGTGCATGGGAGTAGCACCTTGGTTTTTGATTGAGGCAATAAAGCAAATGGGGAAGGGACTCCTTTTCTTGGCGTGTCAAGATGATACATTTCCTTGACATAGCCTATTTGTCCATTTCATCTTCACGGATTAATCATCTCTTCTAATGATGGTAAGCCTACTGAGAAATACATACCTGATCTATCTAGGATTGTAAATGCTTGGGATTTAGTTTAACACTTGCTTGATTCCAAAACAATTGCAAACAAACATCAACAAATTCTTTTCAAAATTTCAAACCCTTTGGTCTAAGTATGGATACCCTTTGACAAAACCTTGATATTGATGCTTGTCCTAAGAATTTATTCTTAGAGACTTCTAAATATTTTGGTTTACATCTCAATCCATACTTCCCAAAGTTAACCTAGGTAACTCTGACCCTAACTTCATCCTTTTCACAAAATGGAGTTTGTGGAATTGACGATGTTTTTGACATAGACATTTAGTTTGAACTTAAGAAAGACAAGTGTTTTTGGTAAAAAGAAACTCATTTAAGCAAGATAAATTGACAAATTGAACCCCACATGACCATTTCGCATCCAATCACTCTGGTTCAATAATCTGACCTTACACCCACTATCATTCAACCACTTTGGACTCATTGAAAGAGAAATAACCAATATAATTAGTAGTTTGAGAAGCTTCACTTTTGAAACAAAGGAAACACCAACCTAGTGGAGAAATGCAGCATACATCATAGACAATGAAGATGAACAAGTTGATATTGTGGCTGGAAGGCCCATATTACCACCCCCCACGTGGCAATAAATATCCTCTTTTTCATGATCTTGAACTTCTCTAAATGATCTCACACAAAATTAAAATCCCCAAGAGAAGGTCTACATGTCGTCACTTCAAACTTAGACATCATAGTCCAAAAGCTATCAAACAACACATTGTGGCACTATACCAAAATAGGAACAGGTTGGTAAGGAATTTTTATAGACGTGTTTCAATGAATGATCCAGACATGTATGCCCAATATGAGCCTCATTTAAGTCAAACATTGGTCTTTTTTCGCAATCTTAGGCTTGTCTTAAATGATCTCACACAAGATAAAAATCCCCAAAAGAAGGTCTGCATGCTGCTATTTCAAACTTAGACATCATAGTTCAAAGTATATTAGAAGACATATCCTAAGACAGTATGAAAACTGAGATAAATCACTAAGGATACGTTTTCTATGCTATTTAATGAACGAACCAGATCTACACATTTCACAAGAACTTCTCCTCGATCATAGGATTTAAATTTTTTAGAGGTCTAGCATGTTTCTCACCACCTTGGTCTTTGAAAGCAAAGGTTCACTCTAGGTCAACATTGGGTTAAACACCTTCATCCACCCCTTCATCAAAATTCACACTTCACTTCACCAAACTTTGCAAAAAAATTGAATACACCAACACTTTTTTGACTTGGACATCTATCAATCCAAACCCTAACTTAACTACTTTGTATGTGAAATGAATCATTTTCCATGCATTTGGTTAAGTTAGTTATCATCTTTGAACTCATTTATCTTGAAGGTCACAATTCTACCCTAAATATTCACAAGTTCATAAACATCCCTTATCCAAACATCAAACAATCAAACGTTCAAGTCAAAAGTGTTGTCCCAAAACGTTTGAAAAGATCACTCCCCATGTCATTTATCCTTTTCATCCCCCATTACCACCATTTCTCCAAAAAGACTTAGAGCGTCTCTTTTACCAAGATTTGAGTCAACTAGAGAGTTTAAACACTACAAATCTCAACACAACTCTCCCATAGGTGACCCACAATTTATGGTAAAGATAAGATCACAACACAAGAGAATCATGGAGAAAACCAAAGTCACATTCACCTCAAGTGATCACAATACTCAAGAATTTGATCCAAGAAGTTATGTTACCCCATCACAACAACCCTTGTCTCCATCAGGGCCATATGAGATAGAAGACGTCATGAACAACCCATTTGGACTTACGAAGAAATCATGGAACATCAAGCCTTAGAAAACGTGGCTCCAATTTCCCCTTATTTTTTGCACAAGGCTTTAATTCATCCACTATTCAAACAACACCATCAATAGGGCTAAATCAAGCATCTATTCCTAGTCTTGCTAAAGAATTTGGTCACACTCTTCCATTTGAAAGCAACACAATTGTGGGTACTCTCAACACCACTCCATCCTAAACAACTACTTGGACACCAACATTTGGCTCTCCTCCCTTTCTCGAGGATCCCCTACATCCATATAAACCACTTACACTCCATTACTCCACATCAACCTCAACATATCAAGTACACTCATCTTCATCCATACCCATGAGTACCGCAAATGTGCCCAATGTCACACAAAGTAGTGTGGACCAAGTGTCACAAGTAGACCCAAAAGGGAAAGGTAATACCCTCACACAAAATCAGCTTTTAATGCAACATGGGACATCTTCATCCAATCCTCCTGTTGATACATCAAACCTAGTGGTTTCCCACAACACATATATCCCATCCATCACCAACCCACATCAAAACAATCCCTTGATCACAAATCCCATCAACCAAGGTAATACCGTGGCTGCATCTCAAACACAAGGGAATCCTCAAAACATCAGTAAAGGGAACCCTTTCAATCAATAGAATCAAGGTCCTAATGTGCCCTGAACATCGCAATACCTAACGACACCATCATCATCTTTACCATTTTTCCCTCAAGTTATGCAAAATAAAATGAGACCTCAAACTTACATTCCTCCACCTCAATCCACTATCTTACAAGGAATGTTAAACTAAGGGAACCCCCAACCTCTCATCAATAATCCACAACTTGCGTAAAACATCAACACCCAAAATCCATCGCCGATGTCCCAACCACCGACTAATCCTACATTGCAAGCACATGCCCTAGCTTTATAGCAAGCACAACAGGCTTATCAATAAGTAGCCCTAGCAGCACAACAACAACAAGAAACCCTAGCAACACAACAACAATAAGAAGCAACCTTAGTTGCACAACAACAACAACAAGCACAACAAAAAACCCTAGCAACACAGTAACAATAACAAGCCCAACAAGCAGCCTTAGTCACATAGCAACAATAGCAAGCAACCCTAGTAGCACAACAACAACAAGCAACCCTAGCAACATAGCAACAACAACAACATCACACTTGACCTTAGCAGCACAACAAGTAGCCTTAGTAGCCCAACAATAACAACAAGACCAAAAACAACAAGCTCAACAATATGCCCAACAACACCAATTGCTCGCACTACAACATCAACAATAGGGTTTCTACTATAACCCTCAACAAAACATCATCAACTTGAACACATTGGGAACATATACTCCTACACCATCATCACCTTATCCTACACCACCATACACACCATACAACACCTCATCATATCAGATCCCACGTACACTTCATCCACAATCCCACAATATGCAACATATGTTCCTCCACCAAACCCACAAGATGATATGCATCACAAACACAAGAAATACAAGATATTTGAATGGGAAAAATGAAAAAACCCCATACACAGAACCTATGCCCATACCCATTCGATCGAAACATTGCAATGGTATCGTTCCCTCTCGGTTTTGAAGTTCCCAAATTCAATAAATACAAAGGGAGAGGAAGTCTTGTGGACTATGCCAAAGAATTTAACATCATGTGTATGGAGGTCGCCTACAACGAGTCCTATTTGATGTGCCTCTTTCCATGAAGCTTGACAGGCCCAGCTATTGATTGGTTTTCTCAGTTACCTCCAGGAATCAAAACCTTCCAAGAAATCATTGATAAATTCATAGATCATTTCTCCTTTAATCTTTACATGTATGTGAGCCTAGAAGAGTTATATACTCTCAAACAAAACAAGGGAGAATCTTTCGCTAATTTCTTGCAATGGTGGAGACAAAGAACTAGTAAGAGCAAGTGGCCAATTCCTGATGAACAACAAGTGGACATTATCATATAAAATTTAGATCCAGATATATCCTTCCACTTAAAGATGCAGTTCATTACCTCTTATGATGAACTTGTCCCTAGAGCCCTTAACATTGAGAGAGCTCTAATCTCATAGGGAAATACTCAAGCCTACAAATACAACCACCCATCAGCTAGTTCGAACGACAAGCCTCGTGTCTGGGCTAAGAATAAGAACGTAACAAATGATGGCGTGGTAGATGCTAAGCTGATCTTAAGTGCTCATAGGCCGAACAACAATCAAATATCTAATGTTCAACCAACTGCGCAACAAACAACACCATCACAAAATAATCAGATCAACAACACCAAAACTCAATAGAGACGAACTCCCAACAAGAACAACTATCCAAAATGCAAGTACACAGTTTTCAGAACCTATTGAGACTATCATGAAAAAGTTGGTAGAGTCAAACCTGATAACGCTTCCAAATTTTGAAAAATACCAAGAACTATAGGATAAACCACCATGGTACAATGAAAAAAGATCTTTGTGACTTTCACAAAATCCATGGTAGAGTCAAACCTGATAATGCTTCCAAATTTTGAAAAATACCAAGAACCACAAGATAAACCACCATGGTACAATGAAAAAAGATCTTTGTGACTTTCACAAAATCAAGGGACACAAGACAACAAACTGCATGAGGCTCAAGAATGTTTTCCAAGATCTTATCGAGAATGGAGACATATCTATTGAAGTACCAGCCAATAACCCAGGTCTTAAGATATACAAGAACCCCATGTCAAATCATAGCAAAGGAAATAACACTGGGAAAGCTAAGGATTACACAAATGTATAACATGCCTATTCTAATGTGGTCACTTCTTGTGATAGTGTCATCACCATCATCACCATCAAAGGGCCTAGTGCGGAGTGTGGAGTCACCACGCGACGTGGAAAAGTCACCATCTAAGGAGTTTCATGTCAACCTAGGGCACAAACTACCTTTCCAACATCAAACCCTAGTGAGTATAGTCTCCTAGATCATCTTAATAAGACCCTCGTGCAAATTTCTATCCTAGAACTATTGAGGCTATCCCCCACACATAGGGAAATATTAGAGAAAGCTTTGTCTGCATCATCTATCCCTGAGGATATTGATACAGAGTAGTTTCAAGCTATGGTAGGGCATGTCAGTAATCATTTTCTCACCTTCTTAGAACAAGACCTACCATCGCAACCATCTCACAACTGTGCTTTGCACCTTGAGGTCATTATTCATAAGAACAAGGTTAAAAGGGTCATAGTAGATGGAGGTGTTGGTTTGAACATTTGCACTATTTTGTTGATAAAGAACTTTGGCTATTCAGAGGATACTATTGAGAAAGAAAAGAGTACCACCATCATAGTATATGATGACCAAGAGTGGGTCTCACAAGGCATCATCGCACTACCCATCCAAGTGGGACCCATCATTGTAGAAACCACATGCCAAGTGTTAGATCTTGATCTTCCCTACAACATCCTACTTGGACGACCCTGGGTCCATGCCCTAAAATTTGTAGCTTCAACCTACCATCAATGTGTAAAGTTTCCTTTTGAGGGTAGAGAAGCTACCATCCATGGAGATCTTCAGCCTTTTTACTACTACAAGAATCTTGAGGCCAAGTTCTATAAGATCCCCTAAATACCCAAGAATGACGAAGGTCCTACACCATCCTCCTCATTTATTGATCCATCATCCCTTATATTGTGTAAAACATTCCCGATATCAAAGCAGTGATCCAGGATGATGGTTGTGGAAGATATAAACTAACGGATAATTTTGTGGTCGGAGAGCTACCTCTTTCTCCCAAATCTCATGGGAAACCCACACCTAGCAACAATGTCCCCAAAATAATAAAGATGGCTACTACCACCTTCACCAAGTGGGGGGATTTGAACAAAGAAGATGTCAATGAGGAAGATGTCTCTAAACTGCTATATCAAGGTGAACTATAATAAAGGCTTGCAGCTAATGAAGAGTTGGGGATACAAAAAGAATGAGAAACTGGGACAAAATGACAACGATTTGCTGGAATCCATCGTTCTTGAGAGACGTCTAAAGAATCTAGGCTTAGGATGTACTACTAGCAAAGTTACCCTTATTGGAAAAGGTACTTCCGCTAAATGGGTTGAGGCTTCCTCTTGGGTACCACCATCATGTGATACTACCCTAGACGACTTCCCTCTTGATGTTGTTGACCTATTTGAGAATAATTCCCTCTTCATGATATCCACAACATCCTTCACCCTGAATGATCAACCCACTGAACTAAGCCTAGTTTATCCACAACTCATTAACTGGGACCAACAAGGACCACTAATTCTAGATTTATTCAAAAATAATGAAATGATCTCAGAATTCATGGGACTCCGTGAAAGCTTACCATGGGAAGATCACAAAGCTAGTTTTGATATAGAGCTAGACACAGGGGCATACTATGAGGAGACGATTGAATCCTTCAATCACAAAATGGACAACATGCAACTAACATGCAAATCTTTAAGTGAAAACCACACTGTGGCACTTTCTGATCCTAAAATAGTAAAAAGAAAGGATGCATCTGAGGGTGAAAACCTCTCTGAGGCGCCCAAAAATGAGGGATTCAATCTCCCCCTTAGTGCAATGCATCTAGAAAAGTCAACAATTTTAGTAGAAAAGGCTACTCTAGTCAACGTGGGAATAAAATAAGCACCCAAGATCACTTTCTATGTTGAATCCTTGTTGGATGAAGAATGGAAGAACCTAGTAACATTCCTAAAAGAGAGAAGAACCAACTTTTCATGGTCATACATAGATATGCCAGGGCTTGATCCAGAAGTAGTTGTGCATCATTTAGCAGTTTATCCTGAAGCTAAAGCAGCGAAGCATAAATTAAGGAAGATGCACCCTCAGATAGCACTCTTGGTCAAACCCGAGTTACAAAAACTTCTTGATGTTGGATTCATCTGACTAGTAGATTATCTTGAGTGGGTTTAAAACTTGTTACTAGTCTCTAAACCCACTTGGGGCATCAAAATCTACACGGATTTTAGAGACTTGAACAAGGAATGCCCGAAGGATGATTTCCCTCTTCCTAACATTGACATCATAGTGGATTTAACTGTTGGGCATGAAATGCTATCACTCATGGATGGTTTTTTAGGCTATAATCAAATCATGATTGCCAAGGAGGATCAACACAAAACTACATTCACTTGTCCATGGGGGAAATATTGCTGGAACATGATTCTATTTGGGTTGAAGAATGCAGGAGCAACCTATCAAAGATTAATGGAGCAACCTATCAAAGATTAATGAACCTCATCTTTCATGACATGATCCACAAAATAGTTGAAGATTATGTGGATGATATCTTAGCAAAATCAAAGAAAAGAAGTGAGCACATAGAAGTACTAGGACCCATCTTCGACAAACTCGAAGAGTATAAGGTACGACTGAACCTGAAAAAGTGTGTCTTTGGGGTTACATTAGGAAAGATTCTTGGCTACATTGTATCACAAAGAGGGATAGAAATTGATCCAACAAAAGTAAAAGCCATCCTAGAAATGGAACCACCACAAACGCTGAAGCAGATGAGAGGGTTACAAGGAAGGCTACAGTCCATCAGAAGGTTCATAGCACAACTATCATACAAAATTCACCCTTTCTCACATCTTTTCCATAAAGGAATAACTTACAAGTGGGATGAGAAGTTTGATAAAGATTTCCAATAGATCAAAGACTACTTATTGACACCCCCAGTGCTCACGCCGCCGATACCAAAAAAACCATTGATCCTGTATATCTCAACAACATCAGCAACACTAGGTTCTCTTTTAGCACAACATGATTAAAAATAGTAAAGAAAGAGTTATCCATTACATCAGTAGGACCTTGGTGGGCTATGAAATGAACTATTCATACCTTGAGCAAGCATGCTTAGCAGTGGTTTTTTCTTTTCAAAAGTTCAAACACTACATGTTGTCGCATCAAATCAAGCTCATTGCAAAAATTGACTCATTGAAATACCTATTATTCAAAGCAACTCACTAGTTGAATGGCCAAATGGGTGATGATCTTAACTAAATTTTACATAGAGTACGTGGAGCACAAGATAATCAAAGAACAAGTGATCACAAACCAACTAGCAGATGCACCTATCTATGTAGAAAATCCTTTGATATCTAAATTCCTTGACGAATCAATGTTCCTTATCAATGCAACCGATCAGTGGAAGATTCACTTTGATGGATCATTCACCCAACATGGATCAGGGGTGAGTATTCTCTTTCTCACCCCTCAAGGTGATTGCATTCCAAAGTCATACCGGCTATCGTTTCCATGTACTAACAACATTGTAGAGTACAAAGCCCTGATCATAGGTCTAACGATAGCAGTTCAATGGCAAATACAAGAGTTAACAGTCTATGAAGACTCACGACTGGTTATCAACCAAGTCAATGATGACTACCAAACTAAGGATGATAAGCTTAATCCTTACAAGAAGATGGTAGAGAGTCTGAAGGACCTTTGCATATATAACTTTTGAGTAGATTCCTCACATGAACAACCGAGCAACAGATGCTAGGGCAACAATTAGATCACTGTTAGACATGCCGCACAACATCCTTCAATGTGAATTCTTGGTAGAACAACTTCTCATACCAACTTTCGAAATCCCTGAATCAGAATTTGCATGAGTCATTGTTGGTCCTAGATCCCCATGGTATCATGACATATTCACCTACCTAAGTAGAGGAACCCTCCCATCTGATATCACCTCCAACCTTAAAAAGACCTTTGTAAAGAAGGTATTCTGATTCATGATCCTAGGTGATACCTTATATCGTCGAAGTATTGAGGGGACATTACTACAATGTATTAACCAAGAGGAAGCCTTGACCGTTTTAACAAAAGTTCACGATGGCATATGTGGTTCCCATTCTAGTGGTATGACTTTAGCTAAAAAACTTTTGAGGACGAGGTATTACTAGCCAACCATGGAAGGAGAAGCCCATCAGTATGTGTAGAAGTGTGTCCAATGTCAACAACATGGAGATCTGATTCATGCTCTACCTCAGGAGTTGCAACCAATGATCACACCTTGGCCTTCTCGCAGTGGGGGCTTGACCTCATAGGAAAGATTACTCCCACCTCATCTAATGACCACAATTTCATTATAACAACCACTGAGTACTTTACCAAGTGGGTGGAAGCCATTCCTATGACCTACATAATGGGTAAGAAAATTACTAAGTTTATCCTGAATTTCCTAATTTGCTGTTATGGTGCTCTACAAGCCCTTATCTCAGACAACAAAACACCCTTCAAGAATCATAACGTGAAAGAGCTATGTCAAAGATTCAACATCCAACACCGATTCTCTACCCCATATTACCCCCAAGGAAACAGTCAAGCTGAGGCTATGAACAAGACCATTTTGAAAATTCTAAAGAAAATGGTCAATGAAGCTGGCCATGACTGACATCTACAGTTAAATCCTGCTCTCTAGGTCTATCGAACCAGTATCCACATGCCTACAGGTGCAACCCCGTTCTCCTTGGTCTATGGATCATAAGCTGTCCTACCTATTGAGGTCGAGCTTCCATCACTGTGAGTGTCACTATAGAACCTAATCACTGATGAAGAGTACAAAGTATCTCAGTTGAATGAGCTAGAATTCTTGGATGAGCGTCATCTTGATGCCCTTAATCACTTAGAAGTATACCAAAATCGATTGAAACAAAGCTATAACAAGAAGATCAAGTGTCGGTCTTTCCAAGTAGGGGATCTTGTCCTAAAGTATAATTAGAAGAATCTTCCAGATCAGGACAGTAAAGGGAAGTTTGAGCCTAGCTGGTTAGGTCCCTTTGTCATCACAACAAGTTATGGATTAGGAGCATATCAATTGTCAACACCTCAAGGTGAACCCTTGCAAGAACCAACCAACAACTTGCATCTTAAAAAGTTTTATGCCCAGGATTGGAGGGTGTAAATTTGAAAATACAAAAAAAAGAAAAAGAAAAAAGTCCAAAAAAAAAGAGAAAATGGATTGAAAAAGTAAAGAAAAACAATCGTCCTCTAGTGAAAACCACTTTGATGGCGCTTTGGGCAAGTACCTTGGTGAAATCCTATCAAACAGGCTCCTTACATAAATAAAGCACCTCCATCTACCTTTGGCTCTTTATCCTATCATTCTTTGCATCACATCCATCCATTGCATCATTCATCCTATTTATTCCATCACCCATCCATATCTCAATCAAAGCTTGATATTGTGAAGTATTGTATCCTCTTTAGTACTACTTGGCATATTCCTAAGGTCAACTTGTCCTCCCTATATTGAAGTAGTCTATTGCATCACACCAGGGGAAATTTGTTATGTATCAGATCGGGTTCTTGTATATCTCAAGGTTATTGGAAATCTCATTGAAAATCCCAAAAACATTCATAAAACATTCATCCAAAAATCCAAAAACATCCAAATTCTTGTATAGCCAAAAATCCAAAAAAATCCAAATTCCTATACAGCTAAAATCCAAAAACATTTGAAAATTGTAAAGTCAAAATCCCAAAACATCCAAAACACATCAAAATCCTTAAAAAGGTCAAACATCGAAAATCCAAAAACAACACCATGTACTCGAACTACAAGTCTCTAAGCTTAAACATAGGCAAGGCTCATCTTTGATAATCCCTCGAGCCCCCTAAGTAGGTCTTTTAGGTTAGGTTCTTGGTCCAAACTTAGAAAACCCCTAAACATCCTAATATCAAAAAATTCCAAAACATTTAGATAACAAAAAATACAAAAACATTTGAAAATTGAAAACACAAAAACATTCAAAAACATTCAAAAGACCTAAACAACCTCAAATAACTGAGAAACATAAAAAATCATATAAACTTTTGAAAAAGACCAAAAACAACCTCAAAACATTTTCAAAATACCAAAAATATTAAAATATTCCAAAAAACCCCAAAACTATCCATCCCATCTAGCTTTCACCCGCAATAAACTTTGTCCATAATAGAATCAATTGTCATCTTCAACCTTTGGTAAAACAAATAGAAAACAAGTATTGTAAGTCGTAAAGTAAGAACCTTAGTGTCAAAATCTAAAGTCTAGATCATAGGTGAGCGAGTCAATGGAGTTTGCATTAACGGCTTATCACACACCTAATCTTAATCAAACCATCTGATAACATGTCCTAGGATGCATCCTTCCTGTGATGGACATCAACATCATAAATCACCTTAGCTAAAATTAAACTGGCAAGAGATATAGATGACATTGACTGTTTGTCTTTGATATTTTCTTATGATTTATCTTACTAACCCATTCTTAGGACCTCTTGATGATGTCTCAACGATTTAGAGAGAAAGGAATGGGGCATCAATCATTATCTTTCATTTGATGTGCTTGTGGGTATTCTTGTAAAATAATCTTGGCGCATACTTTCTTAGTTGTGTGTAGGGAGGTTGTTCGGCGTAGATTGTTGACTATTGCGTATGATTTGGTCCAAGATATTCTAAACTAATAAACTACATTTCGATGAGGTTTCTGTATGTCAAGATATGAACAAGAACTATCCTATCTGTTTGCAGAGTCAAAGTCCATTTACACTAGATAAAGCACCATCCTGGTTATCAATACCTTGATGTATCGTGTCTATGTGTTATATCAAACAATAAGGAATGATGGAAAATCCCAATCTAAAGATTTGAGCAAAATCATCCATCTCTCATCACCATCTCTAATAAAGTCTCGATGGATCATAGACTTGTTGGAATTTTTGAATCAATCTTCAAAATCAATGGTCAATCATCTCATTCTTCTATCTTTTTTCCACGCTAACCTGTTATCATGATAGTCAACAAAAAAATCATCATGCATCCATCTTGCATCCATAAATCATTAGCATACATACATCTTGCATCATCACAACATATCATAATAAAAGAAAGCATAATCCACCGCATTATCATTCCAAGCATCTATTGCATTAGCATTCATTACATTATCATATCATTATCATGAACATCTACATTATCCATATATACATCCATATGCATATATCATCACATCATAAATTGCATAAGAAAATACACAAAAAAAATGCATATATATCATTTGCACCTGCATAAGCATATCATATCATCCATCCCATAATATACCATAAAAAGACACTGAAGAAGAATATAATATATCCATTGCATTACATTGCATCCATCTCATATCATTGCATCTCATATCATCACATCATAGATCATCATCACATATCACATAAACATGAATAAAAGGAAGTTCATCCATCACATTGCATACATACATGATCATATCATAACGCATGTCACATCATATGCACCCATACATTCATATAGCATGAAATAAAAGGGACATCACATCATGAATTCGTATCATCTTGTATATATATATCAAAAATGATTTTCATCGTACAATATTTGGATTAGTGTATGTATATCATCAAAATGTACAATGTACACGAGGCTATCCAAAATGAGCCTACGAGTGTATGTTTGTATCAATAATCAGGCTATACAAAAATGTGTCTACAAAATCAAGGGAGGTCTATCCCTCGCTGGCTTTGTCCCCATCTCCTAGCTGATCTAGCTGCCTAATTGAGGCCGAGACACTCGGCTGAACCTAGTTGTTGTTGTATTGGTTGCTGTTGTATGGGTGTCTGCTGATGCAATGGTGGTGGGGGTGCACCCAAGACCTGTCCATCGTGTTGTTGGCCATCCTAGCCATCCTGTCCTCCACCCCGTCTTTTTCCTTTCCCATCTTGTGGCTGGCCTCAATCTCTTCCTATTCCCCTCCCTCTCGGCCTCCCTTGTGGAGGTATGCATGCTGGATCTATTAGTTTAGGAGGGGGTACAAACCATGCATCATATGCGAGCATCATTTGAGCATCTTCCTACCCCTGATTATAAGCCCATGGCCTCACAACTAACTATTTGAAGCCCTCGACGATCTCGAGGGGTGGTATCATGTGCCTCCAAGTCACCTCTCGCTCTAATCTCACAAAAATGGCCATATAAGCATCGTCAGGCATGTCTTTCCTCTCGCCAAACTGTCTAGTAACTCTATCTAGTAGGTACCTCTCAATCATGGTGCTCTTGACCCTGCATATACTGGGTCTGCCGAGAAAAGAATAACTATTGTACATCATCATACCATACCAACATCATTAACCATGGCCGCCATCAAAACACTGTCATATCATCGATCACTCAACACCAGTAAGGAATTCCAAGCTTCCCTACATGTTAAAGAGTGATGGCTCCTCTATATTTCCACATGACTAGATCATCTAGCTCCACATTGGCCATGTGGACAATTGGTCGGAGCACAAAAATGTGCTCCCATGCCCATATATGTAGAAGTGTGACCCCTGTACCAATAGCTCTGCCATTGCAATACACGAAGTCATGCATATCATGATAAAGGGAGGCCAACATCACTAGCCCCCATGCATACTGGGTCCTCCTAAAAAGCATCTGTTGCCATGCCATCCCCCATCCAGGACTGAATCCCCTGCTTTGTCGATCTAGGGAAACCAACCCCAAAATCACTCTAGCAATGATCATTCTAAAGGTCGACGAGCGACCTCTATACATCTCCAGGTCAATCTATGAGTTGATTGGGAAAACAGTGTCCTGGTCAAGAAGCTTGTGACAGGCATCATATCCCACATTAGTGTCATAAATCTCCCACTCTCCATGTATGGGCAATTGTAAAATCTGCCATACATCCTCCAACATCACTATCGCCTCGTCGGTGGGTAAGTGGAATGATGAGGTCTCACTATGCTATCGCTCACATAACACTGTCATCATCGCCAGGTGGGTCCGCACAACAGGCAAATATGCAATGTACCACAATTCGATCTCTCCAAGGTGCTCTTGTCAAATCTTAGATAAATCATCAAGTCTAGATAAAACAAAAGGCCAGTGCTCGTGGGACATCAAAGGATGAATAACCTCCTGCACCCACGAAGCACACGATGTCAAATTTTGCTAAAATTGGCTAAGTTTGGAGTTTTTATCCCCCACATTACAAAAGCGTCGCTATTTACGAAAACATCGCTATTGTCCAAATTCCAAATGGCGACGCTAGATACATTCAAATTCTAAATCGCGACTAGCATCGCTCATCACACCTGTATGACCATTTGAAATTTGAAACCCCTAAATCTAAATTGCAATTTGGGTAGGTGCATCGCTCATCATACCCGCGTTATGATTTGAAATACGGAAACCCTAATTTCAAATCGTGAAGTGTGTCGCTCATTACAATAGCATCACTAAAAATGAAAAAAGCGTCGTCGATTCTCAAAATGGCGTTGCAATATAGCGACGATGCCCTAACCCAAATTTCAAATTGCAATAAATGCACTAAAAATTCAAAATGCAAGCCAAGTTTCAAATCACATACCATTGGTCCTGTGCCTAGAGGCCTCTGGTACTCTCGAACCCAGTCAGAAATGTGTCGTGGGAGCACTCATTACGCCATTTCGTTAGGAGGTTAGAGCTCAAATTGCAAGAATTCTCTAAGGTGTGAATGCACAAATGAATTGAAAGTGACCATTCATCACCTATTTAAGCCTAAAAATGAGGATTTTTTGCCCTAATTTGACCATGCAATGAGGGGTTTTCACCAATTTCACCAATCTTTCCAAAATGAAGCTTATTTTGTACCATTTTTTGCATTTTTGGCATGTTTTTTTGCATCCCCTTAGGCAACATTTTGCCTTTATCGAGAAATCAACCTAAAATTAAAAAATTTCACCCGATTTCTCAAGGGGGCAGGGAACCAACTTATTCCTTCTACTGACAACAGTGGGACATCAAAAAATCAGAAAAAATTAATTTTCTTGATTTGAGTAGTAGTTTTAATCCGAAAAGTGTTAGTCTTTGAACTAACGTAGTAGGTACCTCGCTTCAAAGAGGGGAAAAATGTAGACACTTAAAATTGTCTTGAATGATATTATGCACTCAAATCAGGTATACTAACATCGTTTCATCTTCAAACCCATCATCTTTTCTCTTAATTGATTAAATTAGCCTAGCTATTTAATTAATTATTTCATTTTCATCTATTAATCTAATTAATCTAATTGGGTTAATTCATCCCTTTTCATGCTAACATTTTTTCCTATTAAATTGAATAAATCTAATTATTTAATTTAAATCCCCAAGTCCTCTTATTTAATTAAATAACCCTAAGTTATTTAATTAAATATCATATCACTTTCCCCCTTTTTCATTAAATCATTTTATTTAATGAATATCATGAAATTCCCCTAATTGGCATAATTAAAACTTTGTTTTAATTATCAATTACTAATTAATCTAATCCCCCCACTTGCAAGGGAATATTCCTCCTTTGCACATTCCTCCAAATGGAATATTCCTTCCCCTTTTGCACATCAAAACTTTGTTTTAATTTGCTAAATATCTAATTTCCCCTCATCCATGAGAATATTCCAAATAATATTCTCTCTCCTCACTCATTTGAAAAAAGGGAATATTCTTCCTCCTAACAAACTTATAAGACTTCTTGTGCAAGTTTTGAGTGTGTTTGTTTAGAAGAATATGAGCCCTTGATTCTTTCCTTAATCCATATGATCATTGATTCTCATCCGTTGATGAGAATCCATAATCCATGTTTAGTCTTTCCTCCAATTTTGACCATTGATTAACCTTTTTAATATTAACCCTTCATTTCTCATTTGCTCTCGTATAAATAGGTCACTATTTGGAGACAAATGGATCCATCTTCTAAGAGAAAACTTATGTTGTTAAAATCACTCTCACTTGCACTCATATTTAGCATCATTTTAGCTTAACTTGCATATTACTTTAGCTTCCATTAATGGCTTCCATGATAACATAGATGCATACATTTAGTATATCTTGTAATTAGGGTTTTAATATTTTCAGCTTAAACTCCATTTAGATTAGCTTTGCACTCACCCATTTCGATCATCTTAGCATAAATAATGTTAAAATAGTTTGCATAATGTTAATTTAGCTTTAAATCATGTTTTCATACACATCTATCAACGGTTTCATCGATTCTCTCCAATCGAATCAATCGAAATAGGCTCATTTATCCATGGGATTGGGAAAGAGTCGCCATTCCACATCAGTGTGACACCACTCCCCCAATAGGATAAGTTTCAATGGATTAGAATAAGTGTTTTTAAAGCTTTCGTAGTTTAATATGTGTTAATGGATTCTTAGTCTAGTTTTCATTGAATGATCTTATTGGCCTGATGTTTAGTGGCATAATTACACTTCAAATCCTCATGGATTAAGTGTAGTTGGCCCATACTAATCTGTTAGTCACAATTGATAATATGGGAAGATGAATGTGAAAAAGATGCAAGTGAAACTATATGAAATAAAATGGGGTATACGTTAACTTTCACTCAAGTGTAAGGGATGCATATGTATAATGGAAATTAAGTGCTTACAAATGACACCCACAAGTGTTTCTAAATCATGGTACTTGCCTAAGGTGCCATGAATATGGTTTTCACTAAAGGGTAATGTAATGTTGCAAAATTGCACCTTAGGGGCAATTTCACATTTTAGCACTTTGCCTTGCATTTATTACACCTAAGTGTATTTATGATAAGAGCTTTATGGATCGGAATTTTGTGATTCTAATTCCACGAGGTCCAATGATGAAGCAACAATAGTCCACTACCCCATTTCCCAAAAACTGACGTGTTGGATGCCTGCGCGATGCGCTATCACTAGTACACAAACAAAAAAAAATGACTAAAAAAATACTCAAAATTGGTCATGTGACCATTAGTTTGGTCACATGACCATTAGTAGTTTATTTGTAGTCATTTATAGCACAACCAAATTCATGACTAAACCATTTTTAGTCATTTATTAGTTGTTTTGATTGATCAATTTGGTGGTATATTTAGTCATCAATTTAGTCACTGATTGTTGTTAACTGGTCATTTATTTAGTCATTGTAGTAATTTATTTAGTCATGGTAGTTGTTTATTTATTCATGGTAGTTGTTTATTTAGTCATGGTAGTCATTTATTTAGTCATGGTAGTCATTTATTTTAGTCATTGTAGTCATTTATTTAGTCATTGTAGTCATTTATTTTAGTCATGGTAGTCATTTATTTAGTCATTGTAGTCATTTATTTAGTCATTGTAGTCATTTATTTTAATCATGGTAGTCATTTATTTAGTCATGGTAGTCATTTATTTAGTCATGGTTTAGTCATTTATTTGGGTGAATCAGTGATTCAAGTTACAAAACAAATCTAACCTAATTAATCCTCACAAATTTATGCATATAAACTTCAAGTATCATAGATATTCAAATGTTGAGAGAAGCACCATGTAATGAAGACTAAAATGCTTGAAAAAATATAATTGATCATGTTAATGTTTCTAGCGGTAGGAGATATTTTCTCCAAAAATAAAATTAAATAAACAATCTCCAAGGCATGTTAGCCTTTTTGATTTTCCAATAATATTTTATATTTCTAGGGGTCGACCTAGAGAAGAGGTCGCCTATATTTGTATATAAGCAAGGTGAAGATCTTTCATTTTAGCATCAACTCATTTTCTCTCTTCAAGTTCACACTTTAGCAACAATTCACCAATTTTAGTAGCAGATCCGATTTCAAGAAGTTTCTTCATTTTGTATCAAGGAGAATTGTCTCTACACATTGTATTAGATTCAACCTTGTGTAGGGCTTGAATTGTAAGAAAATTTCTGCTCTTATTCTTTCAATATATTAGAGATATATTTTGCTGGGTTTTTCTCCCTTGAGAAGGATGGTTTTCCCAGGGTAATTCACTGTGTTCTTTGTTTAGTGTGTTGTATTTCTGCTTATTTACATTTTTGGTCTAAAACTAACATGGTATCAGAGCGGATTTAAGCAAGGATCCGATCAGATTTTTTTAAGCAGTCAAGACATCTCTTTATCTAGGGCAGTCTATCAAAGAATTGAAGATGGTGAATGGAGTCAAGGTCGAAGATAGGCTTGATGGAGCATCTAATTTCACCTCTTGGAAATTCAGAGTTCTTATTGCCTTAGAAGAAAATGATCTTCTAGATTTCGTGGAGAATGATGTGCCCAAGCCATCCAATGATGGAGAGAAAATTCAATGGAAGAAAAATGACACGAAGGCTAGGAAGATCATGATAGATTCCATGAAGGATCATCTAGTTCCAATTATCTCCAAGATGAAGACAACCAAAGAAATGTTTGAGGATCTACAAGGATTGTATGAGATCAACAATACCAACAGAGCCCTTGCGTTGAGATAACAACTCCATCTTATAAAAATGGCTAAAGGAGATTCAGTCATTTCTTTCTTCGTGAAGATTTCTGATTTGAGAGATCAACTATGCACTATTGGAGACATAGATGAAGATAAAGATCTGGTTATGTTGGCATTGAATGGTCTTCCTCAATCTTGGGAGCCTTTTATTCAAAGCATCAGTGGGAGATCCAAGTTTCCCAAGTTTGATCATCTTCAAGCTGATTGCATTCAAGAAGAATCTAGATTGGTAGCAAGAGGAAATGGGCGAAACCGTCATAATGAAGAAAGTCATGTCCTTGCTACTTATGCTTCCAGAAGAAAAGGAAGAGAAGGGAAAAGAGGCAATTTCAAGAAGAATAGAGACAAAAAATTAGATTCTATTCCTGAACCAAAGAAGAAGAAGGATCTCTCTCACATTCAATGTTTCAGGTGTGACAATTATGGTCACTATGCTCGAGATTGCATATCAAAACCGAAGCAGCATGCTTCTACTGGAGATGTTGATGATTTGTCACCTCAAAAGGAATCTACAGACGACTTAGGGGGATTTCTATTTATCTCCGCTCTTTCAAGCAATGTTCCAACTGACAGTGACACTTGGTTGATAGATAGTGGTGCTTCACGTCACATTACAGGTTACTGAGGGCATCTGACAGACTTGGTAGAGAAAGAAACTAACTTGCAAGTGATAATTGGAGATGATGCTTGTTATTCCGTAAAGGGTGCTGGGGCAACTTCTTTTCAACTAGATTCAGGTATCCCTCTTCATTTGAGTGATGTCTTATTTGTACCAGGGATCAAAAGAAATCTTGTCTCCATTTCAGCTTTTGAGGACAAAGGATACAAGGTTGCTTTTTCTAAAGGGAAAGTTCTTGGTTGGCCTAAGAACTCTAGTATAAAATCATCTCATGTAATTGGCGTGCGTCAGGAGAGCCTATACAAATTATTAATTCATCCAGTTTAGGCCTTATTACATGACTCTATTAGTTTGAGTGAGCTATGGCACAGAAGACTTGCTCACTTACACTTCAGAGCCCTTCCATCTATGGAGAAGATGGTTACTAGTCTTCCTAAGCTTGGTCTGGAGCACGATGGCATTTGCAGAGGATGTGCACTTGGTAATAATATCAAGAGTCCCTTTCATAGTAGTGACAGTAGATCAAAAGGAATTTTAGATCTTGTTCATTTTGATTTATGTGGACCAATGTCTGTGGCATCTTTGAGTGGATTTTGGTACTATGTGATTTTCATTGATGATTATTCTCAAAAGACTTGGATTTATTTCTTGAAATCTAAAGAGTCTGAAGAAGTACTTGATAGATTCAAAAAATTCAAGGCTCAAGTTGAAAACATGTCTGGGAAAAGGATTAAGGTTTTGAGATCAGATAATGGAGGAGAATACACTTCTGGAGGTTTTCGTAATTTATGCATTGTGGCAGGGATCAAGAGGGAGTTTTGTGTTCCGTACAACCCTCAACAAAATGGAGTTGTTGAAAGAAAGAATGGATCCATAGTAGAGGTAGCCAAGGCTATGATTCATGATCAGGATTTACAGACCTTCCTATGGGAAAAAGCTTCCAAAACCGGCGTGTATGTTCAGAATAGAAGCCCTCATTGAATATTGGGAAACATGACTCCTGAGGAGGCCTTCACAGGTGTGAAACTTGAGGTTAGTAATTTAATAATTTTTGGTTGTCTTGTTTACATTCATGTACCCAAGGATAAAAGATCAAAGTTAGAACCTTCAAGAAAGAAGGGTATATTCGTGGGATACAGTGAGTCTTCAAAGGCCTACAAAGTCTGTATTCTAGGGTAGAAACAGATTGAGATCAACAGGGATGTCTCCTTCGAAAAGGAAGTAGCATTCAAAATATCTAAAGGGTCTTACATGGAGATGGACAATGAAGAGTAGGAGACTTCTTAGGATATGGACATATCTCTTGATCTTACTCCTGACATTCAGAGGGAGTCCAACGAACCGATTGAGACTATTGATCCAATTGATCCTATAGAACCAACTGATGGGCCTAGAGAATTTTTCGTAGGTCAGAAAAGGCCTCTATGGGCTAAACAAACTATGCAAGACGCAAAAAAGTATGTAGCTCCTCGAGGCACCTTTAGGGAAAGCAAGAGACTGCATAAGTTTCTAGGTTATGTGGAATTGATGAGTCACATCATTGATTCTGAGCCTTCCACTTTTGTGGAGGCATCCAACCAGTAGGTATGGAGAGATGCAATGACAAAAGAGTATCAGTCCATCATTAAGAATGATGTATGGGATGTTGTTCTGAGACCTGAAGGGAAATCAATAGTCTCTTCCAAATGGCTCTACAAAATCAAGCATGCAGCTAATGGCAACATTGAGAAACACAAGGTGAGATTTTTGGCAAGAGGATTCTCTCGGAAGGAGGGAATAGATTATGAGGAGACATTTGCTCCTATTGCTTGATACACTTCTATCAGGACAATTATTGCTATTGCATCCGCTAAAGGCTGGAAGTTACATCAAATGGACGTAAAGACTGCATTTCTTAATGGTGTGATTGAAGAAGAAGTGTACATTGAGCAACCATATGGTTTTGTGATTCATGGGAAGGAGTCTCATGTATGCAGATTGAAGAAGGAATTGTATGACCTTAAGCAAGCACCTCGTGTATGGTATGAAAGGATTGATAGATATTTGATGAGCTTGGGATTCTCCAAGAATGATGCATATTCCAATCTTTACTTCAAGATAGTTTATGGCGAGGATTTGATATTGGTTCTTTATGTTGATGATTTATTTCTCACTAGAGCAAAGTATCTCATTGTCAAATGCAAGAAAGAGTTAGCCTCCAAGTTTGAGATGAAGGATCTTGGTCTTATGCATTACTTCCTAGGACTGGAAGTGTGGAAAAGACCTGATGAGATTATTCTAAGCCAAGGAAAATACACTATAAACATCTTGACGAGATTTGGGATGATGGACTGCAAGTCCATGTCTACACCTATGGAGACAAATTTGAAGAAGTTGAGTGACTCAACAACTGATTTAGATTTGGTAGATCCCACCATGTATATACAATTGATTGGATCATTGATGTATCTATTCAACACTAGAACAAACATTTGTTATGCAATGAGTGCTCTCAGGCAATTCATGTGTGAGCCAAGAAAAATACATCTAGTTGCAGCAAAGCATATTCTGAGATACTTGCGTGGCACTGTGGGATATGGCTTGAGATATACTTCTAGTGAAGATCTGAAGTTACAATGCTATTCTGATTCTGATTGGGTCGAGAGTGTAATTGATAGGAAGAGCACCTCTGGATGTTGCTTCAGTTTGGGGTCTACCATGATTTCTTGGTGTAGTGGGAAGCAGACTTCTGTGGCACTGAGCACTGCAGAGGCTGAATATATTGCAGCATGTGTGGCAGCTCGAGAAGTAGTGTGGCTTCGAAAGCTCCTTGCAAGATTGTTTGGTCAAACATTGGAGCTGACTGTGATTCATTGTGATAATCAAAGCTGTGTGAAGCTCTCAGTAAATCCAGTTTTTCATGTTAGGATAAAACATGTGTTGATCAAGTATCATTACATCAGAGACATGGTGCTGAGGAAAGCAATTCAACTCAAGTACATTTGCACTGATGATCAGACGACTGATATTCTCACCAAGCCTCTTTCCAGAGTGAAGTTTGCATATTTTCAAGACAAGCTTGGGGTAGTGGAGAATGTCACCCTTGCTGAGAGGGAGACTCAACATTAGTGAGCTTTGCTATAATGCATATTTCTCTGAGACAAAGAAATATGAGGTGAAATCCCTCGTACATCTCTGAGATAGAGATGTGTTTCTTTCCACACATGGGAGTAGCCATGATGGACATCATGTTGAGAGACTCCATGACGACATCACGTTGAGAGACCCCGTGATGAACCCTTGTACTAGTGTTTCTTTCCACACATGGGAGTAGGCATGGTGGATGTCATGTTGAGAGACTCCATGACAACATCATATTGAGAGACTCTGTGATGAATACTTGTACATGTGTTTCTTTCCACACATGAGAGTAGCCATGGTGGACGTCATGTTGAGAGACTCCATGACGACATCACATTGAGAGACTCCGTGATGAATTCTTGTACATCTCTGAGACTGAGATGTGGTTTTCCACAAATGGGTGTAGCCATATTGTGAATGTCATGTTGAGAGACTCCATGATGAGGATATCTAGAAAATACCTCCCTAGCTAAGAGGGAGTGTTAATGTTTATAGCGGTGGGAGATATTTTCTCCAAAAATAAAATTAAATAAACAATCTCCAAGGTAGGTTGGCCTTTTTTATTTTCAAATAATATTTTATATTTCTAGGGGCTGACCTAGGGAAGAGGTTGCCTAGATTTGTACATAAGCAAGGTGAAGATCTTTCATTTTATCAACTCATTTTCTCTCTTCAAGTTCGTACTTCAGCAGTAGTTTTCCAATTTTAGTAACATATCCGATTTCAAGAAGAAGTTTCTTCATTTTGTATCAAGGAGAATTGTCTCTACACATTGTATTAGATTCGGCCTTGTGTAGGGCCTGAATTGTAATTAGATTTCTACTCTTATTCTTTCAATATATTAGAGATATATTTTGCTGGGTTTTTCTCCCTCGAGAAGGAGGGTTTTCCCAGGGTAATTCACTGTGTTCTTTGTTTAGTGTGTTGTATTTATGCTTATTTACATTTCTGGTCTAAAACTAATAGATCAGACACAAACATAAATAGATTACAAATCAAGAGGAGCCACAACACAATATTTATGAGTGGAGAAAAAACCACTCTAAAAATTTACTTCATTAAGCCTCATTGGAAAATTAAAACCTCACTGGTTACATTCAATGTCTCAGTGACAACTGCCTCACTGGCAAAGCAAAACCTCACTAACTATTTTACAACATTTATTGAAAAATTGAAGAATTCAAAAAGGCATAAAAATAGAGAATCACTCTGTATCAATGAATTTCTTTTCTTGAAAGTTTCATTTGGATTTGAAACTCAAGAACCTTTACTTCTGCACCTGCAACACAATGAATATAAACCTTGGCACTGTGGCTCATTCCCTTGATCTCACAGTTAAAAAAGAATCTGCATCAACAAAGAAAGAGGATATTAAACTTAAAAAAAAAACACAGTACCCTTGATGGTATTATGTATAAGAAGGCTCAATCTTCACTACTTTTTGACTACATTCAAAAGGAGATCTAATGTCTACCTCTTCTTTGGGTTGAATCATAACTTTCTCTTCTTTATAATCAAGCAGTAGCTCGGTTAGAGGATGAATATTATACAGTGTAAAGAGCATCACATGAGGGAATCTACAATCCAGATGATCAAGTAAGACAAACCGCACAAAGACATTAGCATTAGGAAAACAACTATGGTTTATGAAATGAGAAACATTCCCCATTTTGTTGGCATCTATGAGAAAGTTGAGATTTTTTGGAGTTGGTGCACAAAGTAGAATCGAAGAGGCATCTTGCTGCTGCTCACAGAGAATATGAGAAACATCTTCACATTCTTTAACTTTCCTCGGATTAAGTATATATTCACTGTCCACATTGCATTTTCGATCTGCATCTATTCCTTCAGTGTATATAACTTCACCTATATATTCACAAATAAAGCTACCTGCAGGAATTGGATCCCAAGACCACACACCCCATCCATTAGCATTAGCACTAGCACCTCTAGTTCTGAAAATTTCCAAATGGGCATTCAATCCCCTCTGGGTTGTCTCGTTCCAACAACTTAGAGGACACTTGCAGTGATTGCCACACTCATAGACCAAAGGCTTACCCTTGATAAGAATACCATTAACATTGTAGGCTAGAGGATATTAAACTTAACAATTACAAAACAAAATAAATAAATAAATAAATAAGGGAATAGGTTTATACTGTATAAAAACTCACCCTTGTGATTTTCTTCTACATCTTCCTATACAGTAGTGCATATCTTAGCAAACCCTTCATCACATCTCAAAGGCCGTAGATTCAACCAAGCCTTCAATCCTATCGAAGTCTCTGGAAAAATGCATCTAGAGGAAATCAAGTGTTTAGGAAGCATCGCAAAGCATAAATTAATAGGATAAGCATATATTGTTCAAGTAAACAAACAAACAAAAACAAAAAAAATTTGCAAAGATTGTTGTATCTGTCAACACATCACTATGGCGACCTCCCTCTCCCCATCGCAACTACCTGCCATAGATGCTCATAGCCGCGATGCCGAGTATAAGCTCAGGAAAAAAAAAAATTGACGAGGGTTTTAGAGTATGTTTATTAAAATAAAATTTCGGCCAAGATCCTAATTTGCCCACTTTTTTTTTGCCATTTTTTGCTCCTTTGCCCTCTTTTTTTTCATTTGAATTTGATTATAACTCTGCTTTTAAATATATTATAATAATATATATTATATAATATTATATTTATATTATAATATAATATAATATTATATTTATATTATAATATAATATAATATACAATATAATATAATATAATATTTATAATATTATATTATAATATAATATTATATAATATAATAATAATATAATAATATATAATATATTATAATTGTTATCATGAGGGATTGCACTCGAATGCAAAGTTGTAACGCTCAACAATCTTGTGTAACATGGAAACACTTTTGAGCCTATGGGTTACTTATAATGAAAGTGAATCTTCAGATTATGGGTTGGTTCCCCTTTTGATTTGCCATGAAACTAAATGACTTATACAGGAAAAGGGATAAAAGGCTAAATGAAATGCAAAACTAAACTTAAATGATGGTGATGCACCTAACTGATGATAAACTTGCAAACTGATTCACAAGGACCTTTCAAAGATTCTATCTGCACAACTAGATCTGAACAGTTCAATCAGATAAATATTTCATACAAAGGCTTTAATGAAATTATCCTCTTCAAAGGAAAAAATAATATTTTCACAACAAAGATGATAACTCTAAATTATTTGCACAATGTATAACCTGTGAAACTGAACTTAATTGCATTCATACACTTATGAGTGAGAAAAAAAATAAAGGTTTCAAGATTGAAACACAATAAGTTTCTTATCAAATCAAGTATAAGGATGACACCTGGAATCTGGAAGGCAAACTTGACAATATTTGAAAGATGAAAGGAAAATTCTGCAACTAACAAACTATGATAACCTATAAAAGTTGTTGTATTATTAAATTATAAAATAAAATTGAGTTACAAGATAGTCTCTTTGTAGAATGCAAAGGTAGAAAACAAGAACTGAGAAAAAAGACTAAGTCTTTTCCAATATATACAATTATATGATAGCTCTAATTCACCAAGAGGTGGAACTAGAAGCAAACTGTAGGTGAAAAATATCTCAAAAATCCTCTCATGAGCAAAGATAGGGGAGTTAGAATTGAAACAATTTGAGCAAAAATAGGCTCAAACTCCTTCTCACAACTAGTTTGACCAAAGTTGACCCGAAACTGTATGAGATAACTCCAAAATAGGACCAAACTCTCCAGTTCAACTCTGAATGCATGAAAATATCTTTAGTTCCATTACACTTATTTTTTTTGTATGATTTTGGGGAAAAGGTAACTATTTGATTAAATATTAAAGATAATCAATTGTGATTATTTTAATATTTAACATGTAAAAGCCCTCGACCTTTTATGCATCACATGGTAAATATTAAGGTAATTAATAAAATATTATTTTTAACATTTAATTACATAGTTCATTTTGTCTAAAAATATGCAAGAAACACACAAGTAACTGCATGACCAAAGTGGACCCTGAAATCACCTCAATTCGACCATGAAACAAGGATAAAAGACTTCATTTGACATCAAACGTATGATACACTTTTAGTTCCACCTCTAATATCTTTTCTCAAAAAATACGAACTAGGTCGGTGAGAAATTTAAAGAGTTTTTTTGCCTCATTGTTTTCTAATTTGTCCAAAAATAACAAAAATATAGATCTTAGTTTTTGAGATATAATCGAAACACGCGACTGTTGTTCTTGTGGTGCAGGGTTTTCGAATGGTTACTCTTCCTTAGGACTAGTGAAAAGTTTTCAAAAATTATGAATTGGGTCGGTGAGAAATTTAAAGGGTTTTTTTCCTCATTGTTTTCTAATTTGTTTCCAAAAATCATGAAAAACCCAGATTGTAGTTTTCAAGATATGATCAAAACATGCGACCGCTGTTCTTGTGGTGCAGGGCCTTCAAATGGTTACTCTTTTGCTCATATTCTCGTCGATAAAATCTTTCTTTTGAATGCTATTACCATTAATAGTTTATTTTCTAAAATGGAACTCAACATTATTTGTAAACTCTATTCACAAAAATTTTTGTTGCATCATTTGAATCTGAGAGGGCAGCATGTTGGGCTCAACCCTTGTGTGAGCCCATTTTTTCACCACATGCTGAAATGTCAAAATAAATGAATCGAGCAACAAAATTTCACCTATACCTACACAGTGAACAAACATGTTAGCAAAACAATGAAGTTGAAAGCTTCAAATAATGCATTAATTCTTCTACTCTTGAATGCTCTTGAATGCTCCCAAAATCTGCAAACTTCATTCCAGCTCTACCTGATTGAGCTGTAAGCAAAAATTGGGTAACAATAATATTATATTATTATATAATATTAAATACATTATAAATAAATATAATATTATATTATTATATAATATTAACTACATTATAATATAAATATAATATTATATAATATAAATATTATATTAGATTGTTATATAATATAATATTATATATATATAATAATAATATAATAATATATATTATATAATATCATATTATATTATAATATAATATTATATATATAATAATAATATAATAATATATATTATATTATAATATAATATATTGTATTGTAATACAATATATTATTATATTATATAATAATACGACCCACTCCCTCAATTCAAAATATATTTTTTAATTATCCACTTTAATATCATATTGTCTAATTTTTATTTGTGACTAATTATTTAGTCATTTTTATTTGTGCGACTAGTCATTTTTTACCCAACTATCAAATTAGTCACTTATGATGATCAAATTAGTCATTTATTTAGTCATTTATAGTTGTGCTGCAAAAAATGAGTAGAATTTAGTCATCTTTAGTTGTTGTGACTAAAAGTGTTAGTCACATAGTCATTTATTTGCCAAATTCTACTAATATAGCGTCCTGGTGGTTTTCCGATTTTGAAATGAGGAATCTCAAAATCTTGACTCGTGACACGTGTCCCTACAGTCAGAATTCTGAGTGTAATCGCTCATTCCGCCATTGTGTGCAAAAAGAGTCCCCTTTAGCTCTCATTTTGGGGGGGGGTTCTTTTTGGTTTCTCTTCTCCTATCTTGCTCTATTTTTTTATCTTCTTGCAACATCACTTCTACAAACGAAGCCCTGTCGGACTTAGGTCCCTCCAACAACCAAAGCTCTCTAGCAAGAATTTAATGGTGCATCCGTGTGTTCAAGAGGGGGCCAAGGATTGTTGGTAACACTCTCTTGTTCTTATCTATTTACAAATAGATTAGATCACTTTTTTCATTTGCAACTTTGTGGTGTGGGTTCTCTTGCTCAAGCGGGGATTATTTTAACCACTCTTTACTTGTTCATTTTACTCTCTATCTATCTGGCTATTCATGGAGGTGGGAACACCAAAATGGGAGTTTGACTGTGACAAACCCCAAAACAGCCCCAACATTTTTCCTCGTTCGTCTTGTGTGCAAGTTGTTGAAGCAGAGCTTGGAGGAGGGTTTTAAATGTTTGGTTAGATTTGTAAGTTCTCTATTAGCTCTCCTTTGTACTTTATCTCATTTCCCATTTTCTATTTAGTTATTTTATTAAATAGACCTTAGATTTGTGTAAGACAATAGGTTTCCAGCTACTCTGTTCAAGGTTCGAGTTCTCTGTTCGCCTTAGACACCAGCGCATCCTTTGGACTCTAGCGCGTCGCGCTCACATCTTGATACCATGTTGTCTTTCAAAATAGTTAGTCGGTATTCAAACTTCTTTTCAATTTCTTCATTCAACAATATTGAGGTGGTTAAGGGTAGTTCGCTCCATGGGATTCTCTTGAGAACGAAGAGACTCATGAGCAACGAATCCACCTTATCTCACATTTTGGTGAACCCGACGTGAATATGTCAAATCTTTTTCTACAATGTTTTGATGCTTATGATAATGATTTCTCTAAAGAAGATTTTGATATGTTGGATGATGCTCTAGATGACTTCTTAGAAGCATCCTCCTCTATCCGTAGATCTCCTAAACAAAATTCTTCATCCCAAACATCTACTTCTTCTTCGCGAGCTGAAGAGTCGGTGAATGTTGTTGTAGTCTCCATGGGTTCTCCAAAGCCTAAGAGACCCATTATTTACTTGAACCCAGCTAGCCCTTCTCCTAAAAGGATTCATTATATTTGTGGGATTTGTATCATAATGATTCACCGATTTATATTCAAGGTTTTTAAAAGCTACAGACTCCACTCCTTATAATGTTGTTGGGAACACATATAATACAAGGAGAAATAAGCATAGTTTGGATCAACAACTTGTTTTTCCTACACCTCAACCTACTAAAGTTCCTACTTATTTACCACCTCCTCAACCAATTCTTCCTTCAACACCTAAACCTGCGACTAAAGCACATAGAGACTATGATCTTATCAAGCAACTTCGAGTTACTCTGGCTAAGATCTCACTTTGGGATTTGCTTCATACCGCTCTAGTTTACCAAGGTATGCTTTAGGAAGCCTTGTAAAATATCCTCTTGCCTACCTCCGCTAGGACGAAATATGTTAATGCATTGATGGCTCATATTCATGCGAATTCGTTGAATATCACATTCTATCTGCAAGAAATTTCACCCCAGGATGTGTAAAAACAAGCAAACCCTTTAATAATCATAGTTAATGTTAATACTATAGGTATTAGACATACCCTCGTTGACACCGGTTTGGCCCTCAATGTTTGTGGTATAGATCTACTACCTAAAATTAAAGTTGATTCTTCTTCTTAGCTGCTTCTTCTCTGTACATTTGTGGATTTGATAATGCTGGTCAACAAGCCCTAGGCACGATAATCCTACCTTTGTGGTTGGGCCCTGTTACCTTATCCACTTTAGTTTATGTGATTCCTAGACCCTTACCTTACAATCTTCTCTTGGGGAGACCCTGGATTCATGATATGGGTGTTGTGACTTCTACTTTACATCATTCTCTAATTTTTTTTGCAAAAAATCAGGTGGTCACAGTCAAGGCTAACCCCGAAGCTGTTCACCTTTGTGAATTGGCGGTTGTTAGTCAAGTTTCAATCATCTCCACTCTTAATAATTGTATCCTGTCACTTACTTCTAATGTGATGACATGTTCCTCGGTGGTACCATCTATAAAGATTGTCCCCAAAGTGAATATCCCTAAGGAGGAACAACCTAAAGTAGAAAGTCCTAAGTCTTCCCCTTCTAGTTCTAATTATGAACCAAATGCATGTATTGGTGATGATTTGGGATCCTTGGACTTCTCTGAATTCTTTATTGGAGAATACAAAGTGAATCCCACTCATCTAAAACTTCCAATAACCTTGAATGCCTCTATTAAGGAGATTGATCAGACTCCAGTAGAGAAGGAAAGATGTGATCGTATTCAAGAAGCCAGTCATTCCCCTACTGAGGAGGATAATCCTACTCCTACTAAGGAGGTTAATGTTTGTGAATCAAATAAGGAATATGGTTGTGTTGTAGATGCATTCAACATTCATTGGTGGAATGATGCTCTCTACATAGAACCACCATCTTCTGAAGCTTTGCAAATGCGATATGGTCCTAGATATAGGCTCATTTCTAAATATGGTTATGGGAATAAAGGCCTTGGACATACAAGGAATTCATATCCCTATTCAACCTAAGCCTTGTAAGTGGGGCCTAGGGCTAGGATGTTCTATTACATAATCTAAGCAAAAATCTTGTTGGAGTGTTAATATGATTTCAGCTAAACCTCTTAATCTCGTCCATCCTAAATTGATAGAAGATGAGGTGGAGGTCGAGGAAGTCCACTTAGATGTTTTCTCCTCAAAGGAAGCACTAGAAGAATTCTTAGGTTCCTACTCCCACTTTCCCTCTTTTCACCATAAACGACGATTCATGTATCGCCCGAGCAAACATGCATACTTTGGAAAATCTATTTTGAATGTGGATGAAGAGGCCCCTCTATCAAATATAGATGATGGTGTCCCTATACCACATCCTGAAGACCGTAGTCCCCTCCTCCAAGGGGATACTACTAAAGTTTACATGGATCTTAAATCTTCTGAAAAGGTAATTAAGACTAGGAAGTACCTTTCTTCCAAAGAAGCTAAGGAGCAGTCCGACCTTTTACATTCCCATCCAAATATATTTGCTTGGTCATATGAGGACATGCCTGGTATTGATGAGTTGATAGTGGTTCACAATATCGTTCTATGTCCTGATGCTAAGCTGGTTAAGCAAAAAATTAGAAAGATCAATCCCAAGGTTGCATTATTGGTTAAGACTGAGATAGAGAAGCTATTAAAAGCAGGCTTTATCCGTCCTATTGAGTATTCACCTTGGATTTCAAATATTGTTGTTGTTAGAAAACCTGATGGCCATAGTCGTATATGCATTGCATTTATTTACCTCAATAAGGCTTCTCTCAAGGATGATTTTCCGTTGCCTAATATGATTGTGGACTCGATTGCAGACCATGCCTTGTTGTCCTTCATGGATGGCTTCTCATGCTATAACCAGATTTGTATTAACTTGGAAGATGTGTATAATACGACCTTTACTACCCCTTGGGGTACCTTTTGTTATGTGGTCATTCCATTTGGGTTAAAGAATGTAGGAGCGACTTACCAATGTGAAATGACCTTGATCTTTCATGATTTCATTCATAAGATCTTAGAAGACTACGTTGATGATATCCTGGCAAAATCCATAACTCATCAAGATCACGTGGGGAATCTTCATGTTATTTTTGAAAGGCTTCAAATTTATAAGATGAGACTTAATCCTCTTAAGTGTGTCTTCGGTGTGGACGCGTGAATTTTTTTAGGATTCATAGTTTCTCATCATGGAATTGAAGTTGACACGAATAAGATTGACACGATTGTTAACATGCCTTCACCTAGGAACATTTTTGAGTTGCAAAGTTTACAACGGAAGATTTAGGCAATTCATAGATTTATATCTCAATTGGTTGACCGTACCCTTCCTTTCACTCATTTATTGAGAAAAGATGTTTGCTTTATATGGGATGAGGAGTGCCAGAAAGCTTTTGATTCAATAAAACCTTATTTAGTCAATCCTCCCATATTAATGTCGGCTATGCAGGATCGACCCTTTTCGCTTTACCTTGATGTGTCACCACATGCTTTGGTAGCTTTGCTTGCTTAGTATGATGATGTTGAGGGACAAAGAGCAACCTACTATATTAGTCGTATCTTGGTCAATTATGAAACTCATTATTCCTCCATGGAGAAGCAATGCCTTGCTCTCATCTTTGCAATGCAGAAGTTAAGACACTATCTTCTTCATGCTGAAATGCATGTTATTGTGAAAAGTGATCTTATGAAGCATTTATTTTCTAGTGTCGGCCTTGCTGGGAGGTTAGCGAAGTGGGTAATGTTGCTTTTTGAGTTCGACATAAAGTTTGTAACTCAGAAGTTGATAAAAGGTCAAGCAGTTGTTGATCAGTTAGCAAACGCTCGCTCACCTCATTCCTTCCCTGGTCTCGACTTATTCCATGATGAGGATATTTTCAAAATTAATCATGATCTTGTGTGGGAGATGTACTTTGATGGATCGAGATGTTAGACTGGCCCCAAAGCAGGTGTAGTTTTAATCTCACCTAAAAGAAAGCCAGTCCCTCTTTCCTTTCGATTGGAATTTTCCTGCACCAACATCACTGAGTATGAAGCCCTCATTGCTAGCTTGCATGTTGCGATTATATTAAACATAAAACATCTCCATATACATGGTGACTCTAAGCTTATTATGAATTAGATTATAGGAACCTATCAAGCTAAGCAAAGTAAGTTGTCTTAGTATCGAGAACTCACTTTGTCCTTACTTGATTGATTCTCCTCTTTCACAATAGAGAGCGTTCCTAGGAGAGAAAACCGACATGCGGATGCTATGGCGAGTGCTACCTCCCTAGTACATTCAGAAAAGGATACGAAAGAACATTACTTTGTGGTTCATATTCTTCAATCTCCTATTGTTTTTGACCAGCCTGAATTCAATGCTCTCATGTGTTCTCATGTGGAACTGGGAGAATGGTATTCTAACATCTACAACTATCTGAAGACCAAAAATTTTCTCGATGATGTGACGAAGAATGATCGCACTTGTATACATAAAATTTTGGTCTGCTACATTGTCTTGTTGGATGTTCTTTATCGAAAATATTACAATGGTTTACTTCTTCTATGTTTCACTAAAATAGAAATACCCCTTTCCCTTAAAGAAGCCCATTCAAGATCTAGGGGTGGACATTTTGGTGGTAAATCCTTGGTGAGAAAATTGATTCACATGGGATACTTTTGACAAACGATGGAACAAGATTCCTTTGATTTCATCAAAAAGTGTCTGCAATGTCAATAACAGTCATCTTATTCATGCTCCTGCTAAGGAGTTATAGAATCAGATCTATCCTTGGCCATTTGCAAAATGGGGGTTGGATATTATTGAAAAATATCACCCCCTTCCTCTAAAGGACATATCTTCATTATCACTACTATCGATTATTTCACAAAGTGGGTCAAAGTTGTCCTACTTCGATCCACCAACGCTGAAGCCTTTTGTAGCTTTCTTCTAAAAAACATCATTGCTTGCTTCAAATTTCCTTCCACCTTAGTTTACAATAATGGTACGCCATTTAGGAACAAGGAAGTAAAGCAATTTTTGGAGAAGTTTCATATTCAACATAGATTATCTACATCGTATTATCCTCAATCTAATGGCCAAGAAGAAGCGTCTAATAAAACTCTTGAGCTCATTCTTCATAAAATAGTGAATAAAGATGGTAAGGATTGGCACATGCAATTGAAATACGCTTTGTGGGCCTATCACACGAGTGTTCATACGACGATGGTAACAACACCATATAACCTCGTGTGTGGCACTGAAGCTATCATGCCTTTGGAGTTGGAAATTTTGTCTTTGCGGGTTTCCCTTAAAGGGTTAATTGATGATGAAACTCATCGATCTAATCATTTGCATCAACTTGAGATGCTCAATGAGTGCCAATTACGGGCCCTCAATCACCTTAAAGCTTATCAACGATCCTTGTCTAAGTAATATAATAAAGGTGTTCTTCCTAAGACTTTCAAGGTAGGTGACCTGGTTCTCTATGAGAATCAGAGAAATATAAATGCGACACCTAATCAAAAAGGGAATTTCATTCCTAATTGGTTAGGCCCTTACATTGTCATCTCCGTGTATGGTTTTGGTGCCTATGGATTGTCGTCTATGAATGAGACACCTCTAAAAGAACCTGTTAATGCAATGCACCTTCATTGATACTATGCATAGTGTTTATGTGTCACATGTGTGACGTTCACTCCTTAGGGTTGTAGTGTCACATGTGTTAACATCCCTTCATCAACACATTATGATTTTTTTTTTGTGTTATGATGTAACCATGTGCGTGTGTGTGTTCTACTATGCTATGTATCCATGCATTACATTAAGTATTTTAGTTAGGCAATTAGATCATCATCATATTTAATTAACATACATCCATGCGTGTTTATTAAATCATGATAGCATCTAATCTAAACATATATCCATAGATACAACATCCATCACATAATCATACATGAAAGAAAAGAAGCATACACATAAAATAAAGAACACCATGATATCGGAATCGGTATCTCATGTATATATATATATATATAAATATCAATGTCATGTACATATATCATGCCACTGTCATCAAAAAATAAGTGGCTGTTGTATATATGTACCAATGCCTATACATAAAAAATGCTCTACAAAATATGTATCGTGGGTACAAAAATGATATAGAAAATGGCGGTCTAAACCTCAGGCATGTGGCTCCTTGAGCCCTTTGGGTCTAGAGGATGTTGGCATTAAGGTTGAATAGTCGAGATAGAATGAGCCCTCTGTGACTGGGAAATAGAAAGTGTTGCACGAAATCCTTAGATCTCTCCCTTAAGGGAGGCTATGCAGATCTATGCTGCCTTGAGTGCGTCCTGAAGTTGTTGATCCCTTGCTAGCTTCCCTACGAGGTCATTGAGCTGGCTCTAAAGAGTGTCACGTGCCTACTTGGTACCCTCTGCTCTCATCACAACCGCATCTCGCTTAGCCAGGGCAGCCTGCATGCTGAGACTTGATCTCTCTGTCCCCGGGCAGTGGCGGCATCAATAGTCATTTGTATAATCTCTACCTATGCCTCCTCGTATGTTGTTCTTAGATGCACGACCGACTCGAAGAGTGGGGTGTGTCGCCATGTTGTGATTGGTCGGTAAGCATCGAGGACGGGGCCCTAGACTGGCACAACAGGGGCCACCTTTGATATGCACTGAGCAAAGAGCCCAATCCATCCCTGTGTATCCACTGCAACCATAGAGAGAAGATATATATCAGTACCGCATGATGTATATACATAAATACAAAGTAAAACATATATACATGAGATGAAAAACTAGAAGTACCAAGGTGAAATGACATAATGTAACTGCTATACCTAGGTCCCCTGGTTGCCAGTGCAGATTAGGAGGTGGTGCAATGCTGGGACCCACATTGTCTACCTCTAGTGCTGCTCCCAATGCCACTAGAGCTACTGCAGGGTCGATGATAAGATATGGTGGCACAAACGAGACTAGGACTACGAGTGGGGGAGAAGAAATCCTCTATTGCTGCCTTGACCTTTCCTTTACTATCGCAACCTCCTCTTCACCCTCCTGCTACTACTACTCCACACCTCGATCCACTCACTTGATCCGCCCGCCTCTGCCTCACCCCCGGTGGTGCCTCTCCCTGCAGGCCAGGATCCCCCCTGGGGGAATTTGTCAAAAAAATGGGAGCAAGATCATGTGCCCCTCACCAGGCCCGATAACCTCTTGCCACCCCTACATTATCGACCAGCTACATCTCTAGTAGGTCCTACTCATCGGCGTGGTCATCAGAAAGGATGACGTCGGTGATGGTGGGATGTCGATGATCTCTTGGCCACGTGGCACTCCTCGCAACTCATGCATAATATGGGATTGCGGGAGGGATGGTCTGGATGCAATCATGCTGCCACATGACTTGGGTCCAGTAATATGGCATAATCACAAAATCCATGCGACCCAAGAGAAAACGGTTACACTCGCCACCTGACCTAACTGGGCTGCAGGGTGTCAAATTACAGCCGCTAGAACTATAGGTCTCCATGCCTCCACTATCTAATCAACTCATACCAATGAGCCATGGGTACTATATAATCCTGCACCCGAGGATAACACTTTGGCCATGTACATGTAATATGAGCAAAGACCCACACCTACAATAGGGTGCATGTATTTAGACTCCAAAACTCGTAATGCACGTACCTTCCCATCTCATGGTATAGGTGTGCAAGCATGTTGTGCCCCTATGTGAACACCATCTTGTGCTCCTCCATCTCTTAGACAGTGTACATGAGGCCCCCATGCAGGTGAAAGCCTCGTGCATCTATCATGACCCAAGTGGCCACAGTGATCACCAAAACCTGCTGTAACAATGGCACGACAACAATTCCCTACTCAAACCAATGCGTGTAGATGTGGCTAGTCCCATCGCCACCATCAGTGTGGTCGGAGTAGTACTCGACCCCATCACACCGCTCTTGAGCAGAGCGTGTATCATCAATAACCACTCTCCGCCTGCGGATGTGATAGACAACCTCTAGCGTGACGGTCATATCACTCCTCAGGAGGTGAAAATTTGAGGTGGTCGATTCCCACCGCTCCATCAACACCATCAGTATCTGGTCGTAGTAGAGAATCTCTGGCATCTAATAAATCTACCATAGACCCACCCATCGTAGAAGCGTCTCCTCCACATCGGACAAGTGTTGATGCTGATCCCGGACAAACATAGCACCCACCCATCAGGATGCTCCCTCATCTTTGGGTAATCCTGCAAAAGGGAAAAGAATCTAAGTCAGAACATTTGATGTGGGAGAAATTTTATAAAAAAAATTGCATTAAAATGTGGTTCAAGGACTCACCTGGTCGAACTCAATCCACTCGCGCACATCCTCTCATAGCTGGTCCAACCTCGACACTAGATAATCTCGTCTGCATGGCATTTTTTTTTACTTTTCTCTAACAAAAGTCAACAAAACTCCTACAGTGAATAGTGAAAATGACCCTTATAGGGGCCCACCTGGGTATATATAGGCCCCCTGGGCCCCATTTTTTTAGCCAATCATGGCCCCTCTTTTTCTCTTGCTTTTCTCCCACTGGAATGGGGGAAAAACTAGGAGGGGGCATACAGTCACTTCTTTATTGAAATTTTCTTTTGAACCACCAAATTTTTTCTTGATCATTCTTCTCGCCTTGGTAGCTTCTTCTGATTTTTTGAGCTAACTAAAAATTTGAATTTTACATAATCAAAATTTTTGCATGTTTTCACGACAAATGTTGTATTTTTCATCGAGTTCGATCGTTGGGGGCATCTTTCGCACCTACTTGTTCGACCTCTACATCCTCTATAGTATCCTTTTTGGCACGTAAATCGGTAAAAAATTCAAGTTTTGTGTTGGATTTCTCTTTTCTACTTCAGTGCGGCTGATTTTTCCCAAAATTGAGCCCACTAAAGTGGGGGGAAAAAGTAATGTCACAAAATTGCACCTTAGGGGCAATTTCACATTTCAGCACTTTTCCTTGCATTTATTACACCTAAGCGTATTTATGATAAGAGCCTCATGGGTCAGAATTTCACAATTCCAATTCCACGAGGTCTAATGATGAAGCAACAACAATCCACTACCCTATTTCCCAAAAAATGACATGTTGGACGCCTGCGCAGCGCATGGAGGTCTGCACGATGCGCTACCATCTTGGCAGTTTTCCAAGTTTGAAATGAGGAATCTCAAAATATTGACTTGTGACATGTGTCCCTGCAGTCATAATTTTGAGTGTAATGGCTCCTTCTGCCCTTGCATGCAAAAAATCTCCCCTTTGGCTCTCATTTTGGGGGGGTTCTTTTTGATTTATCTTCTTCAATCTTCCTCTATTTTTTGCTCTTCTTGCAACATCACTTCTATAAACAAAACTCTACCAGACTAAGGTCCCTCCAACAACCAAAGATCTCTAGCAAGTATTCAATGGTGCATCTGTGTATTCAAGAGGGGGTTGAGGACTACTGGTAATGCTCTCTTGCTCTTATCTATTTGCGAATAGATTAGATCACTTTGTTCATTTGCTACTTTGTGGTGTGGGTTCTCCTCCTCAAGTAGGGATTATTTTCACCACTCTTTACTTGTTCATTTTACTCTCTCTATCTGTTTGGTTTTTTGTGGAGGTGGGAACACCAAAATGGGGGTTTGACTTTGGCAAGCCTCGAAACAACCCCAACATTTTCCCTCATTCATCTTGTGTGCAAGTTGCTGAAGCAGAGCATTATTTTCACCACTCTTTACTTTTTCATTTTACTCTCTCTATCTATCTGTCCGTTCGTGGAGGTGGGAACACCAAAACGATGGTTTGACTATGCCAAGCCCTGAAACAACCCCAACATTTTTCCTCGTTCGTCTTGTGTGCAGGTTTTCAAAGTAGAGCTTGGAGGAGGGTTTTAAATGTTTGGCTGTTTGTAAGTTCTCTCTTAGCTCTCCTTTGTACTTTGTCATGTTTCCCACTTTTTGTTTAGTTATTTTATTAAACAGACCTCAGATCTATATAAGACAATAGGTTTACAGCTACTCTATTCAAGGTTTGAGTTCTTTGTTCACCTTGGACGCCAGCATGTCCTTTGGACTCTAGGGCACTGCGCTCACATCCTAATACTGCATTGTAGTCCTTTGGATGAGAGCTATTCCTTTTGAGGCAAAAATCTCGAAACCCTGCTCTTTCAGATTCTAAAGTAGTCTTTCAAAATAGTTAGTTGATATTCAACCTTCTTTGCAATTTCTTCATTCAACAATATTCAAGTGGTTAAGGGTAGTTCGCTCCCTGGGATTCTCTTGAGAACGAAGAGACTCATGAGCAACGAATCCCCCTTATCTCACAGGTAATTTTTCTCTTTACTTTTTAAATCTTTATTTTAATTTTTTTTGGCTAACCTTATGAGATTAATGCTACTAAATTAGGAATGGAACTATTAAAGGTGCATAATGTTCACTATGAAATATCCTACACTAAAATATTTTCTATAAAATTTCCATTGTCATAAATAATTATGCATACCCTAATATCATTATATTGTGCTTATCAAAATTTCTCAAATAAACTTGCATTTTCCTCAATTTAAGCATATAGGAATTTTTTCAAACAATTGGTTGGATAGCTTAATATATATGTATTTCCCCAATGATGTGATGAATTACCAAAATACATATAAAATATTTTTCAGTGTTTGATAAGAATGAAAATACTAATCACAATTCAATAATCGATATTCATTCACAATAAAATGTATGACAACAATGCCTAAACTATTATAGATATCATATATCAAATTCTGAAACTAATTATCAATTCATAATTTACATAGTTGAGTACAAATTAGATATGTATGTATTGTTTCAAACTACAAATAAACAATTTTATAACCTTATAAGGTTGTTGTGATGTTTGTATTGCTAAAAAAATCCTCTTTACTGATTGTAATTGTCCCAAAATTGTTGTACTTGATTGCTCAGTTTTACCTACTCCTCATATCATTGCAACATACTTACAAATGAACACAATTTTGTTGGGGAAGAGTTGCTAATGCATAAGTTTCTCAATAATCAAATTTGAGAAACAAATGTCATTATATTCCTTGTGCCTTGCACACAAAATAAAACATTATTATCTTGGACGACCAACTAGAAGAAGCTACAAACATGTATGGAAAAATCTTCTCAGAAGTTGAAATCCTTCTTCCACACAAGAAGAAGGGCGGTTGGAATGTTTGACCCAAAAACCCTTAATTCAACATGTGCCTCCAATAGAAATCTCAGGCCATGTCTCTATCTTTGGTTTTAATCTCTAGATTGATGCAACTCTCTACCTTGAGGTATTACCTTCAAAAATAGCTCCAAAGATTGTTACACCTCTTTCACAATATCAAAACTAAGCCATCTTCATTGGTGTGGCTAGGTTATTCATGGAATATCTTCAAAATCCTCAAAGAAGTGACCATAATATAGGGCTGCCAACTATTGAGAACTCAGAAATCCTAACCATAATGCTCAAACCAGATTAACACACATAATCTCTAAAAATTTAATACATTTATAAATGAAAATAAATTTACATTATAACACAATACGAATCTAGAAGATGATCATTTTACTTCAACACAAATAAATCTCAAAACTATATACTTTTGAATTTTTGGTTTTTCGTGCTATATAATTTTTGAACCTTCTTCACGCGCATGGTGGTTGACAATAATGTGGTTGTCACGATCCCTCTCCATTTGTATTAGGTGTACAAAAGACACATTCCTTGGAAGGTTTCCCGATTCTGGGGGACCCTCTCTCCACTAACACTTTATTAGACAATTTTGAGCTCGTGAAGTCTACTATTTCGAGCCCCAAGGCTTGGAAAAGTGTTATTGTTGGGGTACCTGAGGTGATGAAGTGTGTGAAAATGCTTTACCTAAGTTTTTAGAGTAAAAAGTGGGACAAAATTATGCTTCCTAATTCCAAAATTGAAAGAATCATCTCCTTAATGGCAAATGTTTATTGGGTAATTTTTTTTCCTTTCACCCCTTTGTTGATATGGTTCAATGCTGGACTACTACTAAATGGAATTTGAAGGGAAGTGCTGAAGTGAGTCTTATGGTAGGGATTTTATTCTTCTTCAAGTTCATATCCAAGGATGACCTTCTATTGATCCTTTCTATGGGCCCTTGGTTATATGGAAAACACATTTTATCTCTGTGTAGATGGGATCCCAGGTTCAACCTGCTGAAGATCTAAACAAAACAACTCTTGTATGGGTTAGACTACATATTCTACCCCTCAAGTTCTAGGATGATATGGTGTTTCAATGGATTGGAAACTCTATTGGACACTTTATTACGACATACAACATAACAAGAAAAAAGTCCAAGTTAGTATTTGCTTGTTTCTATGTGAATATTGATATTCACGACTTCCAAAATTCATCATTTTGGATTCCAATTTTTGGAAGTGGTCTCAACCAATTTTTTATAAAAATGCTCAAAATTTGGACACTTAATTACTAATTGTAAAGCCCTTGTGAAGGGTAACCAAAAACTTAAAGAGACTTTGGTGATTCTTGGAGAATCTTCAGAGAGCTACCCTTTTAAGGACATCATGAATGTTCTCTCAACCCCTCTTAAAATGGGAATATTGAAGTAAAAATTAACACTCATGTGTTAAAAACCATTCACTCTCCATATCTTATGAGGAAAGACAATGTTCTGTCAGAAGATGGACAGTAGGAGGAAGTGCTACCAGTGACCCTAAGGAAGAAAACCCCCATACCCCCTTTAATAGAAGAGAAGTAAGATGGGGAAACATTAAGTGATTTCTTTATTGGTCATATCTCTTTAGAGGCTTTCCCTCCATGTTGTGAAACTTTGATGGGTACTTAAAAAAAAGAGGCTAGTTCATCCATTTCTCTGGGTGAAGATATAAATATATTGGCTGCTAGTCAATGTTCCTTTGACTTGGATGGATGGTCAACGCCCAAGAAAAAAGGTAATAATAAGAAAGAAAATGTAGGCATGGAGACTAAGGCGGGTAGGCCTTCCCAATGATAGACAAGACAATGGGAAACAATAAAGGAGATTTCCATTGGTAGGAAAGGAACGTTGGAGACGTCCTCCAAAAAGAATAATAAATGAAGATTCTTTCTTGGAAAATTAGAGGGAACAATAGCCTTCAAAAGAATTATCTCTAAAAAATCGCCTTTTAGAGAATAAAATTTATATCTTTTAAATCTAAGAAGTCAAAATGTATAACACAATTTTTAGGCCATTGCAAGGAATCTATGATCCTCTGCTCAATTCTTCATATGTGAGGTTGTTGGAGCCTCGGGAGGTATAGCTACTATGTGGAACCTTACTAAGTTTATTGGTTATTTATTTTATCAATCTAAAAATTGCTTGGGAGTTAAACTCTCCTATCCTAGTTTATATTGGAATGTTACAAATATTTATGCTCCAAATATGTGTAATGCCAGAAAAGATCTTTGGCTTGACATTTCTATGTCAGTATTGGGTAATAAGGAGGCTTAGTGGACGGTTGCTAGGGACTTTAATTCCCCTCTTTTTTCTGCTAAAGAACATGGGGGCCTAATTGATTACATGTAACGCCCCGCCAAGGAACCCCAAAGGACAACACATAACATGACTAAATAATGAAACATTTTTTTTATAAGAAATAACAGTGAACTGCATGATAAAACATAACATACAATCTAATCCTAAGTCCTCTAAGGTTCCATGACTATGTTCTAACATATCTATCAATCAAGAACTAGAATCATTTCATCAACTAACATGTTAACATGATATATCTAATAAACAAGCTCATTTTAATCCATCACATTAAATGATTCAACAATATACATTTCCATAACATGCCATCCGTTAAACAACATGAAAGATCATTTCAACAAATATATATATAAACTTCATTACATGAGAATACAACATAATTTTGTACATCGTTACATTGTTTAAAACAAGGCTTCCCTAAATAAAATTGGGAAGATTACATCAATATTAAAATAAATAGTACATCTGATATACAAGTCCAAAGCATATACATAAAGACTGTCTCCTCGAACTGGGACATGAACTGGGATCTGCTACACAAGGTACAACCTCCACGCACATGAAAAAGCAACAAGGATAACCCAATGGAGGAAAAAGAACCAACCTCCCGACCATGTGGAACCCTAAGGTCCACCCCCTGTGCTAGGAGATAACATAAGGTCCCACCACAACAAACAGTCAAGAAGACATAAGGCTAACATAAACAAGACTAAACATGGCTCCAACATGACACTGCAACAACATTAACATTACATAGACACATACATCGCTTCCAGAGGCATTCACACCACATAAAGGGAAAACACAACTAGGGAATGCTAGACTACAATAGGTAAGAGTGTCATCCCATGGTCCTAGCATGGGTTATCCTGACAATCTCTCACTAGATGTGGCCCCCATCTATGGTTGTCCTGACAGTCTCTCACTAGAGGCCGACCCCATAGGGTGACACATGCGGAACCAACATTCCTTTCGTAAGGACAAGGAAGTTGATCTTTCCAACTAGGACTTCTCAACCCATCCTTAGCCTAAGCGAGCACTACAGGCATGGGTGAGGCATCCAATTATCTTGTTTAATGTGAAATCTACCCTTTCCCCTAATTCATTTTAGGTTATCTCTAGATTAAGAAACTCTCCAATGGGTTGTCCTGACAGTCTCTCACTAGAAACCGACCCCCATTGAGAGCAACTCCCCCTACTTGCAACTAGAAGACCCTACACAACAAGCAAGGTAAAAACCATCTTGCACACTTAACAAAATCACATGAATCCCACACACAGAGGAAGGAATTGACCATCTCATTCACTTATTCCAATCACAAGAATGAATGCACAGTGTAAGGCATTGACCCTCTTGTAAACAAATCAAAACATTAACAACCACTTCCAAGTGCAACTTACATAAAACCCAAAACATACAAGATACTCCCTTCTAAGCCTCTAGAAATCAATCTTAACCACTTAGCACCAAAAGACTCCCACATTGAACAATAACCATAATTACCCCAATTTCAAACAATTAAAAACAAAACTTCATACAAGCAACAAATCCAATAATACAATCAAGAAATGCATGGTGGGTTTATTATTCGACTATTAAGTAATTATAAAAGAAATTATTTTTCATAATTAACAAAAAAAAATATAATTTTCTCATTTAATTTTTTTTTTCCAATAAATGAATTATTTTCTTATTTAATTTTTCCAATTTACTTTTCAACATACTCAATTAATTCTCAAATTCAAAAGTATCCTTTCTACTATAACCATAATTTACATACAAATATACCTATACATACATACATACATATATATATATATAATTGAATACCAATTATAAAACAAAATCATCGAATTAGATATATGTGACTGACTGCCAAACATAATGCAAAATTTATAGAATAATCTATATATTCGCTTTCCAAACAAAACACAACATAATCGAATTATACAAGAGGTTCGATTTCCAAACAAGCCCAATACAAATCAGATTCAGTGCAACATATAATATCGATTATTACATACAAAATACCCATAAAAAGATACAAAAAGGAAAAGCATTGACTACCAATCAAGGATAGAAATCGTTGAATACAATCATAAAACAACATTGAATATCATTAAATGGAGCCATCGATATAAAGAAAATCAAAATCGCCATATATATGTAACACTTGCAAATTGAATTCCAAACCATGCAATAACCCATTGAAATGAGATTCACAACACATGGAGGAAATCACCCTAACAGTTTAAGATATTGATTGCCAAACAAGTTAGTTTTACATTGAAATACAAGATGCCTTGCATAAACAACAATCCCAACTTATCAAATCACAAATAACAATGTAATCATCGAACCACTTACAACCAATTAGAAATTTACTATAGGATTTTCAATGTATACAAATCAAATGCAAGATAATGTTAAAAGTCAAATGACCAACAACAAAACATGCAGATTCAAGCTTGAAAGGACTTCATAAAAAAACTTCTCCAATAAAGTTTGCAACCTCCAGACTCAACTAACCAACGCATAAAAAGAGTGGACGCATAAACTTATAGCATCGAATAACAAAGAACGCCGACTATAATCTCTTAAATGCTGCAAACAACGAGCCATACAGAAGGGAGAGGGCATATGCAGGTTGGAATGTAAAGTCCTCAGAAACTCCCAAGCAAAAGCAGACGAGATATAGGGCACGCACACAGATTTGAAGAGAGGACCCAAAAAAAAAACTTTTAATACAAATGCAACCAGTTGGGGGTTTGGACCGAATGCCTCAATTAGATTTTATCTCATGGAGGAAAATGATTGCAGGATTGCACAAAATTGGTTTGCTAATGAGGCTTAAGAAACTTTCAAACAAATGCAAATAGTTGGAAAAAGACGTTATTTGGTAGAATGCATCAATTGCAGAATATGGACAAAATGGACTTGTTAAGAGACTCAAGAAATTTCCAAGCAAATGCATTTAGCAATAAAAAGAAACGAATTTCATCTCATCGAACGCAATGGTTCTAAAATATGCACAAATGGGCTTTAAATCTTTCAAGAATACAATGGTTACAAGATATACAGTCAAACACATATTTTATTTATTTCCATATGGAATTAAAATAGATGGATATCACATTTTTAAGCAACATGAAATAGTCAAGTATTCACTTTCAACAAACAAAAGAGGAATAATTTGATTGCATTAAACAAAAAAACAAAACAAAGAACAAAAAAAAGGCCAACCTGGATCCAACCCTGGTTGAGATGAAAAATCCAGTGTCGAGATCAATCTTCTGCAGCAACAACCACTTCTTCAAAATTCCCAATCAATTCTTCCCAGAAACCCCAAATTCCCACATGAGATTCACAACATAAGAAATTATCTTGTATAATTTTTTTTTCTTCCCTTCCTGGAAACAAAAATCCATAATAATGAACATCTCTCAAAAAGATGATTATTTACAAAAAAGAAAGCTGTTTAATTTTTGAAATCCAAAAATATGATAAAATCTCTAAAATCTCCAATACACATCAAGTTTCCCTTTTCGACAATTTGTTCGAAGTTATGCGTGTGCAACATAGAAAGCATTTCTATCTTTTTTAATTTTTTTTTACTATTTATCAATTATCTCAATTCATAATAATTCAATTATTTTATTTTATATTACATTACACTTTTAAATTTATTATTATTATTATTTTTGGAAAAATGCTACCAGAGAGGGTAGCGCTCTTATATTCATTAAAAATACAACTTTACATATCTACTCGACAAGCCTTATCAAAGCGAGTTAAAAAATTTATTACATCTTTTTCTTTGAAGATCGTAATGTCATAAGTAACTTTGGTCCAAAAGGAGGAGATTTCTTCTGCTTCACTTTTGTCCATTCCTGCTCTATCTCGGAGGCAATACTTCCCTTTGATTTTATATCTCCTTCACTGCCTCGAGATACAGAGGAAACAATAGAGTTCTCATGTTTGATTAGTTGCAAGGCTGGATTCTCCAGTGAAAGCATAGAGGCCTTTGTAGTACCTGTAACTGGAACATTTTCTTGCTTTGTCTTAGAGTGTGGATTTGTGGAGTAGGAGAAGGGGTCGTTCCAGCCACTAGATTAACATCATGAAGTGCTTGAGAGGAACACAAATTTGATTGAACACATTGGGTGGAATAACATGGTGGTGCGATTCAACCCAACTCCACCATGTGGGTTGATTGTTTGAAGTTTTGACCTGCTCATGAAATTGATTTTTTCTACATTTGGAGGTAAGATGCTCTGCTGAAAAGCATTTCCTACACCTGAACATGATTTTCTCATAATCCACAAGTTGTCTCCAACATCTATTGCCCACTTTCAGGGAAAAATCTTTAGGGAGACCTTTGGATAAATCCATTTCGATGCAAATATGAGCACAAGTGAAAAAATCATAATTGATTGTTTCCATTGATATGCTATGATAATTTCCCAGACCATTTTCAATGGCTTTCAAGCATTCAATTTCCCAAAATTGCAAGGGGAGATAAGGAAGATGTACCCAAAAAAATGTAGAAGAGAAGGTCTCCATTCATGGATCAAAGGTAGGGAACCAAGGATTAATGCATAAGAAGTCTCCACGAAAGAACTAAGGAACAAAATTGAGGACCAAATCTTTGTCTCCCTCTTCCATGAACACTTTCCAGTTTTCGCTAATCTAAGAGTGAAGCTCGGGAAAATTTGGCCAGGTCTTCATAAATATGCAAATGAGTGCATGACTCTGAAGATATTCCTCTCTTACACTGGTGAAAATGCCAAAACTAATTTCTGGAACTGAGGCCGAGTGTCGTACAGAGAAAGGGGGTGAAATGTTGATGGAAGTATGAGTTGGAGAGGGGGTTGAAGGAGAGTCATTTGCAAGAGTATTAGATGAAGACTTGTGCCCCTTATTGATATGATCACCATTCCTTACCGCCTCCATAAAATTTAGCAGATGAACATCCTTTTGATGTGAGGATTGGTTTGCAAAGATGGGCGGGTTAGGGAATTGAGAAACCTTGGCATCGTTTGAAGCAGGGGAGACATCATGAGCCCTTGTCTTACAAGATCAAGAACCCCCAAAATGCGCCAATCCCTTCCGCGCTAAGGAGTAACCAAAGACAGAGAAGCCATTGTTGGTATTGTGGAGGAGGGCAGATGGAAACAAAGCAGAGGAAGGAATTTCGTAGTAGAGCACTTGATGATTCAATTTTTGGTTGGTTTGTTAATTTTAAATTTATTATAAACCATAAATATTAATAAATATATTTATATTTAATTACCAAAATACTTGTTACTTAATAATTTAATTTAATGAATCAATTAACCAAGAACAACATTTATCAAACAAATTTAATTTGAACAAACCAAATATTGACAACAATTACCTAACCATTATCAGGGTCAAAAAACAAGACAACACTGCCGAGGTAACATACAAATACTCATCCTCTTCGAGGATGATGGCTAGGGTAGGGGACCAAATGCTATCTCCATTCAACAATTCCATTGGGTTTAAGGCACACTCATACCTATCAATTCAGGTGGAGTTGATGCCTGTTACTTGCAACCTATAACACACAAAATGGTCGAGCATATACATAATCATACAATCAGGCACACCGTGAAAGGGAATTGCAGCGTAGTAGGATACTCACGAATGAGTAATGTGACACTGTCTCTTTCACCAAAACACATCACATAAGTAACCACATCAACACATAACAATTAGTTGCTTAAAAAACAAGATAAGAACAATCAAGATAATCGCACAACAACCATGATCAAATAATTACATAATGCTCATAATAAGATTAATCCACATAATCAAATAAGTCCATATAACAGTTATAACATGTGCATAAACTCAAGTAATAGAAATATCACCAAAGTATCATCCAAATATCATCGTAGTAGTAAGTCCAACATCAAACAAAGTGTCATAATGTCTGATCCTAAGAAGATCAACTACTAGTCTAACAAAGAATAGTATGAGGGGCACTACATCCTCCCCCCTAGAATCAAGCTTACTCCTAGAAGCCTGCAAATAAGAAAGGGTATAACTCTCGCATCTGGGATGCATCCTTGCAAGTAGTTGATATCTCATCATTAGGATCCTGCTGGACCTTCACCCACTCAATGTCTCAACCCCTGAGGGCGAGTATCCTGAGTTGGAGAATGCCCATGGGCTCCAGAGGGGAAACTTCTTGTCCTCTACCGCAACCCCACAACTATACCTTGATGCTCACCGCGCGGTTATCAACCATTGCAAACACTCTGTGAGACCTGCTTGCGTCACCTACTATCGGATTTGAGGCTGTCGGCCTCTGACTGAATCCTGATGTGTTCTTCTGAGGACACTTCCTGGCTATATGGCCCTACTGGCCGCAGGAAAAACATCTTGTACCACTGCTATACCCCCTACCGCTTGAGGGTATATTGGACTAATGGAAGCTACCTCTACTAATTGCAGACTGTGTGCTCTGAGCTGGCTGGTTGAGATGATAATCCTTGGCTTGTTGCCAACTCTGAATTTTCCTAGTTTGAGAATGACCACTTTGCTGAGATTGAGAGTTCTTAGGTTTCAAATGGGAACGTTGTTATTGATGTTGCTAATGTCCACCCTTAGCGGGTGCTTGATGGATCCTAGAGGAATCTGTTGCCTGAGATTGACCACCTTGAGACTCAAAGCCTGCTGGAGGTGCACTACCAATCTGCACACCTGTCTAACCTTCTAGCGCTATGGACAAATTCTCCTCCACCAAATGAGCCTTCTCTACTGCCACCTCCATGGTCTTCAACTCAAAGACACGAACTCCCCCACTAATACGAGCATTCAAACCCCTAATGAAATGTTGAACCAACATGGCCTCATCATCACCAATACCTGCATATTGCTTAAGCTCATAGAACCTACGCTCATATTGCTCCATAGACATAGCCATCTGCCTCAACTCATGAAACTCATCAACATGACGCTGCCTCTAGTGATATGAAAAAAAGCGAACTCTGAACCTCTCTAGAAACATCTCCTAAGAAACTGAACCAATATCCAAATACAATTTTTATTCCTCCAACTACCACCATGTAGAAGCAAAACCCCTAATGTATATTACAATAAATAGTACATTTGATATACAAGTCCAAAGCATATACATAAAGACTGTCTCCTCGAACTAGAACATGAATTGGGATCTTCTACACAAGGTACAACCTCCATGCACATGAATAAGCAGCAAGGATAACCCAACAGAGGAAAAAGCACCAACCTCCCGACCATGTGGAACCCTAAGGTCCACCCCCCATGCTAGGAGATAACATAAGGTCTCACCACAACAAACAGTCAAGAAGAAATAAGGCTAACATGAACAAGGCTAAACATGGCTCCAACACGACACTGCAACAACATTAACATCACATAGACACATACATCGCTTCTAGAGGAATTTAAACCACAAAAAGGGAAAACACAACTAGGGAATGCTAGACTACAGTAGGGAAGAGTTTCATCGCATGGTCCTGGAATGGGTTGTCCTGACAATCTCTCACTAGACATCGGCCCCATAGGGTGACACATGTGGAATCAACATTCCTTTCGTGAGGACAAGGAAGTTGATCTTTCTAACCAGGCCTTCTCAACCCATTCTTAGCCTAAACGAGCACTACAGGCATGGGTGACGCATCCAATTATCTTACTTAATGTGAAATATAGCCTTCCCCCTAATTCATTTTAGGTTATCTCTAGAGCAAGAAACTCTCCAATGGGTTGTCTTGACAGTCTCTCACTAGACGCCGACCCCCATTGAGAGCCACTCCCCCTACTTGCAACTAGAAGACCCTACACAACAAGAAAGGTAAAAACCGTCTTGCACACTTAACAAAATCACATGAATCCCATGCATAGAGCAAGGAATTGACCATCTCGCTCACCTATCCCAATCACAAGAATGAATGCACAGTGCAAGGAATTGATCCTCTTGCACACAACTCAAAACATTAACAACCACTTCCAAGTGCAACTTACATAAAACCCAAAACATAAAATATACTCCCTTCTAAGCCTTTGGAAATCAATCTTAACCACTTAGCACCAAAAGACTCCCACATTGAACAATAACCATAATTACCCCCAATTTCAAACAATAAAAAACAAAACTTCATATAAGAAAAAAATCCAATAATACAATCAAGAAATGTATGGTGGGTTTATTATTTGAATATTAAGTAATTATAAAAGAAATTACTTTTCATAATTAACAAGAAAGTAATGCTCTACTTTGACGTTTCCCACGTTGGCTACTTTTTGAATTTCCGGCACTGTTTTGATTAGACTGTTTCATGGGTTGCTCAGGGGGGCCGGGATGGCTCCCCATTCCAAGGATTTTGTCCCCTTTTTTGGCACTGTGGCAACGGTCGGTCTGGATGTTCCTGATATGATGTCCCCTCCTCGTACTAAGGTCCTTTCCCCTAGAGAAAAGATAGAGGAAATCTTTAGGAAGTCGCCTATTTCTTTGAATTTTTGGCTAAATTCTTTTTTTTAGAGGAAACATTGGCTCTATGTGGAAAACTGAGGGGTTGACTTCTAGCCCAAAAAGACTTGTGGAATCTGCTTCTTGTTCGGTGACTAGCTAGGAAGTAGATGTTCCTAAGGTCCTGATGCTGAAGGCAATGGATAACCTCAAAATGACACTTGTTGGAAAGTTTTTGGTGTACAGGCCAAATATTGAACTAGTTTGTCAATGGGCTGCTTCCACGTAGAATTTGAAGGGCAGTGTCACCATAAATGCTATGCCTAGAGGTATTTTTTGTTTTCATCTGTGGTTTACGAAGACATGCCGAAAGTTTTAACTGGGGGTCCGTAGGCTTTTGACCCAGGTTTTAATTTTTTTTTCACTTTGCAAATGGAAATCGGGTTTTGACCCATCGACTGATTTGGGGGCCTCTGCGCCAACTTGGGTTCACCTTCTGGGCCTCCCTCTAGAGTTATGGGAAAATGGAATCTTAAAAGGCATTGTGAACTCCTTTGGAAGTCTCCTGGCCATAGATAAGATAACCCAGGAGAGGTCGAGGCTGGTGTATGCTCAAATATGTGTTAATGTGGATGTAAATACAGTCCTCCCCTCCTCAATTTTGTTGAAGTCAAAGTTTGGTAACTGGACTCAACCCATGGAGTATGAAAATGCTTGCCTCTTTTTTCAAAAATATAAGAGGTTTGGCCACCTTATTGATTCTTGCGAGGTTCCGGATGAGGGGTCTAAAGCTAAAGGTAAAATGTCAGAAGAGGACAACTCGAATAAGGTTATCGCTTCTGGTGTGCAGCCTTCTTCTTCTTCACCAATGAAGGTGTATGTTCCCTTTTAAAGGATAATGTTGATCTTCAGTCAAAGGATGTGCTTATTCCTCAGGTTGAAGAAATTGAGTCAGGAGGCTTGAACCTCAATGCGCCTGCTCCTGCTTCTTCCCTTCCCACTCTGGGTTTCCCTAATTTGGAGGAAATGGGTATGGAAGAATTAATTCAGGAGAAGGTCTAGGTTGAGGATCTCGTGTTTGGGAAGAATGCTTCAATTCTGAAGGTGATGGAGTAGTTTCATAGTGCTGATGAAGATTTGGAAGAGGGAGAGTATGTTCTGGATGGGACTACCCTGTCTCTGGACGAAATGAATACTATTTCCCACTTTGGTGCAAAAAATATGAGTGATTCGATAACCTTTCTTGGCTTCCCTCAAGGATCTAGTGATAAGGAGGATAAGGAGGGATGGTCACATGCTACTACTAAATCCAATAAGAAAAAGAAACCAGATGTTGTAGGGGGCAATAAGGTGGGAAGACCCTCCCAAAAAGAATCTAGAATTAAGGATATTGTGAGGGATGTGGTAGCTGGAAAACAAAGAACCTTGGACTCGATCATAGGATTGAAGTCTAAGGAGAAATAGCCTGTGGGCTGGGTTTGGAAGGAGGTGGGAAAGTTTATGTTTCTTAAATGAAGTACATCTCCTGGAATATAAGGGGCCTTAATAGCCCATATAAATAGTTTCTGGTAAAATCCTGCATTCTTGATAATAAAGTGGATATTCTCTTATTATAGGAAACAAAGATGAAGAAAGAGACATTTAAGAAAGCTATTGGAAGTATTTGGCTTGGAGCTAATTATTTTGTCAGTGAGGCCAAAGGTGCTTTAGGTGGTATTGCAACTCTTTGGAACCCCTCTAAATTGAAAGGATCTTTGCATTGTGTGTGTAAGAATAGTCTTGAGATTACCTTGGAAGACATTGTTTCTCAGGAGAAATGGAATCTCTTAAATATTTATGCCCCTAATTCGAGCAGAGACAAATTTTTGCTATGGGAACAACTAAGTGAAGCTATTTCTCATAGGAGTAATGATCACTGGATGCTTTGAGGGGATTTTAATTCTCCTCTCCTTCCTTCAGAAAAGTTAGGAGGGTTGGATGATTTCTCTGATAATATGATGGAGTTGGATGAGTTCTTCAATTCGGTAAGTCTAATTGATATTCCCCTCCAAGGAACAAAGTATACCTGGTCAAACATGAGGAATGAAAGCAATCCGATCCAAGTTAAACTAGACAGGTTCTTGATCTCTGCTAACTAGGATATTCCCAATTCCTTTCTCTCTCTTCTCTTCCAAGGTCGAGATTTGATCATAATGCCTTGGTGCTGAAAAGAAATTTGGACCATAATAGGGGCCCTTTCCCTTTCAGATTTGAAGCCATTTGGTGCCACCACCCAGATTTTGTTGCTTTGGTTAAATCTTGGTGGGAGGAACCAATAAGAAGTACTCTGATGTACTGTTTGGCAGAAAAACTTCGTAGAATAAAGCAAAAAGTGAAAGGGTGGAACAAGCTGACCTTTGGAAACATCTTTGAGATAAAGAATAACTTGGGGAAAAGATTAAAAGAGGTTTAGGATATTATGGAGACTGGCCTAGTGAATGAAGAGATTTGTACCAAGGAAAGAGATCTTAGATCCCAATGGTATAAGATAAAACAAAAAGGAGGAAATATTATGGAAACATAAGTCTAGGGTCCATTGGTTGACAGAAGGGGATAGAAACACTAAATTTTTCCACCAATCCACCTTGAAACACAAGAGTATAAATAAAATAAGATTGCTGGTGAAAGAAGATGGCTCAATTCTGACAAATGAAAAAGATATTGCTAGGGAAGCTGCCAACTTTTTCTCCTCCTTCCAAATGAATCCTGGCAATGCTCTCCAGGTAAATGCTAACCTTCTAGAAGTGATCCCTAATGTTATTTCTGATTTATACTTAACGAGGATGACTAATGTTGTTTCTCTGGAAGAAGTTAGAAAAGCTGTTTTCTCTATTGGTGCCTTCAAAGCCCCTGGCCCTGATGGGTTCTCTCCTATTTTTTCCAAACTTACTGGGATGTTAAAACTGACCTTTTTAATGCTTCTAGGGGTTTCTTTAGGTTGAGTAGGTTGTTGAACCATCTGAATTCTACCTTTATATCTCTTATTCCTAAATCTGTTGATGCCTCTGCTATGAAAGATTATAGACCTATTAGCCTCTGTAACACAGTCTATAAAATTTTCTCCAAAATTATGGTTTTTAGACTCAAACCGGTGCTTGGAAAAATGATATCCTCCAATCAAAAAAGATTTGTTCAAGGTAGAAACATTCTTGATGTTGTTATTTCTACCCATGAAATAATTCACTCTATAGATCACTCGAAAAAGCCTGGGATGACCTTCAAAATTGATATT
>VDFB02379711.1:123509048-123642744 GCA_007258455.2 Sequoia sempervirens
GTCCACCCATCCCTTCTTTCCATTCTATTCCATCTACCCTCACCATAATCCACTCTCTTACATCCTCTCAACTCATTCTCTCCACTCCCCCTTAATCCACCCTCTTACATCACTTTAACTAATTTTATCAACTCCCCTTAATCCACCCTCTTTCATCCCCTTAATCCAACCTCTTAGGTCCCCTTAATCCATCCTATGGCTAACATCATTTGAATTTGTATGGAATTTACTATATGCATTCTTTTCTTGCATGAATTTTTTACTTAAATGACTCGTAAAAATTGTAGTTACTTACATTAATTATTTTTGCAAGTTCTCATCAAGTCGGTCTACAATGTGATTGTTGAATTGAAAAACTATTTTATCTAGAGACTATGTAAATATCAATTTTTGGTATTCACCTAAAAGTTGATAAGCTTTAATTGTATCTACATGCACATATATGTTTCATCATGTTATATAGTTGTACATTAAACTTCTTGATGTACATTATATATGTTTGTTCGATGTCACTTTTTAAATATCTTATTCAAATTTTATAGATTATACATATTTCATGTGTCTTCTATTTACCACATTTTATATAATTATTCAATTGTATAGATTATACATTAAATATACATACAAGGAGATGGTTTTTTGTTTATTGATTCAAATATTTGCTATGTAATTGGAAAATAGTTAGAATTACTTGCCCTTAATTTATTATGAATATGATTTAAGAAACTATTTAAGGAATGTTTTAATTTGTCACCTAACCATGTGATAAGTTATATATATATGAAATTTGATTCTAGATAAGAATTATTATATAGTGCATGTATTACTTGAAAATTTGATAAAATATAAATATATAGATATGTATATAAATGCATATAATTATGAAAATGAACATAACATGATCTCATAATTGACTGCATATATAATCATCATATTAAAGTCAACTGATATAAATAAACACACATATATGATAATAACATGTTCAAAATAAAACTAGAGATCTACATAGTCCATAAAATTTATATGTCAAGTCCAACACATATATTGAAATGAAACTAGAGGTTTGTAGTCCATAAAATATAAAACTATCTAACTCTCAGGCTGATCGGTCAAATCAAGTCTCCTCTTTGTTCCACGTTGACTAGATGTACCTGCATCATGCTGTAAAAGAGTTCAAGAAACTCAAAAATAGATTTAAATTTATTTAGAAATTTTGATATAATTAAACATATTTAAAATTGAAAATATAAACTTTTAGATAAAAAAAACTAATTAAATATTGACTAAATATATTAAAAATGATTTCTAGTATGCATAAATTACCATATGGTCATGTGAATCAACTGGCACATTTTCTTCAATAGGTAACATAACTGTCTGTTGAGAAGATGCAAATGCCTGATCCACTATATCCTGCATATTCATATAAAGTAAACAATATGTGAAAACCTTGAATATATATATATATATATATATATATATATATATATATATAATGTTCGTAAAAATTGTATAGGAGATTTAAAGTAAAGTTTACAACCTCGAATGATATGACCTCATGATCACGCACCTGAGATTGCCCATGAATAGATGTCAATGATGTCTCAGGTGCGCGGCCCGCCATGGTTATCTCATCAAATCCCTACATATAGATGTACAACAGTTCATATAGATCATTCACACATGTGTATGTAAATGTAAAAATTAAATTAGATCTATGATGTGTATTTAATTTAAACTTAACAAACTTTTGAAAGCACGCACCTGAGCTGATGATGTCTCAGGAGCGCTCACCACTGTAACTTGTGGCTCGTCAATACTAGGAATAGTATGACTTCCCTGCATCTAGATATAATATATCAATTCACACATGTGTACAAATTCAAATTAAATTATATATATATATATATGGACACACAAATTATTTAATATATTTTGGTTCAAGTACCTGTCGAAAAGGTGAGCCCAAATCTACAGCACTCGACATATACACACGATGATGATATTGAGTTCCGGGCATCACGTCATCATGCGTCTATACACCAAACACAAAATTATTGAATTAATATTATATTATATATATAGTTTGATGTTATTATTTACATGAATTTTTTACATTTCAAACTTGAATTAAATTTAAGTTCAAAAGATGAACATACCTGTGTGGGACGATCCTCAGAATATAGTAAATTTAGGTATGATCCCGCCCCAGATGCATGTGCCTCACCTGAAGTGGATGTCTGAGTATCCCTATAGCCCGAGCCTCCATGCTCTGTATTGGCCACTTCAGTGGCCGCGTGTGTAGTCTGCTGAATGAGATGTCCTGAAAGTGAACTCAATGCTCCTAGTGTAGATAACATGGTTTGCTGCTGAAATGCAGCGGGAATACCAGGAGAAGGAGGAGGAACAAGAGGCGCAACTGGAGCACGTCGCTGAGGATCGACACGTGCTCCTAGTCTATGTTGGGGCATGCCACGCCCAGCTCCCTGAAATGACCTCATATCAAAATAGTTGGGTTTTTTACCCAACTCAAACTCAGCCCATAACTTTCTCAAAAAATATAAGGGCACCTCACTGTTGCCATGTGGTGGAGTATCAAACACCATCCACCATCTCTCCCAAAAATTTGCAGCTATCTGCGGGTGCCTACACCATAAAATTGAAATTCTTTTTTTTGTGGGTGGTATTGGTTCGTTTGTTTGGGGGTTCACAAAATATTGGCACATAGCTTGTTTAGTGATTTTTAGGTCATTGATTTCTTTATATGACAACCCATCTGCATAGAATTGTCTCCTCTCTTCTCTCCATTGATGGAACCTATCTAGGTCCGCATCGATAGATCGAACAGAATCGACAATAGTTTGCATCGTAGATGCAAACCGTGCGAGATGTGGAGGGATTCTAGTCTCATTTTTTATGAGATCTATGTTCCCTTGAATGACAACTAAGTTGGCTCGAATATTCTCTCTTAGTTGATTTTGGTCAAATGGAGGAGGGGGTGGGGGGTCAGGTGGTGGAGAATGCGGAGGTGAGTGAGGCATATCCTCATGTGGTGGGGTGGGATGTGCACCAGGATCTATAGGAATTTCTGGATTAGGCATGAAATCCTCTAAAGTGAAAAGTGGATCCATGGACGAGAAATGATATGGCAACTACATGTTAAACAATTAAAAAATATATATCAACAAACTAATTAAATAATGCACACAATTTCAAAGTTATTTAAAAATCACATTGAACATGCACAAATTCAAAATATATTTCATTTGAAGACCATTCAATTTATAACATTAAAAAATCATAGCATTAAAAATTCATATTATAAATGAGAGTTGAATAGAAACCGATAGTCACTTAAGAACTATAAATGAGAGTTGAATAAAAACAGAAGGTTAGTAGAACAAGTGATGAAAAATATTGAAAATCATTGAAGACCTCTCTTGCACCTTCTAAATGTAAAGAGGCAGATTTTATTGCATATTTTTTCTTTATGGGGTTGAGGGTGAAGTAAGTCTCTAATTTCTCCAACTGGGCCTGAGAAAAATCTTGTCACTACAATCAAACTTAGGTGCATAAAGTTTTTTAGCTTACTTTTTATCTCCCTATTCTTCACTTTCTATATTCCTTGCTCATTTCTTGTAGATGGAACTTCTTACCATATTGAAACATTTTTCAAAAGATAAGGCTTCTCTCATATATTTTCATTGATTCAAATATTTTTCTATTAATCTATATTGTTTCTCCTTAATAGATTATTCCTAAGGGATGAGGGGAATGGTTTCAAATTCTTCTTCATCTTCCTATAAAACATGGGGTTTTAGGAATTCAAAAGGGTGTCACATGTTGCTCTACTATTTTTTTTTGTTGATTTTTCCCTCCTTTTGGGATTTTTTATGATTAAATATTCAACCAACTTCCTAGAATTAGCCCATTTGACTCCTTTAGCCTTGATTTAGAATTTGAAAATTCTTTTAGAAGAATTCCTCTTTTTCTCCTTACCCTTTTTTCAATAAAATTTTATGATATCCTAAAATATTTCTTATTTCTCATTGGACTTACGAAAATAAAATAGGGAAATGACTATAATATTTAAGTATGTTATGAGTGCCCTAGTTATGGGGCCACTAGTGTTATATAATAAAGAATGTAATTTTAAAGTGGCATTGATAAAAAGGTTTGTACATGTAGGTTTATTTTGGAGCTTGTAAAAAGGAAAGAAATTAAAAGATAGCTATTTAATTAAATCCTAAGATTGAGAGTGGTATTCTTGTTTATCCATTAATTTTACTTGAATAGATTGGACACCATATTTTCCTATCACTAGAGATTAGAGGAGGGAACCCCATTTATTTCCATATATAGTTAATGGATGAAAATTCATAAATCAATCATGAGAAATTCCATATAGGGATAGTAATTAAGATACATTGAATTATTATCCAAGTGACTCCTACAATACCTATTTTTTATAAGTTTTAAGTGTCTCTCTTGGAACCTATGGTTTGTAATTCGTGTACAAATTAGAGTTAGGGTTGGGGTTAGGGTTAGGGATAAGTTTAGGGTTAGGCTTAAGATTGGAGTTAGGGTTAGGGTTATAGATAATTAGGGTTAGGGTTAGGGTTAGGGATAAGGTGAGGGTTAGGCTTAATATTGGGGTTAGGGTTAGGGTTAGAGTTAGAATTAGGGTTAGGTTTGGGTTAAAATTAGAGTTATTTTTTGGGCATAGGTTTAGGGTTATGGTTAGGAAAAGGGTAAAAATTAGAGTTACGATTGGGGTTAAGGTTAAAACATGAGTTAGGGTTGAGGATAGGGTTCAGGTTAGGGTAAGAGTAAGAACTAGAGTTAGTTTTGGGGTTAGGGTTATGGTTAAGGTTAGAGCTAGGGTTAAAATTATGGTTAGGGTTAAGGTTAGAGATAAAATTATGGTTAAGGTTAGGGTTATGATTAGAGATTGAGTTAGGGTTAGGGTTAGTGTTTGGGTTAAAATTAGATTAAGGGTTATGGATAGGGTAACAATAAGAATTGGAGTTATGGTGGGGATTAGGGTTATGGTGAAGGTTAGTGTTAGGGTTAAGATTAGGGTTTGGGTTAAGCTTAGAGATAGAATTAGGGTTAGGGTTAGGGTTATGATTAGAGATAGAATTGAACTATGAATCTAACTCTAACCCTAATCAAACCTAACCCTAACCTAACCTTAAACCTAACCCTAAAAGAAATAAAATCTTAAATATAACCCTAATTGAACCTTAACCCTAATTCAATCCTAACTATAATTGAATTATAACCCTAATTAAACCCTAGCCCTAATTGAAACCTTAGCCTAACTCTAACCCTAACCAATAATCTAACCCCAACCCTAGCCATAAACCTAACCTTAATTTAATCTTAACCCTTATCCTAATTCTAAACCTAACCCTAACTCTAACCCTAATTCTAATTTTAACCCTAATCATAATTCTAACTATATTTGTTATCCTAATTCCAATATTAACCCTAATTATAATGAAAAAACTAATTCTAAATGTAACCTATTAAATTATAATTGTAATTAAACCCTGACTCTAACCTATTCTTAAATGTGATCTAGTTGATTGAAAGAATTTAGAGGAAGATGTTATGGATTGTCTAGTTACTAATGATGTAATTGGATAGGCTAATAGAATATCAAAATGACACACAAGAACTATTAAAATTGTATTAGGGTTTCTAGTTTTAGCTCACCTAAGGGGAGAGAGGTCTCTAAGAGGTTTCTAGTTTTATGTTTTAGGGTTTAGATTTCTAAGTTATGTCCAATTTAGGTTTACATTTTATGGTTTTCTATTTACAATTTAACGTTATTTATTTTTTAAATGCAATTTAAAACTATTAAAAATTGAAATAAAATGAATTAAAGAAAAAAAACTTAAATACTAATTAAAAAACAAAAAATAAGATACAAAGCAAAAAAGGGAAGAATTCAACCAACCTGGAGGTCTCAGAGGTCAGGTGTGTTGACGGGAGGAGGTGACAGTCGAAACACGCTTGAAGCAACAGCCTCCAAACGCGTACGCGCTCTTGATTGACTTCTCTCAATTCGCCAAAAATAGTGGATAAAATGAAAAGCCAGCAGTTTATTTAAAAAAATAAATACTTTTCGAAAACGCGTATGCGTTTTAAACGTGTACGCGTTATGAAACGCGTATGCGTCTGTAACGCGTACGCATTTCATAACGCGTACGCGTTTTAGGTTCGCGTACCCGTTGCTGAGCGCGTACGTGTTCGGATTTCGGTTCGGGTACCCGTTCCGTAACGCTTACGCGTTTTATGCAAATTTTTTTTTGTTGCCCAAAATTTCTCCTCTTCGTGTACTCAACTTCTTGCTTTTACCCAATGAATGGTTCATAAGACACAACACTTGCTAAAGGTTTTGCAAATGGGGTTGCAAGCTAAGTCGGTTTAACTTTGGAGAGAACTCTGTGGTTAAGCGCGCTTGAGCTAGAGTAGTACTAGGATGGGTGACCTCCCAGGAAGGCCTAGTGCTTCACCTTTGTGAGCATCACTTGGATGCAATGAGTGCTAAGTGTCCCACCAGCACCAGACCATTCATTATCATGAGAGATGAGTTCTTGTGAACCACTACTCATGAAACATGGGTCAATGAGTTTGACTCGAAACTACACAGTTGAATCCTGATAGCAATATCATAATTTGACTTGGTGTGGAAAATACTTCCTACCTATCAATTGATGAGCTAAAGGGGCTCTATAATGAATGGTTCATAAGGCACAACACTTGTTGAAGGTTTTGCAAATGGGGTTGCAAGCTAAGTGGCTTTAACCTTGGAGAGAACTTTGTGGTTATGCACACTTGAGCTGGAGTAGTACTAGGATGGGTGACCTTCTGGGAAGGCCCAGTGCTTCACCTCTGTGAGCATCACCTAGATGCAATGAGTGCTAAGTGGACCATTCATTATCATGAGAGATGAGTTCTTGTGAACCACTACTCATGAAACATGGGTCAATGAGTTTGACTCGAAACTACACGGTTGAATCCTGATAGCAATATCATAATTTGACTTGGTGTGGAAAATACCTCCTACTTATCAATTGATGAACTAAATGGGCTCTATAATGAATGGTTCATAAGGAACAACACCTGCTGAAGGTTTTGCAAATGGGGTTGCAAGCTAAGTGGGTTTAACCTTAGAGAGAACTCTGTGGTGAAGCGCGCTTGAGCTAGAGTAGTATTGGGATGGGTGACCACCCGGGAAGGCCCAGTGCTTCACCTCTGTGAGCATCACTTGGATCCAATGAGTGCTAAGTGGACCATTCATTATTATGAGAGATGAGTTCTTGTGAACCACTACTCATGAAACATGGGTCAATGAGTTTGACTCAAAACTACACGGTTGAATCCTGATAGCAATATTATAATTTGACTTGGTGTGGAAAATACCTCCTACTTATCAATTGATGAGCTAAAGGGGCTCTATAATGAATGGTTCATAAGGCACAACACTTGCTGAAGGTTTTGCAAATGGGGTTGCAAGCTAAGTGGCTTTAACCTTGGAGAGAACTTTGTGGTTAAGCACACTTGAGTTGGAGTAGTACTAGGATGGGTGACCTCTCGGGAAGGCCCAATGCTTCACCTCTGTGAGCATCACTTGGATGCAATGAGTGCTAAGTGGACCATTCATTATCATGAGAGATGGGTTCTTGTGAACCACTATTCATGAAACATGGGTCAATGAGTTTGACTTGAAACTACACGGTTGAATCCTGATAGCAATATCATAATCTTGATCTTATAAATAATAGTGATAAAAAATATTTATTTTTAATTATATATTTAAATAATTAAATTTATATAAAACATATACATTAATAACTTTATATAATAATATTATTATATATAATAATCTATACATGAATTATTTAAATATATAATAAAACATAAATTAATATAATATATAAATAAATTTAATTTTACAATATTATAAATATTATATATATTAATATTAACCTATATAATTTTTTAACAATATAATTCATATATTAAATAATTTCAAAAGATAGGGTGTTCATTGTGTCACAAGTTTTTCATCACAATTTTTAAAACTTGTTACTGTTTATCTTAACTTTGATTTTCAAATTAGTATTTGCCATGTTTCAACACTTTGAATCTAGAAAAAAATCAATTTTTTTTGCGACTTTATATAAAGTTTCAATAATTTACGGTAACATCTACAACCTATATGTATTGTTCAACTAAAATGGAATCTAGAATAACACCAATTTTTTTGTGACTATCTATAAAGTTTCAATAATTTATGGTAACATCTACAGCCTATATGTATTTTTCTGTAAAAAAAAACACTAATATAATATCCATCCAAATGAAAAATGAACTTTTTTCTTGAATAAACTATTATTTTCCTAGATTTTCAAAGGGCCAAAAATCATTTGATCAATTTTTAACAACAAATCCATTGAAACAAATGTTGACAGATTCATTTCTAACTCAATATGAGCCTGGTTGCTTTGGCAAAAGGACGACCCAACAAGAAAAACAAAGGAAACTATGACCATGACTATGTATGAAAACCTCTCTAATTGGAATTGTTGTCTGATGTTTCATGAATCACTGGGTAATAATGGTGTATCTTCAATATCTTCCTCTTCCTCCTCTTCATAAATATATCCACCCAATTTCCTATATACATATCCACAGACCATTTGATTATTTGAATGAATCTAAACCATAGATTTTTCTATTTTACTAACAAAAATGAAAAAGACAATACAAAAACCTGGTCACAGGATTTAGAAAATCACTGGAATTTTTTCTGCATTGCATCCATCTCCTACACTGCTTAGAAGAAAATACAATCAAAAGAAACAATAACATTAAAACATAACCAATAATATTATACACTACAACGTTAATTAGTTTAGTCCAATTTGGTTTGACAGTGATAACTATTGCTCTATTTCTACTTAGTTCTGTATGATATGTATATCTTGCAGAGTTAGTTCAGAGTCCTGAGCTTTAAAGAGGTGACGCAAGAAGGAACTTGTACTATAACATAGTAATCAAGGAATTGAGAAATTATTTCACCTGAGTAACAAAGATACCTTGGTGATTCAATTTGGGCCTCCTTCCACTAGATCGGCAAGGTCTCTTATTATCACATCAAACCATTCTTAGCTTGGTCTTGACAATATCGCAACATTTACGCCAAACAAAACACTGAGTTCCATCGCCAACAAACTGTTCGCACAGGGTGTGCTGGGTTAGGCAATGTCACTGCTCATTCATGAAACAAACCATCAAACAAACTGTGTATTCAGTTGGGGATTTGCAAAAAAAATCAAATTTGTTTACATGGGAAAATGCACTATGGCTTACGGCATAACAAGGGCAGCAAACAGAGAGATTGCAAGACCAGTTGTGCAAGTAGAGGGACATGTTGGTTGTCCTTGACCATACTTTGTGTGATGCGACAATGATGTCAAGGCCCTCAAAATCAAACTATTTCCATTGCTCTACAGATTGTGAGAGCCAAATGACATTTTGTCCTCCTCCTCCTCTGGTAGAAGAAGGTTCAACTCGGTCCATTAATGGGTTCTTTCTATAAGCTCTCCCTTTTAACTTTATCTTTGTGTGCAGAGATAAGCAGGCAACTATAACTGCTCATTCATGAAACGGTTCATGCAAAGGGAATCTGTCGTAGCCATTACGAGACACTTTAATATCATACGTTACACGACACATAATCTTCTTACATAAAAACTACCGCCAGCAGAATAGACAGGCAAGGGAACGCCATTTTAAATGGATTTTTTTTTTTTGTTGACGGAGGTTCTTCACTCCTTTGTGACTGTAGAACGCCTCTCGGTGTAATAAGATTAAATCATAGAAATAAATAATACAAAAATTAATGAGCAAGAAAAAGGAGTTGAAAGAGAGACAAGTACAGAGCCAAAAGGTACAAGAAGTACTCTACAACATGGAAGAGCAAAAAAAGGAATTTTAGGACAAATTATAATAGACCAAGTCGTGGGCACAAATAATACAAGAAGTAATGGGAAAGCATAAGGAGTTGATAAAGAGACAAGTAAAGCCAAAAGGTAGAAGAAAGGGAACAACTCAATAAGCAATCAAATATAATCATCAAGTGGGTGAAAAACTTTAGTGAAGGGGAAGATACTAACAAGCTAGGAAAGGATTTCATATTAGATCAAGTGCAATGGAGAGGGAAGACCAATCAAGTAAGTAGAATTGGAAAATGGAAGGAGGGAGGGAGGGATAGGCAAATTTGAGTCACAATGGAAAATTATGGTGATAAAACAAGAGTGTTAAGAAATAGAGGCATATTGAGAGACTCAAAATACTACCTAGTTTAAGACTTAACTTTTGTACAATTAAAATAGAGAAATAAAAAATGGGAAAAATTAGAGGCAACAAGAAATAAGGGAAGATGGTGCACCTAAACAACGAGAAGGCCTATATCACAACTCATCAGACTCAGCAAATATGGATTATGGCTTTTCTAGAGGCATCTTATATTGGTAAGTTGGAACTGTAGGGATTACCCTTGGAGAAGGGGTTCTAAGTTAGGGCCCATAGCTAGAGATAGAGACACAATCATTTTGATGGAAACATTGAGCATGATGGGTGTGAGAAGGAAAAAATATGGAATAAAGCAACAAAAAATGACAAAGGTTATGAGGTATATAATGGTATTAATAAAAGAATTGTGGGATTGAAATATTAGAATGGAAAAACATGATGAAAATAAACAATACATTTGGATTAAAACCATTTAAAATAGCGTGAATATTATAAATGCATGTTACTTTGCTCCAAAGAACTCTAAATTGTATAAGAAACATGACCTAGACAATGAAGATCTTTATTTGTCCTTGAAGAGGGACATTTCAGACTATAATATATTCAAGGAGATATTGCTAGTAGGGGACTTTAATGCAAGGAAAACAAGTAAACAAGTCAACTTAAGAGGAAATAAGGAAGATCTATACAACCATCTTTGGATGGCAGAAGAAGAAAATTAGCAATGGGCTAAAGTCTCCAAAGATGCATAGAGAGAAATCACACTTTGGAGAAGAGTTACTAAGCTTAAATACAACATTCACAATTTTCTCATATGTAATAGGATGAGTAAAAGGGAGAAATTAGGAGAACATACATGCAAAACCTTCAATAGGTAGAGTATAATTAACTATATTATATGCTCACAAAATGCTATAACTAAAATATAAGAGCTAGAGGTAGAAGACTCTCTCATAGAGCTTAAATTAGATCACAATCTAATCTATGTAACTTCAATTACATGGAGATAGTCATCATGATGAGCATAATTGAGCCACCCAAAGTAATCCCTTACTCAAGGGAAATATCCTCTTGAATAAGAAAAACTAGCAAGCTTTCATAGCAAACATTCATTAGTAGGCAACAAGAGCCTGGCCTAACACTTCCATATATCTTACTGAAAGTGAGAGGCTAATGCACACTAGCTAAGAAGCCCCAAATACGTACAAAAGAGATTTAAATCCAAAATGAAGAAAAGAAATATCTTCCCATCAAACCCATGATGGTATGATGAAAAATGCAAGGGGACATGGAGGATGCTAAAAAACAAGCAAGTAGAACAAGGAAAAGCAAAAATTGTAGTGAGAACAAAAAAATAAGTATATAGAAGAACTAGAAGGAAGGAGTTGATCTACTTAGGGAAACATGAACCAAAGAGATTTTGGAAAGAGCTTTGTAAGGAAAAAGAATGTACAAAGAACAACATAATAGTAGGACAATGGTTAGAATTCACAAAACAATTATATGAATGTGAACACAAAAAGAATGCACCCCTACAATCAATACTGATAAATAATATTGTTGAGCATATAGGTTGTCATTGATGCGGTAAGACGTTTGATGTCAAAGGAGTTCTTTGTGTAAGGCTAAGTTGATAATCATACTTGTATTATCATTGTATTCCCCTCGACTTATCATTTTGAGTTGTAGAAGATTTGTTGATGCATGTTGTATGTTAGAAGTTCAGTTTGATCAGTGTTGGTAATTTTATTGTTAGGATACAAAATTAAGAAATATATATTATTAGTTTTGAGGAGTGTTTGTATGACTGTTGTATGCTTGCAATATTGTGCTTGCATCTATTCTCTATGATAGTGGCAGTTCGAAAGTCTATACCAAAATGTTTTAGTTTATTTCTTAGGGCAGAGATATTTCTCTAGAAATATAATTATGGTTTTCATTTCTTTCATAAATGCAGTTTTTCCCTGCGATTTTAGACCTACACTAGTTTTATCATATTCCAAAGTTTTTAGAGGATATGCTCAGCATACAAAAATATTGTAATGTCAGAAGGCTCTCTACGTCTATCTGTCAACTAGTTGGTGTTCAAGGCGTGTGTGATAATGGCTAGTAGCATGGAAATTCTAAATCTTGTGTGTGGTGTTAAGACATGACATGTGTAAGGTTTTTGTGGTAGCACATGGTATCATGTTCTTTTGGCGACAATTTCTTGTCTCTAGCTTTTTGATGATATCTTGTTTTTGAAAAACATACATTGTGGCGAAAAGTTATGCAAGTTTGAAAAAAAGGCCCAATTTGACCTTTAGGAGAGCCCTAGTGGCCCTCAGGGTGGTGTTGTTGGTAGCAGTGGGCATTGGGCAGTGATTGAGTAGAGGTGCAATGGTTGGAGGTAATAAACCATCACAATTTACGTTTGCACCTATTGTGGCTATGTGTTAAGTAGTTTAATGCCATGGATTACCCTAAAGACTATGATGGTTTCAATTTTAACTACACCGTTATTTAAATAGCCAATCACAATTAAGCAAATTGTTGATGGTTCCATTAACCTGTTGTAGCTCTAAAGGTCATGGGAGGCCCTAAGGCCACAATGGTTAAGCGTAGGGCTTAAATCCCTTAGGACTAGTGCTTGGTGCTATGAGTGTTGAGTGCTCATCACAACACTTTTAAGCGCTTTTTTTATTTTAATTTTTTTTTCCAACCCGTATGACTTGCAGCTCTAGGGGGCGTATGACCCTCCTGGAAAAAAATTTCCTCAACAACTCCTGGCTCCAAATATGGAAAAAAATTGTGTCAAAATTTGCCTCTTCAACCTCCTAAACACAATGAAAAGGTCCCTTTTGGGAAAAAATGATCCTACAAAAAGCTATTCACCAAATCTGAGCTTCAAACCCTTCTATTGTGTCATATGGTTGCCAAATTGAGTGAAACAAAAGCCAAATCTAATTTTCTCAAGCCTCTCGAACACAATGGGACAATAAAAAATGTTGTCACTATAGCCAAAATAATTGCAATTACTAGATCTCACTAAAAATGCATGCAAATATAGGGTTAACAGATCTTCATAATTCCTTTCTGATTCTCCAAAACATATTGAAACACAAGAGAAGAGCATACAAGAATTTACAAGATCATACAAAAACTCCAATCTCTTAATCAAGAATCCAAGTACTCAAAACTATCAAAATCTAAGCTCTGATATCATGTTAGAAATTTGAAATAGATTGAATAACCAAGATCTTTCTATGAGAGAGATAAGCTATAAAATTGTAAATGAAATAACACAGTTGCAGACTCAAAATTCCAAGAGATGTGCAAATGTCAAGATGACAAGATTACATTAGTAGCTCGAAGCAAATATGCAAAATAATGACTACATGAATCAAGGTACATGTATGCCAAAGTATGCAAGAGTATGCAAGAATATAAAAATACAAGCTAGGTAGTGAGTTTATATAGAACTAAGGAGATGATGGAGGTGGCAAATCCAATCAATAGGAATTGACCACCAATAACCACCAATATTAAATAAAGTGATGAAAAGATAAATGCTCCACCCTTTAAGGCTTGGAGTCAACTCATCACATTATCTCCTAGTTATTAAACAATAAATTCACTTTATTATCCTAAGCAAGCTTAATAAAAGTGTAGGAAAAAACTATAACTAAGAGAAAATAAATTAACCCACTAGGAAAATAAAAAATCTACACCAACATTATATTGGATGAGGTTGTTACATTGGATTACACTTGGGATCTTGTGATGATTTCTTCAGGGAAAACTTTAAGAAACCCCCCCCTCAGTGAAGGTGTAAAATCCTGGCGAATCTTGTATACTTCCCGATAAAAATATCAACTTTAGTGGAATTTTTTTTCGTTTTTTGGGAAAAAAAAATCTCAATTGGCAAATCTTTTTTAATCAGTAGAAGTCTATGGAAAATTCTGGTGAATTGCAAATTCTTTTAAACTGATAAAATATTTTCATTGGCAATCAAAATCTATTTTCAAACCTAGAAAAAATATCCATTGGCGAATTAAACCTGTTTTCAAAACAGAAAAAACAATTTTGTTAGCGATTTTTTTTTTTCAAACCAAAAAAATATATCCATTGGCGAATTAAACCTATTTTCAAATGCATAATAAAAAACATTGGCGAATCAATATAACCACGACCATTCGATGAATTTTTGATGGACGGTTGTAGTTGCATTCTGGAAGTAAATCTCTGAAGCACTAGATTTTTGAATTGAAACCTCTAGAATAACACTAGAATTGTTAGATTTTCACAAATCAATGGTTGAGATTTTATTAATTATTTAGGTATGCCAGTCATCGTGCTCTTGTTTACTGTTTAATATTGCCTAAGTCAGACCAAAATATTTTATGACAAAGCCTTAAATCTTAAGTCTTTAATCTTGAGGGTTGAGTCTCATCAACCTAGCGATGTCCCCATTTTAAATTATGCACGTGCATAAAGTTTGTTTTAAATGAAGGTTTGTTTGATGAATTTTCGATGGACGGCTATAGTTTCATTCCGGAAGTAAATCCTTGAAGTACTAGACTTGTGAATTGAAACCTCTGGAATAACACTAGAACCGTTAGATTTTCAGAAATCAATGGTTGATATTTTATTAATTATTTAGGTCTGTCGGTCATCATGCTCTTGTTTACCATTTAATATTGCCTAAGTCAGACCAAAATGTTTTATGACAAAGCCTTAAATCTTAAGTCTTTAATCCTGAGGGCCGAGTCTCGTCAACCTAGCGATGTCCCCATTTTAAATTATGCATGTGCATAAAGTTTGTTTTAAAAGAGGGGCTGCTTGATGAATTTTCGATAGGCGGCTATAGTTGCGTTCTAGAAGTAAATCCTTGAAGCACTAGACTTGTGAATTGAAACCTTTGGAATAACACTAGAACTATTAGATTTTCAGAAATAAATGGTTGAGATTTTATTAATTATTTAGGTATGTCAGTCATCATGCACTTATTTACTGTTTAATATTGCCTAAGTCAAGCCAAAATATTTTATGACAAAGCCTTAAATCTTAAGTCTTTAATCCTGAGGGTCAAGTCTTGTCAACCTAGCGATGTCCCCATTTTAAAAATAGCTTTATTTGCATGTGCACTATGCAGGCATCTTGTCATCTGTCTCGGGCATACCTTTTAAGCACTTGTTTTTAAAGATTCAAGTGTTGAAATAAATGTTAATTGTCACAACAATGATAGTGGTGAATTTAAAAATGAAAAGTGTGATGTCATACTCATTGTGTTTGTGCTAACCTCTATATATACTTCACCAACGTGATGTTCTTCATATCATTTATAATATATTTGGCTTTGATTTATTTCTTCTCTATTCTCAACTTAACTGAGATATTATGGATTCTTCATGGCGTGTCATGCTACCCAAATGTTTTTGGGAGAAAAGAAGGGACGATGCATACGACAGATGAAAGTTGGGTATGGTTTTTACAATTCCTTGTGTGCAAGTTGAGGATGCTATAAGAATAATTGTGGGTAGGGAATGGCTTCAGAACAACCCTCATGCTCTATATTATGAGGTAGCTTTAGATTTCTTGTCCAGTTGCATGGACATTTTTCTCGATAAATATTTGGTGAAGACGTTGGCAATATGTTATTTGCAACCTTTCATTTGCTCTATTTCTTTGTTGGAGTTGGTGCTGGAGCATTACAATTTTGAAAGTGGGTTATCGCCTATTGGTGGAATCTTCAATAAAGTGGAATTGCATGCTTCTACAATGCAGGCTCTTGCCCTGTTTAATATGAGATGGGGTCTGCTATGTGATATGAAAACTGAATCATTAAAGAGTGGTGTTTTGGAGGAAGGTTTTGGGTGATTCACTTTTCTTCTCTGTTGTTAGTTTGTTAACTTCGATTCACGTTCTAATCAAACACCCGGTTGAAGGCCTTAGCTAATGTTACAAAAAAAAATAGTAATGAATTGTGTGATGTGTCACGTCTCTATATTTTATTGTACAACGTAACAGTGCTTGTAATATGTACTTTATGATTGGTTTTTTGCCACAGTTAGTGACTTTTAGTTTTTGCCTTTTGGCTACGTTGGTTATGTACTAGCTACTATGTACTTATTCTTTCTAGCAATAGCTACTTAAATTAAAATAATTTTCGTGGCTCCATTCTTGTAAATCATTTTTGCTTTGGTCAATATAAAAATGTTAAATGTGGCTTTTAAAACTAATATAATTATCAACATATAGTTCCGATCATAAGTGAGCGAAATTTATTGTGACTTATTAGTGGACATTGATAATGATTAAGGTAAAACAAGACATTTAATTCTCTCTTTTCAATGTGTCAAATTACTCTACCTTTCATTTATTCTATTGAAATTCTCAATTTGGTTGCGGTACTACGGGCGGCGGTGCAGATTAATGCCATATGAATAGCTAGAGTGATTGATTGGATAGCTTTATATTGAAAACTGCATGATGTACTGTAGAATCATAGATGATGATGTGATTTAGTGAAACAAGATTTGTAATGATTTCATATCGTTTCCGTGGCACTGGTGATTTTGACAATTGACAACTTATTAGCTTGAGGTACAGTTTGCATGTAGCCAGGCTGTCAAATTCCAGATGCCAATCAAATTAAACATTTAAATTGTAAATGTTAGGCTTAAGTTACATGAACCTATTAAGTAGGATTTTTGGTTTGCGTGAATCACAATTAAGACTATACCTAACCTCACACGTGACACGTGTGAGGTGTACAAGGGACTAGGCTAGTAGTGGCACTTTTGGCAGCACTTTTGGCCCATAAATAAGGATAGTGAGCAAAACTGAAATCATTCATTGAATTGTCATAAGGGTTTTCATTTTGTAGGGTTAATAACTTAATAAGGATTCAGGAAGAAGATGATGCAGTATTATTGGGGATAATCTAAATTCTCCTACCTCCAATTATGTAGTTACAGAGTAAAAGACCAATTTCCCTCAAGTTCAGAATGGGTGGAATTGGAAAGAAGTTGATTTCGTTCACTTGACTTCTCAAACAGGTTTTGAACCAGGATGAGGAGCTCTGATGGAGATATGTGCTATCCTAGTGCATGGAAGCTGCAAGTAGAAGATGGGAATTGTTTTACTACCCCTCATCGTCTGCATGGTTGGCCAGGCAAGCCCCTTGAATTTATTTTCAGACACCATGGCCTACCAGGAAAGCCCCATACATTTATTTTCAATGCTCATCTTCTGCATGGGAGAAATTTTACAACCCTTCATCTTTTGCACGAGTCTGGTTCTGAAAGGGGCTAAGTACATTTTGTATCTTCACAGCTCCCATTTCTGCAGTTGGATTGGCCCCCCTTTCCCCATGCATTTATTTTCAGAGGGCATGGCTGACTCGACAAGTCCCATGTGTTTATTTTCAGAGCTCATGGTTGACCCGACAAGTCCTATTTATTTTCAGACAAACATGTATCACATTTACGTTTTCACCAACGGTCCAGCAGAAGCTTGGCACTTGTGCTTACATTTGTATTTGTACTATGTAATAATGTGACATTGTAATTTAGTTGTAATAAAATAAATGGTTGTGCTATTAATGTGACATTATAATTCATTTTACTAAGTCCTTTGTAAGTTAAGTTCTATTAATGGTTGTGCTATTAATGTGACATTGTAATTCATTTTATTAAGGCCTTTGCAACATTAAGTTTATGGCCCCTTGGCCTTGATGTCAATCCTAGCGTATTAAAGTTTAAAGCAACTTTAAAACACATGTTTATTATTTATATCATAAATTACTCAACCGTTCGATGAACATTTGATGTATGGTTATAGTTGCATTTCAGAATGAAATGCATAGAGTGCTAGGCTTGCGAACTTAAACCTCCAGAATCACCTTATAATCGTTAGATTAACAAAGATCAACAGTTTAAAATTTGTTGTCAATGCAAGAGTAAATCATAAATGACTTGTTTTAAATGTTGTTAGCCATGTACTAATTGTACTCTGTGTAGTCTGGAAGTAACACGTAGACGTTTTGGTTTCATTCACTTTATTATTAGAAAAAACAACACTTTCTATTGTTAAGTGATTTTATTTTAAATTTAGAGGTTCAGTACATGTGGAGATTTCAGTCTTCAGTTTGCTCATTGCAGTGCACCACCCTATTCTAGGTTCCACAGTTCCACTTCCAACAAATCCATTCTAGTAACCCAATTTCAACTTCAAGAATCAAAATTCAAAATCCGGGTAAGTTAAAGAATTCCTGCGGCTACGTTTCATCATTTGACATTTCTTAAAATCTTATTTTGTCAAAATTTGAAGTTTAGGTTTAGGGTTAAGAGGCTTAAGAATTAAGAAAAATTAAGGACTAATAGGGAATTCACAAATTTCACATTGTTGATTGTATCAACATGTCTACCACCAGTACCACTAGAGCAATGTCGGATAAAAAAATACATTATGCAAAATTGCTTAAAAGCCCAAGTTTCACTGATGAATACCATGATATTTATGATCCTGAAACCTATGGTAGGCATACCTCATAACTTAGATTTTCATCTCAGAATAATGATTCAAAGAAAATGCAAGTTAATATTATCAGTGCACCGTGGGTAACTGGATTAGGGAGCATGATGTTACATGAGGTTTTCCCTTGACCAAAATTTATCATGGTATGTGCCCTAAATTATGATGATAACAAAAGAAAAATTGTTAATAAAGATAGCAAAGAAGAATTGTTATCCATTAATGCAAAAGAACTTGGAAAAGTGTTGGCATTGGGGTTTACAACTGAAGAATTTGAAAATGTCCACATTGACCTAGAAAAGCTTGCTAGTGATTATGAAGCAGTGGATGAAATGGAGAAAAGTTCTTTCTTAAATAGAATAGTTCAAGATAGAAACAAATTGAAAGGTGATCATAAGACTCCTTATGATTTTGGATATTTTTAAACCATGGGTTCAGGATACTATTTCCATGCTAGCATTTTGCCTTAGACAGGATAACAATTTGGAAGTGGGTGCAAGCCTGCTTGAAATGGTATACAATATCCATTATCATGTTGCACATGTGAAATATAATTTTATTGGGAACATTGTAGAATCCATGCATAAACAATTTTTAATGATTAAAGGAGGTTCCACCAAGACATTTAGGTTCACAATCTACTTGTGATGTCTTTTTCTATTCAAATTTAGAGGAATGTTTCAAACCAACAAGCTTCAAATTCAGCCCTATAGTAATGCCGAGGAAAAGAAAATGGCTCCAGTATATGAATGGACCACTGTGATAAGGATGCATGATTCTTGAAAGAACTACAGTCATTTTGTAGACTACTTTTTGGCTCCATTGCATCAAAAATTTACAAATACTCCAATGCCTAGATTGTCTATGTCATGTAGAAACTGCATTCAACTAGGAAAATAAATACAATTGGTTGATTGGTACTTAATGAAAGAATATACTGTGCTAAGATTTTATGGATTAGAAGTACAACCATACAAACTTACAATACATGTGACATAAAGGTTTTTTTCTTTGGAATATGTAAGGACGATGCAGAGTACTGATGAACTACACTTTATCGGTCAGGGGAAGAAGACCTTATTTCCTTCTTTACCTTTTTCATGTGGAGGGATCACATTCGAGAGAAAAGCATTTAGTGTGGCACATGATCTTTGTTGGAAATTGTGCCTCAACTTGCTGGCTTGTATCTTTGTTCAAGTTTTCATTGTCGACTGATCGCTAGAGTTCCTAAGTTTGTAACCTTGTCGCGGAGTTTGGAAGTTTCGTAACTTCTTGACTTACCAATCTCCTTCATTGTTGCGGCATCGATGATTTCTATAACTTAAGAACCTTGTCGCAGAGTTTGGAAGTTTTATAACTTCCCAACTGACCGATCTCTTTCGTTGTTGCGGGGATCGGTAAATTCATAACTTGTATGCGGGAGTTATGAAGTTTGAGTTTTCTCCGACTGGGCAACAATGGTATCGGCTTGTCATGGGGATAGGTAAATTCGTAACTTGTATGTGGTGGTTATGAAGTTAACATTTTGAGCGACGCACCGATGGGTGTTCACTTTGGTGGGGCCATGCCGATGGTTGGTTTGACCATGGGTGTACGAGTGAGTTGGTAATCAAAAGGGCTAACTCATGGATACCTAAAGTCTTCGGGATTTTGTTTATAAACTAATGACTGTTAATATTCCCCGTCAATGTGGGATAATGTCATCGGTTGAGCTTCTTGGTGGTTGAGCGAACCGAATCGGTTTGGACAGTAGATTCCTGGAAATCGAAGGGTCAAAGTGAATATAGTAAGCATACCGATTGGGATTGTGTGTAGATCAAGAATAAAAAGTTTGGCGTCGGTTGAGCGGACTGTATGTTGAAGGAACATTGTAATAATGCTGTGATTGACTGTGGTTGGCTGATTGTAATGTTGTTGTGTAATATCAGAGAACTAATACCTGTGAAGAAGGGATCTGTAACTTTATTGTAATTTATTTTTATTGTGAATAAAGTGACTTCTCTTTGGTGGTGGGTTTTTCTCCCGAAAGGGTTTTCCCACATAAATCAGGTGTCTATTCTCTATCGATATTATTGTCTATTCTTTTATGTGTGAATCTTAATTCTCTATAATCTTGAAATTAAAAGTACTACATTATTTCCCTGTGAATTGACATTAGGAAAGTGATTTCCGCACTAGAGTCTTTCCTTACGAGTGGTATCAGAGTCTAGCTAGTTGTGTTATCCTTGTGGGTTGGTTGGGTTTTTTGTGTCATTTCTGTTTAGTGGGAGTCTTGTAGAAGTATGGTATTGTCAAATTATAGATTGAGATGGCACTAGCAATTACATCTGGAAAGATTGAAATTGAGAAATTCAATGGCAACAATTTTGAGTTGTGGAAACTCAAAATGGAAGATCTGTTGGTTGATCGTGATCTTTGGATGGCTGTGTCTGGAACGAAACCTTCTGGCATGAAGCAAGAAGATTGGGATCTTGTAGATCAAAAATCAAAGGGGCTGATAAGACTCTGTTCTTCTTAATGTGCATGAACAGAAGATTGCAGCCTCCTTGTGGAAAAGACTTGGAGATATTTATTAGGGAAAGTCCTTGGTAAACAAGTTGTTCTTGAGGAAGAAGTTGTATTCTTTGAAAATATAGGAAGGAGTGTCTGTTGCTGATCACTTGAATACTTTTAACATGTTGATTGCTCAGTTAACATCTGTGGGTGTGAAGACTAAAGAAGAAGATCATTGTATGTTGTTGTTATGTTCTTTTCCTGATTCTTGGGATCACTTGGTGATGGCCATTGGGAGTACAACATCCACTTTTAAGATGGAAGATGTTGTTGCTTCTTTATTATCAAAAGAAATGAGAAGAAAATCTTCTAATATGGCGAAGGAGGCTCTTGTTGTTCGAGGCCGATCAAAAGAAAAAGGCACTAGAAGAAGGACATGAAATCCAAATCGAAATCAAAAGGGAGATCAAAGTCTCCTGGAAAAAAGTACAAGGTGAAGTGTTGGAACTGTGGACAGCTTGGTCATGTTCGAAAGGATTGCAAAGAGGAGAAAAAGAAGAACTCTTCTAACAATGATTCTTCTTAGAGCGAAGTGGATGCCTTCATTGCAGCCTTGGCAACTCAGGCATCAGATGAGGTCTGGCTGATTGATTCTGGAGCATCTTTCCACATGAAATCTCATAAAGACTGGTTAACAAAGTATGAAAAATACGATGGTGGAAAGGTGTACTTGGCAAGTGATTCATCCATGGATATTGTTGGTTGTGGAAGAGTCAGAATTCGGTTCCCTGATGGAAGGGTGAAGGGAATCAATGATGTTACGCATATACCAGGTTTGGCTCGAAATTTACTTTCTGTTAGTAGGTTGAATGATGCTCGTGTACAGGTCTCTTTCTCTAATGGTGTTTGTAAGATGACAAGAGGCTCTATGTTGCTGGAAAAGGGTGCTCGAATTGGTACTTTATATAAGTTGGAAGCAAATGCAATTCAATGCAACAGTGCTTCTGAAAAACCATGTAAATCTATAGGGAAAGAGGTGATTGTTTTAGCAGGAGCTAATTCTTTGGAGATGAAGCTTCCAGCTGAGAAAACAATGTTGTGGCATCACAAGCTAGGCCACATTAGAGAAAGAGGTTTAAGAACCTTGAAAAATAAAAACTTGGTTGAAGGGCTTGATTACTGTAACCTTGAATTCAAATTTTGTGAGCATTGTATATATGGTAAACAACACCATGTTTCATTTTATTCTTGTCCTCATAAATATTCTAGTATACTTGATTACATTCATTTTGATGTGTTTGGTCCAGTAAATGTTCCTTTGTTATCAAATTCTAAATATTATGTTTCTTTTATTGATGACTATTCAAGAAGGGAATTTGTGTATTTTTTAAAGAGTAAATCAGAAGTGTTTAGTCATTTTAAGGAATTTAAAAACCTTGTGGAAAATCATACTAGAAGGAAAATAAAAATTTTAAGGACTGACAATGGCGGTGAGTTTTGTTCTGATGAGTTCGAAAGGTACTATAAAGATCATGGAATTAAAAGACATAAGACTACACCCTATACTCTGTAGCAAAATGGAGTTGTTGAAAGGTTCAACAGGAAAGTGATGGAAAGATTACGAAGTATGTTGAGCAGTGCTGGCTTGGAGGAGAAGTTTTGGGTTGAGGCAGTTGCAACAACATGTTATTTATTAAATTGTTCTCCTAATTTTGCTCTTGTTGAGAAGACACCTTTGGAAGTATGGTCTGGTAAGAAGCCCTCTCTTAGACAAATTAGATTTTTTGGTTGTGAGGCATATGCATATGTGCCAAATGAAAAAAGATCTAAGTTGGAGAACAAAGTTGTTAAATGTATATTTATTGGCTATAGTGCTGGCATAAAAGGATACAAGCTTTGGAACCCTGTGACTGAGAAGGTTTTGTACAACAAAAATGTTATTTTTCATGAGTTGAAGCCTTCTACTTTGGATCTGTAGTTAGAGATAAAATCAGAAAATAAAAAGGATGTAGTTGAAATTCCTCCAACACTAGATAAAGAGGAATTCAAAATTCAAAATGTACCTAAATTTGAGGAGAGCTTGAGTAGTTCTGAGAGTTCTGAAGAAGAAGAACAACCTCAGCCTCAGCCCTTGAGGAGATCAACACATGAAAGAAAGCAACCTAATAGGTATGGGTTTTCTATGTTAGATTCTACTTGTGCCTATGCTTTGATTACTAGCACTGATGAGCCTAGGACTGTTAAAAAGGCAATTAATATGCCTGATGTGAACTCTTGGCTGGAAGCCATGAATGAAGAAATGACATCATTAGAAAAAAATGACACTTGGAGTTTGGTGCGCTTTCCTGAAGGCAGAAAAGCTATTGGCTATAAATGGATATTTAAAAAAGAAAATAGGTCTGGATGGTAGTGTTGAAAAGTATAAGGCGAGGTTGGTTGCGAAAGGTTATTCCCAGGTAGAGGGAATTGATTATGGAGAAATCTTTTCTCTTGTAGCTAAGTTGGCATCTATCAGATTTCTTCTATCACTTGCAATAGCGTATGACTTAGAGATTGAACAGATGGATGTGAAGACAACATTTCTTCATGGTGATCTTGAAGAAGAAATTTATATGTCCCAACCTGAGCACTATGTGGAAAAAGGTAAAGAACATCTGGTATGCAAGTTGAAAAAATCTTTGTATGGATTAAAAAAATCTCCTAGAATGTGGTACCAGAAGTTTGACAAATTTGTTTTGTCTTTGGGATTTGTAAGATCAAAATCTGATCATTGTGTATATTTCAAATTTGAAAATGATTGTGTCTTAGTTATTTACCTATATGTGGATGACATGTTGTTCATTGGGAATAGTAAGCTTATGATTTCTGATCTAAAATCTTAGTTGTCTGTAAATTTCAAAATGAAAGGTCTTGGTGCAGCCAGGTATATTCTTGGGATGGAAATAACCAGGGACAGAAAGAGCAGAAAACTTTGGCTCAACCAGAGTAAGTATATTAACATTTTTTTGGAGAGATTTAGTATGGTTGATTGCAAGCAGCTAGTTGTTCCAGTTTTGCAGGGAACGAAACTATCTATTGAAAATTGTCCAAAATATCCTACTAAGATGGAGGACATGACCAGAGTGCCTTATGCAAGTACACTTGGCAGCTTAATGTATGCAATGGTCTGCACAAGGCCAAACATTGCCCAAGCAGTGGGAGTTCTTAGCCGGTTTATGGAAAATCCAGGAAGGCCACATTGGGATGTTGTGAAAAGAGTTTTTAGATATTTAAAAGGTACATCACAATACGCTTTGTGTTATCATGGTAACTCAATTGGATCACAACATTCTCTCAGCATTAGAGGTTATGTAGATTCTGATTGGGCAGGGGACTTTGACAGCCATAGATCCACTAGTGGATATATTTTCATGGTGAATGGTGGTGCAATTAGTTGGATGAGTAAGTGGTAGGCTATAATCGCTCTATCCACTACTGAAGTTGAATACATGGCAACAACACACACCTGCAAAGAAGCTATACGGCTTAAACATTTGTGTTTTGATGTTGGGTTCAGTACAAGGAAAATTTTAATTTGCTATGACAGTCAAAGTGCTATTTGTTTGGAAAAAATCCAACTTTCCATGCCAGGACAAAACATATTGATGTGCAATATCACTTTGTACGAGATATGGTGGAGGATGGAAAGTTTTGTTTAGAAAAGGTGGATACTCTGAAAAATGTTGCAGATGTGTTGACAAAGCCCGTGAACACAGAAAATTACAGGTGGTGTGTTAGTTCGATGGGCCTTGGAGCCCATGACCTTCATTAACTTCGAGTTTGGAGGAAGCCAATAATTCTTCATCAAGTGGGAGATTAATGGAAATTGTGCCTCAACTTGTTGGCTTGTATCTTTGTTCAAGTCTTCATTGTCGGCCGATCATTGGAGTTCCTAAGTTTGTAACCTTGTCACAAATTTTGGAAGTTTCATAACTTCTCGACTGACCGATCTCCTTCATTGTTGTGGCATCGGTGATTTCTGTAACTTAAGAACCTTGTTGCGGAGTTTGGAAGTTTTGTAACTTCCTGACTGACCGATCTCCTTCGTTGTCACGACATCGGTGATTTCTGTAACTTAAGAACCTTGTCACGGAGTTTGGAAGTTTCATAACTTCCCGACTGACCGATCTCCTTTGTTGTCACGGGGATCGGTAAATTCATAACGTGTATGCGAGAGTTATGAAGTTTGAGTTTTCTCCGGTTGGGCGACAGTGGTATCATCTTGTCGTGGGGATCGGTAAATTCGTAACTTGTATGTGGTGGTTATGAAGTTAACATTTTGAGCGACGCGCCGATGAGTGTTCACTTTGGTGGGGCCATGCTGATGGCTGGTTTGACCATGGGTGTACGAGTGAGTTGGTAATCGAAAGGGATAACTCATGGACACCTAAAGTCTTCGGGATTTTGTTTATAAACTAATGACTGTTAATATTCCCCATCAATGTGGGATAATGTTGTCGATTGAGCTTCTTGGCGGTTGAGCGAATCGAATTGGTTTGGACAATAGATTCCTGGAAATTGAAGGTTCGAAGTGAATATAGTAAGAAGACCGATTGGTATTGTGTGTAGAGCAAGAAGAAAAAATTTGGCATCGGTTGAGCAGACTATATGTTGAAAGAACATTGTAATAGTGCTGCAATTGACTGTGGTTGGCCAATTGTAAGGCTGTTGTGTAATATCAGAGAACTAATACCTGTGAAGGAGGGATCTATAACTTTATTGTAATTTTTTTTTACTATGAATAAAGTGACTTCTCTTTGGTGGTTGGTTTTTCTCCTGAAGGGTTTTCCCACTTAAATCAGGTGTCTATTCTTTGTCGATATTATTGTCTATTATTTTATGTGTGAATCTTAATGCTCTGTAATCTTGAAATTAAAAGTACTCCTACATTATTTCCCTGTGAATTGACATTAGGAAAGCGATTTTCGCACTAGAGTCTTTCCTTACAATCTTTTTATTTTTTTAAATTTTGATGCTATCTGTCACTGGCAGTATGATCCATTTGACACCATTAAATCAATGATTATGCTCAATAAGAATTTTGGAAGTAGAATTCAACATCAAAGTAAACCCTTGCTTGAAAACTTGAGAAACAAGGATTCTTGGGATGAGGTCAAAATAGCAATGGAGAAGAGTGCTGTTGAGAATGGTATTTCTTTTGAACAATTGTTAGCAAAAATTATGGAATTACATAGAAAGACAATTAGGAGGTACAACAATTTTTATGAAAAAATTCATAAACCATCTAGTAGAGTAAAAATGCTAGATTCTCTAGAGAAGGAAGTTACAGAAAAAAATTGGTCATGATAAAAAATTACTGCCCTCTCGTCTATGAGGAAGGAGCTAGGTGATCCAAGAGCTCTTAGAGAGTATGGAGATAATGAAGATCATGAGTTTAGAAAATTGTGGAATATAGAGCATCCAGATGAATGAGAAGATAAAGAAAGTGATGACGAATCTAATGATGATAGGGAAGAAGAAAGCCATGTCAATTTCAAACTTGGTTTAAGTGAAGCCACAAAAGAAGCATGTTGACATATCCGAAGGAAAAACAACGTGCAAACATAATATTGCTATTTGTTTCTCCTAAAAGAGAAAGATAATCACCTGGATATCTTAGCTCCCAATGTCTTTGTAGTTGGTTCTCAACTGTGCTAATGTTGCTCAGTGGTCAATGTAACAGTAATGTTCAAGGGGCCTGCTGGTGTTGAGCTTCTAGATTGTTCTAAGATCAAGCATGAAGTTAAACCTATTTTAATTGGGGTTTTAAAGAAATGAAAAAAAGATAGATCAGAGCTTTGGAATAGAAAAGAATGATAATTCATCCAATTAATGAGACTTGTTAGCTTTCAAGGAACTCCTAATTAAGACTGCAAAACAAAATTAACTTGTGATTAACACACAGTTTCATTCATTCACAATGTTGATTTCAATAACAGATTGCAAGTTACCATTTAAACAAAACATAGAATCAAACTTCATTCTTTGAAAGCCTCTCAAAATCAAATGATCAAATCAAGACAAACATCATTCTGGAACACAACATGAAGTAGATTTTTATCTGGTTGCTTCTACTGCTAATAAAATAGATAAACAACATTTACAAATCTGGCACAATCACCAATGTACAGAAAATCCATGACTCCAAATTGTTTCCATCTATATTAAGAAAATGGGAAAGATACATTATTGGCTTCTACTAAATCTAATTCCTAACCAAGAAGGAAAAAGAAGCTCCTATCTCAAGAATTAAGATGCAGCTCTATCTCTTCTTCAGAAAATTCCTATTCTTGAAAATCTATCTCTAGACTTGTCTACTCTATTATCTCCTCTATTTCTGCTAACTTCTTCCAACTAACTTTCTAACCCTTTACAAAGAGGCAAGAATGCCATATATACAGAGTGTATAAAAAATAATGCACTGGCCCCTAATTTTAGGGTTTACAAAATATCTCACTTGGTTGCAGGAGGGTCGATCCTCAGATCTTTTGAATATAGTTAATGCTGCCTTGAATTGCATCCTCGCTGTCCATGTTGGTGAAAGATTGTTCAAGGGATGATCTACAGATCTATTGTAGCTACAACATTAACTCTAGCCTTCATTTCCATCTTTGAACTCCTTTGCAGAGCTACCTTGAATGCCCTAAAGCATTGTCATTAATACCGATCTACATTTTGGCAATAGACCTCACAACTGTCCCTGTGACTCGCGGTTGTTTCTTTCCTTTGACTTCCTTCCTGCTCTAGATTTTTTTGCACGTGGACTATCTCTGGAAGCAGCATCGGGCCTCTCTTTAGATCTAAACACCATCGTTCCTGAGTCGATCCATCGCCTTGATCTCAGAATGAGTCCATGTCATTTGTATTCTGACGATCTTCCTCACAGGGGTAGTCAATAAGTCAATGGCTCACTTTAGTTCCTTTCGATTGGGCGAACAAACGCCACGCCAGATTTCTGGGTAGTCAAAGGTCATTCGAATAGAATTGCATGTCGGTGAGACACTACTCGTGTCTCCCTGATGCGATTATACCTCATAGCGGCCATTGACGTAACATGTGATAGTCGGCGAGACCTTTTAGCGAGCTACATAAGTCATATCGATGCCACAAAACCTATCGGCAAGACAACATTCCCTCGACAAGACCTCCCAGTGAGCCTTTCTTTCTTTGGCGAGCACACCCACATTCGACAAAACATCAGAGGGTCGGAAAGATGCTACCCTGAAGTCTCTCTGTCTTGGCAAGACCATCGCACTCGGGAAGACATCTCCTCGAGCCCTAATCATCCACTCAGAGCTTCTTCGAGCTCATTCTTATTCCCCGAGCTCAAGCCCCCTTCTACTTCGGCAAGACTTCTTCAAGTTGGTGGGACACCTTGCCGAGTTCGAGATCTCTCGGCGAGCTCATCTTATGTCAGGGAGATCTCCATTTGTCGGCGAGACCTTATGCCGAAGGCATACCCCTTTCACCGAGACCTCGCTGTATCGGCAGAATCTTTCGCTGAAAACATTCATTCTTCCCGGGCTCATTTCATTTCGGTGAGACCTCGCTGTATCGGTGAGAGCCTATGCCAAGCTCTAAAAATTACACCGAAGGGAGAATCCCCTTTTGGCGAGACTTTTCTCTTTCGGCCAGACCTCATGCGGAACACAAATCCTTTGCTCGATGCCATGTCATTTCGGCAAGAGTTCACCCTGTTGATGAGACCTCTTGCCGATACCACCATCCTTCGTTGAGACCCCCGTCTATCAGTGGGACTTCTAACTATCAAGGAGAAATCTCCCCGATAACGCCTCCTGTCGCCGAGACATCTCTGAGTCGGCAAGATCTTATGTCGAACCCTAAATCTTTCAGCGAACTCATCTAGCCTCGGTGAGATTTCATTCTGTTGGTAAGACTCTCCGTGGTCGGGGAGACCTTTCGCTGAGGGAAAACCTCTTTTGCTGAAATATCCTGCAGTCGCCCAGACATCATGCCGAAGGGAGAACCTTCAGCGAAACATATGCTAGTCGGCCAGACCTCCTGCCAAAGGAAAAATCATTCACCAAACTCAAAACTTTCAGTGGGACCTCCTTCTGTTGGTAGGACATGATGTCGAAGGCGTACCCCCTTTCGCGAGGGCTCATTTTACTTTGGGGAGACCTTTTTAGTTCACCGAGACCCTACACCGAATGTAAAACCTTCTCTGAGAGCCCCTGCGAACAATTATCGGCAAGAGGTTCATCTGTTGGTGAGACCTCTCAATGATGCAAACCCCCTTTCGCTGAGACCTCCTCTGATTGGTGAGACATTACATCGATCGAGCCTTCCTTTTGCTGAACCAAAAGCACCTCGGGGAGACCGTAGCATGTTGGCCAGACCTTATGCCGAAGGCATAACCCCTTCGCCGAGACTTTACCGCCGCGGTAGGACATCTCCTTGATCTGAACCTTGTACACAAGGGTCGGCGTGACTGCTTTCCAAATAGAGAGACATATGAATCCTCATGGCGATTGAAAAGTCTGGGCGACCGATGGATCCAAAATGAATAGAACGCACTGCTAGTCGGCAAGACATCTCCAGGGTCTTGTTGACTTTCCTCCTAGAGGAATTTTATGCCAAACTAGATGGGGGATACTTTCCAATTGAGCTCCCTGAGAAACATCATCATGTGCATGATTCAATCCTGCAAAAAAAATGCCTCCATTAGTCCCAAAGCATATAAAATACACTATTGTTCATCATGCCTTGAATTTTAACAAGAAGAAACCCAACTCTGATTGAGGAAAAACCAACACTTAATAGAACAAGAAGACAAACTCAGGAGGAAAACAGAAGAACTCCCAAGGTCAAAGAAAATAGTAGAGGTAACGAAACCAAAAGAGAAGGGGGACCCATTTTGTTCTAGAATAAAATGGGGTGGTTATGCAAGGCATAACAAATCGTGACTCGGCTGGAAAAATGGTTTAACCATTTTCAAGAAGCTGAAGGATTCAGCTACTCAGAACTTGTGGTTCATTAACATCACAACTCCAGTTGGGTCATTTTTAGTAACCAAGGCTGAGCTAGAATCTCAAATGTAAATCAATCAATAGCCACCCCTGAATCTATGTGTGTGCTTGATTGTGCATCATTCCTTTATAAAGTTTTCTTTATCTTTCGAACAACAATGTGTAAGATTCAAACTACATGAGTTGATTCCCTTTAGTTGTCGTGCAATGATATCCTGGGCATTGCTCCACTGCCAGTCAGGCGTCCATAGCCCCGACGGAGATACCTCTAGTTTTCTCATAGTATTGCTCTACTGCCAGTCAGGCGTCCATAGCCCTGGTAAAGATACTGGAATCACCCATTCATATTGAGTCCTCTTTTCTCTTTTCTCTTTAGATAATTCTCTCCCCTTTTTTTTTCTTTTCCCATAGAGTTTCAAATATTTCATTCAATTTTTTTTTTCAATATGTCAGATGTTTAACATCTGTTCTGGGTTGAAAACTACCATGGACCTCATAATAGCACTTGGGAGATCATATTTTTCACTCAGATCTTACAACACTATCACCTTAGGACAAATATACCATTACAAGAGTGGTGCAGGAGCACCTGGGAAACATGGGTTTTCCTGAAGTCTAGAAGGAAGTTCAAATTTTATTGTGATATCTTGGGGTCATGTTGACCATTTAGCTAGTTTTTGTTGTTTTGAATAAAACTTGATCTATTATGATCAATGGAGTGGGAGGTGAAAATCATGAATGGGTTTTGAAGCTCTAAGTTGTCTTGGTTACCAACCTTGTCAAAGGTTTGAAAATACATTGGGTTTTATAAATTGTTTCATTAGGTCATCTATGGGCTCGACCCAAGCATCTAAATTGTTTTGGATACCTATTCAAGACATGGCTCGAACATGAGATAGGGTTGGAGGCATTTTTGTTATAGTGATATTTTGCAAAGTTGAAGGAAACAGCGTTTGGAGGGATAGATTTCTGTGTTTAGTTTTTAAACTAAGCTTTAATGGAGTAACTCTGCTATTTTTTTGTTTCTAGAATGTAGTGTTAACTTTGTTCAAGCTTGGTGTTCTTTTCATTTACCTTTGTAAATCATTTTCATCTTTTATCTGTACATAGTTTGATTATTGTCTTTTTCAGGCCTGTAACAGGCAGTTTTGAAAGAATGGAGTCCTAGAGCACCTTCCCACCGTACAAATTGTACAGCCCTTTGGGATTTGTGTGTAGGCTCCCTTAGTGTAAATATGGTAGTTAGTAGATTTTGTGGTAGTGTAGGAGACGCTAGCAAAGCTTTTCCCTAGGCGAGCCAGTGCAGGTCCGGTTAGGGCAGACTTGGAGAAAAAGTCACATAACTTGCAAGGGAAATGAGATTTTTGAGAAATTATTTTTTGTGAATTTTCTTGAGGGTCTTAGCTATGCTGGGAGGTTAGGAGGAGGTTCCAACAAGTTGTTTGGAGGGAGAACTCTTTGACAGTCTGAAACAACATTGAGAAAGCTTAAAAACCCTAGCTTTTTGACCATTTTGGTGTATGGACAGTGTACGACCTGAGCATACTTGAAACCCTAAAAATATTGGAGGTGAGGGCATGAGAAACACAAACCCTAAGCAAAGAGTCTTGGTCCTTTGGTGGGTTTAGGTTAAAATTACATTTTACCCCTGTTCAGAGACCTAATTGGGGGCTCAAGGCTTGTAGCCTTTCCTAACCCTAGGAGAAGGATTGTGGAAGCGATGGTAAATGGGAGTCTTGAGAAGCTACAAGAACCCTAGGTAGAGTGCTCTGAATCTATTTAAATGTGTTACACCTCTGCAAGTTAACAAGTTGAATGTGGAGAGAATTTGGTCTTTAAGGAAGAGTAAGGGCCAATGGAGAGTATATGGCAATGCACCAAGGTTGGCTTGGTAGAAGGACAACTTATTGATAGTGGGGTTGGCCAATAGAAATAGTGGCACCTAGACCTGAGGCAGGACCACTGGTACAAGGTGGAAGAGACACCTAGGAGTTCCTAGGAGCAAGGACTCAGAGCACGGGGCAGTGAGTGCCTCATCCAACCCCTCCCTATCAAAGAGGAGATGATCTTGATGATTTATGACAGATTCAGAGGGAGTTGATGAAGATTATTTACTTTGTACCTTGTTTTCAAGACTTTCCACAATTCTTATTGATAATGAGCACAAAACAATGAGCTTAGGACAAAATCACCCAATCAACAAACTTGAAAATATCTAAACCACTTCTCTCCTAATAACCAAAGTACACTTCAGATAACAACCCACTATTTAAAGGTGGAAAGAATAGATGAACCCCAAAGAACAAAAGCAAGATAGAAACCAAACAACAAAGGAAACAAAAAGGATAGAAAGAAAGAACAAATAAACAAACAACAGAGCTATTTACATGCAGAAAAGCAAACTATTTACAAACAAAAAAACAAACAAACTACTTACAAACTAAAAACAAGAGGACACAGGAAAAGGAAAACAACAAAACAAAGGAAAACTAACTAAACCAAAAACCAACACTAACCAATCCTAATCCTAAACTAACTCCAAAGCTAAGCCTTACAAACACAAAACTGTAAAAATTTGTACATTGACTTGACTGATTTTTCATTATGTGCAGCAATCTTAACCTACTAGGCATAGTTCTAAACCTAGCAAATTTATCTTTATACTCAGAAATATGAAGTTTATGTGCAATAAGTTCATTCTGAGGGCATAAAGCCTGAAATATTATCAGTTGTGGGTTCTCAGTTTTGTCATGATTTACCCACAAACACGTTTTACTATCCCCAATTCCATAATCAAATTGAAAATCATTAAAACACAGAGGATAATGAAAGGATACCACCTGATTCAAAATATTTCTAGTTACTAATGCAGACTTGTGTTGTATGAACTCCTTCTCTTGAGGTCTCAGCTCATGGAACACCACTGAAACAAGGTTTGTCTTGTAGCTGGGATATTCACTAACCAACATCTCTGTATTCATCTCGGGTGTAGAGTTAATTTTTTTTTGGATTTCTTGAGATGAAGTCTCACTTTCAACATTCTCTTGAAACATGTCACCCCCAAGAGTTTGAGAATCTGCATCCAGCTTATCACCATTGATGTCAGGGATACTGGCACACGGTGAACAAGGATTTCCTTTGAACTCATTTGAGTGCACAGAGTCAAATTTAGGAAAGCACTTTCTCAATTCATATTTCTGCACATCATCAACAAGAACATGCCATTCAACATCAAATTTATCAGTATTAAGATCAAATTCATTGGTGGATGCTAAGCAAAGACTCTCTTTAACCAACACATTTGAGTAAATAGAATAAAAACCAAGAAAATACTCCCTTGTCTCATTCCCTTTGTCATGTTGAAGGGATTCAACCTCTGAGATAACATCTTGGTCCTTTTCTTGGCATTCCTCTGCTTCATCTAAATGTACCCTATCATGAATTTCTTCAGGGAACACTTGACTGATCTGCACATCAACTCAAAATCTTTCCCTTAAAATTTCATTTTGGCATTTAAGTCCTTGTCTTTGACCACAAGATTCATTGGCAATCTCATCTTGAAGTGTGTTATCTGTTTCAATCTGTCCACTACTTAAATCAGTAGAGTCATCTTCTTGTGTTAACCCATCAAGGTGTGTTTCTTCCATATTCACCATCATGAAAGAATCTACGAATGCATCAATGAATTCATTCTCCACTTCTATCAAGCCCTTACTAGGTGGAGGAGTTTCATCAGTTGTTGAATCCATCTCAATGCAAGGATCAAGGTCATGAAAAGATAGGGAAGAATTAAACCACTTCACTTAGTTAGTCTCAGATCATTTTGGATGGATTGATTATCATTTTCATGTGTGCTAGTTGTTTCATTCTCCTCGTTGAGGGGATACGTACTCCAAGGATCCTCCATAATTATTCCTTCAATAGTGATTAGTTTCTTGAAATATAACTCCATCCTACCTAGGAAAACATGGCAGTCCATCTGAGAGTGTTGATTAGTTCGATGTATCCTACATCCACTTGGCCCAACAAGTTTTGATAGTTTCAGATCTCCTAGCTCTTCTAATTTATCCCTTATTCGATTTTTCATATGAGGGATATCAATCCAACATGAACCATGTTCCTTTATCTATTCCTCATCACCCTGATTCTCATCTTGATCAGAAGAGTTGTTCAAATCGTTGGAAGGTATTGTTGATTTCTCGTGACAACAATCCCGTATTAATACCTCATCTCCTTCAAAGCCATCGTTAGTACTAACATTTTCAAAAAAGCTAGATTCTATCTTGAGATTTCCATTATGCTCTAAATTTACATCCATTTCATGATTTTTACCAAACAAGTCATCAAAATTATATACTTTCTCATCAAATGTTTCATCCACAACTTCATTGTGATGTAATGGACTATGCTTTGGAATATGACCAAAAAGAGATGATATGGTCACAATTTCATTGTCAAGTGGAGTACTTAACTCTGTGATTGGATTTTGCAGAGATGAGTTCTCCCAGTGGTCTTGTGTGCAATTGACCTGATGTGGGGTGTCAAGGAATGTGGCACTTGGAACCTTAGGAAGGTCATAGCTACTTGGTGAGACTAATTGCACCTAGGTAGGGATGGTGGGTGAAGTGGCATAAGGCTGCAGATGATGGTAGTTTGCAAGCATAAGAGGATTATAACCCTAGGTTTGGTTATCTGAATTTCTAGTGTCACCTCCAAATTGTGCCAATAAGAGAGCTTTGTTCAATGCATCATGCAAGGATGTAGCCTCACCACAACATCTGACTTTGGTTGAAAATGAAAGGTTTAAACCCCAATAGTAATGTTCTATCAGTACATGATCATCAACAACCAAATATAAAGATTGAACCCTTTGATACATAAACAAAAATCTATGGTTAAATTGATAGATGAGTTCTAATGGTATCCTTTTCGTAGCTGCAAATTCATGTAATGGGCACAGTGTATGAGGATCAAACTAATCTAAGAATAAGATTTCTAATTCTATCCATGAATAAATAGATTCTAGTGGTAGATTATCATACCATTGCCTTGCTGTACCTTGAAGTGTTTTGAAAAATAGCTGGCATACGACATCCTCATGCTGAACCTGGAGAAAAGTAAATACACACCTACAAATTTCAACATGTTCAGAAGCATTTTAGCCAGTGTTAGGGAAAAATAAAGGAAGCCTATCATATAGGTGACCAGGGATTTCATGGAAAAATCCTGGTGTATACAAAGGGCTACCCATCAGAGCTAGGTTTTCCAAGATCTAACCCACTCCAACTCACAACAATCCAAAATTTCTCGAGGCCCTCCTTCTAGCGCTAGTTTTGTTGACGTGTCCGAAGGCACAACAACGTGCAAACATAATATTGCTATTATGTTTCTCCTGGAAGAGAAAGATAATCACATGGATATCTTAGCTCCCAATGTCTTTGTAGTTGGTTCTCAACTGTGCTAATGTTGCTCAGTGGTCAATGTAACAGTAATGTTCAAGGGGCCTGCTGGTGTTGAGCTTCTAGATTGTTCTAAGATCAAGCATGAAGTTAAACCTATTTTAATTGGGGTTTTAAAGAAATGAAAAAAAGATAGATCAGAGCTTTGGAATAGAAAAGAATGATAATTCATCCAATTAATGAGACTTGTTAGCTTTCAAGGAACTCCTAATTAAGACTGCAAAACAAAATTAACTTGTGATTAACACACAGTTTCATTCATTCACAATGCCAATTTCAATAATAGATTGCAAGTTACCATTTAAACAAAACATAGAATCAAACTTCATTCCTTGAAAGCCTCTCAAAATCAAATGATCAACTCAAGACAAACATAATTCTGGAACACAACATGAAGTAGATTTTTATCTGGTTGCTTCTACTGCTAATAAAATAGATAAGCAACATTTACAAATCTAGCACAATCACCAGTGTACAAAAAATCCATGACTCCAAATTGTTTCCATCTATATTAAGAAAATGAGAAAGATACATTATTGGCTTCTACAAAATCTAACTCCTAACCAAAAAGGCAAAATAAGCTCCTATATCGAGAATCAGGATGCAACTCTGTCTCTTCTTCAAAAAATTCCTATTCTTGAAAATCTATCTCTAGACTTGTCTACTCTATTATCTCCTCTATTTCTGCTAACTTCTTCCAACTAACTTTCTAACCCTTTACAAAGAGGAAAGAATGCCATATATACAGAGTGTATAAAAAAGAATGTGCTGGCCCGTGATTTTAGGGTTTACAAAATATCTCACTTGGTTGCAGGAGGGTCGACCCTCAAATCTTTTGAATATAGTTAATGCTGCCTTGAATTGCATCCTCGTTGTCCATGTTGGTGAAAGATTGTTTAGGGGATGATCTGTAGATCTTTTGCAACTACAACATTAACTCTAGCCTTCGTGTCCATCTTCGAACTCCTTCGCAGAGCTGCCTTGAATTCCCTAAAGCATTGTCATTAATACCGATCTGCCTTTCGCCAATAGACCTCACAACTGTCCCTGTGACTCGTGTTTGTTTCTTTCCTTCGAATTCCTTCCTACTCTAGATCTTTCTACACGTTGACTATCTTTGGAAGCAACATCGGGCCTCTCTTTAGATCTAAACACCATCATTCCTGAGTCGATCCATCGCCTTGATCTTAGAATGAGTCCATGTTGTTTGTATTTTGACGATCTTCCTCATAGGGGTAATCAATAAGTCAATGGCTCACTTTAGTTCCTTTCGATTGGGCGAACAAACACCACGCTAGATTTCCGGGTAGTCAAAGGTCATTCGAATGGAATCACATGTCGGTGAGACACTAATCGTGTCTCCCCGATGTGATTATACCTCATAGCGGCCATTAGTGTAACATGTGACAGTCGGCGAGACCTTTTAGCGAGCTACAAAAGTCATATTGATGCCACAAAACCTATCGGCAAGACATCATTCCCTCGGCAAGACCTCCCAGCAAGACTTTCTTTCTTTGGCTAGCACACCCACATTTGGCAAGACATAAGAGGGTCGACAAGATGCTACCTCGAAGTCTCTTCATCTCGGCGAGACCATCGCACTCGGGAAGACATCTCCCCAAGCCCTAATCATCCGCTTAGAGCTTCTCCGAGCTCATTCTTATTCCCCGAGCTCAAGCCCCCTTCTACTTCGGAAAGAATTCTTCAAGTTGGTGGGACACCTTGCCGAGTTCGAGATCTCTCGGCGAGCTCATCTTATGTCAGGGAGATCTCCATTTTTCAGCTAGACCTTATGCCGAAGGCATACCCCTTTCACCAAGACCTTGTTGTATCGGCAGGACCTTTCGCTAAAAAAATAATTCTCCCCAGGCTCATTTCATTTCGGTGAGACCTCGCTGTATCGGTGAGAGCCTATGCCGAGCTCCAAAAATTACATCGAAGGGAGAATCCCCTTTCGGCGAGACTTTTCTCTTTCGGCCAGACCTCATGCCGAACACAAATCCTCTGCCCGATGCTGTGTCATTTTGGCAAGAGTTCACCCTGTCGCTAAGACCTCTTGCTGATACCACCATCCTTTGTTGAGACCCCCGTCTGTCGGCGGGACTTCTAACTATCAGGGAGACATCTCCCCGATGACGCCTCCTGTCGCTGAGACATCTCTGAGTCGGCGAGATCTTATGTCGAACCCTAAATCTTTTGGTGAACTCATCTCGCCTCGGTGAGATTTCATTCTATCGGCAAGACTCTCCGTGGTTAGGGAGACCCTTCACCGAGGGAAAACCTCTTTTTCCGAGATATCCTGCAGTCACCCAGACATCACGCCGAAGGGAGAACCTTCGGCGAGACATATGCTAATCGGCTAGACCTCCTGTCGAAGGCAAAATCATTTTCCAAACTCAAAACTTTCATTGGGACCTCCTTCTGTCGGTAAGACATTATGCCGAAGGCCTACCCCCTTTGGCGAGGGCTCATTTTACTTCAGGGAGACCTTTTCTGTTCGTCGAGACCCTACACTGAATGTAAAACCTTCTCGGAGAGCCCCTGCGAACAATTGTCGGCAAGAGGTTCATCTGTTGATGAGACCTCTCAATGAAGCAAATCCTCTTTCACCGAAACCTCCTCCGATCGGTGAGACATTACACCGACCGAGCCTTCCTTTCACCAAACCGAAAGCACCTCAGGGAGACCCTAGCATGTCGGCCAGACCTTATGCTAAAGACATAACCCCTTTGCCAAGACTTTACCGCTATGGCAGGACATCTCCCTGATGCGAACCTTGTACACAAGGGTCGTCATGACTGCTTTCCAAATGGAGAGACATATGAATCCTCATGGCGACTGAAAAGTTTGGGCGACCGGTGGATCCAGAATGAATAGAACGCACTGCTAGTCGGCAAGACATCTCTAGGGTCTTGTTGACTTTCCTCTTAGAGGAATTTTATGCCAAACTAGATGGGGGATACTTTCCAACTGAGCTCCCTGAGAAACATCATCATGTGCACGATTCAATCCTGTAAAACAAATGCCTCCATTAGTCCCCAAAGCATATAAAATACACTATTGTTTATCATGGCTTGAATTTTAACAAGAAGAAACCCAACTTTGACTAAGGCAAAACCAACACTTAACAAAACAAGAAGACAAACTCAGGAGGAAAACAAAAGAACTCCCAAGGTCAAAGCAAATAACAGAGGCAACGAAACCAAAAGAGAAGGGGGACCCATTTTGTTCCAGAATAAAATGGGGTGGTTATGCAAGGCATAACAAAGCATTTACTATAGGAGAAACCATAGTTGAAAAAATGGGATATGAAGGTGGTCCTTTGGGGTCCCAAAGACAAGGCCCTTGGACGGTAACAAATGTAGAGCATATAAAACCATTTGATAAATCTGGCCTTGGGGTTGGAGGTGAAAAAGTAGATGTAGGGCATACAAGTCAATTTGTTAGAGCTTCAAATTCTCATCCTCATGGTCAGACACAATCACAACTAGGACATGCCCATGGTGGGGGGCTTAGTGCAATTGGCACTGCAGTGGAAATGGTATGGGTAGTAGTACTAGTAGTGGTCAACATGTGCTACAACAACAAATTACACACAAGAGGACAACAACACAATATACCACAGAAACACCAAGTGATCAAGGCATACAAAAGAGGCAAAGGATTTTGACAGGTCCAAGTCACACTACTAGTGGATCCACCAAAAAGGAGTTATTTCCAGGAACTCCCCCAATTCCAGTTAGTTTCGCTGTGACATCATTAGCAACTTCAAGTACTCCTATTCCTTTTCCATTCAAGCATTCCATTGTTCCTGCGTCCCTAGGTTTTGATTACATTGAAGAGTCTAAAAAGAAATCAAAATTGAATAAAAAAGAAAAGAAGCAACTGATGGAGAGTGTGTCTGTTGTAACTTCAGAGCCTACAACAACCATGGTATTACCCACATTTGAGACAAGTAAAGAAATCATGGAGTGCACAATTCTTGTTCCTATAGTTCAAAAAAAACCAACAAATCAGATGGATCCATCTGAATTCCAGCTGAACAATATTCAATTGGATTTTTCCAGACTTAGAAATATTGAAAAAATTAATATATCAAAGAAGAACAATGAATTGGTGTACACATCATTGCTAAAGCAAGAAAAAGAGAAAAAATGGTTGCAGACTCAAATTGAAAAGTTACAGGCAGACCTAGCAAATGAGAAAGCAAAGAGGAAAGCAGTAGATAGCAAGAGCAATGAATTAGAAAAAAGAATAATTTTTTTTCCTCTACATCAACAAGCAAAGAGGATAAGCAGAATGAGACTACAATGAATGAACTGAAGCAAAGGCTAGATGAGAGCAACAAGAAATATGATGAGGAAATATCCACTTCATAAAAATTAAGACTAAGCATTGCAAATGGAATTTCACAGTGGGAAAAAAAATTGGAGAGAAAAAGAAATGAAAGATTGGAGGCAGATCTGATGGAAGCAAAAAATGAAATCAAGTCTTGTCAAAATAAGTTATTTGCATTTTGTAGAGAAACAATGAGGCATATGAAACAAAATATTTGGGATGAAATAATGCATGGGATTGATCATTTGTGTGACATGTTTCAATTTATTGATGCTATCAAACAACATCATAATAAGCTCAACAAATATTTAATGGACAACAAAAATGTGTTGGCATTAGAGAAATCAACAAATCAAATTCAACAAACAGTCTACAAAGCCAGTGACAATGTTTTGAAATCAAAAGGGATTACTAATCGGCTTGCTAGATCAATGACGTTGTCATCTGTCATTGAAAAGTGTTTGAGAATGCGTGGAACAAAGGAATATTTGCATTTGGTTGTAGACAAGATGAAGAAGGTGGATGAAAAGGTAAGGAACTTCATAGAGCTTGGTTTGCTAGAGGATTTTTACATAAATGAGTGATTCATTGGAAAGAATTATTTTAGAAAGAAGATGGAGGATGCAAGGAAGATTGATTTGGGCTAATTTCCTCAGAACCCATATGTGGTGAACTATTTGGATTCCATCAAACCATTGCTAACCCTGAATGAAAAAATGACTGAAGAATCCAAGATAGGTTCCAATTTGAATCATGAATTTTTTAACAAATCTTCAAGTCAAACAACATCAGTTAGAACAAATGACAATTCCACCACCTGAAGAGTGGAAGTTGCTAGAAAAGGTGATGCCGTGATTTGATTTTTGATAATATGAGTTTCCAAGTTCCAACTCATCTCTGTGCAGAGTTTTCTTTGAGCAATATTTTGCATTGCTAATGCCTCTATGTATTTCTTCATGTGATAATCAATTTAAAAGCTCAAATTCAGACTTCAGTAATGTGTTGATGTTCAATTATCTGCATTATGGGTTTGGCCAATGCAGTTAGGATCTTTTGGGAAAAACTTTGATTTTCCTCATTAGAGTAAAAACTATTTTATGCTTTCATATTTGTTTTACAATTATCTTTCAATATAGAAACTCATATGGTGAAGTTCATGCAGACATAATCTTTATGTTGTGGTGTATGGATTTATTTTGTTTATTTTGAATATCTTGCCAATGGTTATCTATGGTTGTGTTCTAGATGTTTAATAGATTGCATTGCTATCAGATGTTTATCTTTGAATGAATGCTTATGGCAATGGTTGAGTTCAGTTAAAGAAATTTATTAGTTCTGAAGTGATTCAAGTCTTTGTGCTTTAGTTAATAGTTTGATATTTCATATTGGCATGCCTTTCAAAGCTTCCTGGTTAAAAGCTACACCTTTCTTTGCTTTATGGTTAAGAGCAACCCGAATTTCTATTCATTGCATATCATAAAAGGTAGCTTCCATCTTGTAAAATAAGCAGATAATCAATATGAAATTTAGGTGATTTGGTAGTTTAAGCTTTTATTGTTTAAGTTGTGTGGATGCCTTTATAAGTTATTTATGTTGAACTGTTAGCTTCTGTTTAAGGAATGGATTAATAATATTCCTTTTAGTTATTTATCAAAGATTGTGTGAATGGAAATGCAATAGGAATTTATAAGTAGTGTGATAAGTATTGATCTTTAAAAATGATGCAAAATCACATATCGAATTCAATACCATGGAATACAATATAAAATATAAAATATCACAATTTCATGGACTACAACATAAAATATCATCAACTACAGTTTGGAATATGATTCATGAAGTGCAATATAAAATAAAGTGCAATTATAATATAAAAAATAAGGAGTAGTCGAATGCCTTCTAATAATTGAAGTGAATGAGAGAAGTGTGTGGAGTTGGCTGGCGGTGTCGATCGTACGCCTAGCATTTATGGCAAGGAATGTGAATTAAGTTATTAATCTTTGGAGGAAATACTTTCTCGATGCTTCTCTTTTGTGGAAAATAATTGGTGTGAAAATGGTGAACATGAGGTGGTGGCTCTGTAGCTGCAGCAGTGATGGAGGTTGGTTTCACGCTTACGAGGAAACAACTCTCACCTTTTCATGGAGGAGCATCGACAAAGAGACTGATGGGTTGTTTCCTATACGAGGATGAGCGATTAGTGTAGGCAGTGCAACTAATTTTGGGAAAAGGATTCGATGACCTCAAGCACATATACAAAATGAACATGGACATATATTCGCTAATTATGGATTGGGGTTTAGATTTGGGAGAGCCGATTGAAGTTGTGAAAAAGGTGATGAAGACACTAGTGCATGAGGATTATCTTGAGGGCATGGACTCACTGTTGGAATGGGCTTCTCCAGGTGTAGGAATGGATATTAGTGAGGGCATTGACAATGATGAGGAAGAAGAAACAAATAAATACGTACCCTTTGTGAAATGGCCAGAAGGAAAACGTAAAGCCAAATGGAGAGAGGGAGCAACATGCGAATGGGAAGCTCTGAAATTGATTGTGGAATTAATAGAGGTTGAGGAAATCATCGTGAAGGAAAAGGTTGAAGCGGAGCGTTTGGAGAAGAATGAGCAGCGGCCGTGGAGGAAGAGGAAGACAAATGGGGCCACCATGGAATCTGTGGCGAGTAGCTCGTCTAGAGCTTTACAGTAATTTAATCCTCTTTCAAGCATTGCAAGTTTTTGGCCATCTGTAGTTAGTTTTTGGGGGTTTTTTGGGGTTTGCTAAAATTGTGGGCAATGAAGGGAAGATGTTTTTTGGTTTGCAGGGTAGTTAGTAGGTATTCGAAAAAGGCGATAAATGTAATTTTGAGCAAAATTTTGATTTTGATGTAGCTGTTAAGGGTTGGCAGTGAAGTCACTACAGATAAACTATAGTTTTTGAGAAATTGGGATAAAGTAGTTGGATATCTGGAGGATAGATGGTTATTCAGAAAAGTTTAGAGAATGATGTAATATGACTTTTTTATCAAGAAAGAAAAAAATATTATTACCGATCAAAACAATATATCATGAAGTGCAATGAGTCACAATTTCATTAAATACAATATAAAATATCATCAACTACAGTATGGAACAATGGAAATTGATCCATGAAGTGCAATATAAACTATAAATACCTAAAAGCTGCTAATTCTCTTCCATTTCCCAAACAGAGTCAGGGTCCTGAAACTAACGTTCATCATCAGATAAAGTAAAAGAGTCGTCTTGAATTTGATTCCGAGTCTGCTCTTTATTTTCTTCGGCCTATGTCTCAAATTCAACATTCATTGTGTGATTTGTGTCAATGTCATCTGTCCCAGTCCCATTGCCACCAGTACCAGTGTTTGGAATTGGAGTGTTGCACAACCTGGTCCTTCTTCTTTCACATGTGGACCTCCAGATTGCAAGTGCCCTTTTAAAAGGAAAATTAAAGACATTATACACAGTTCCTTTCAACCTTAAGCAATTTTACAAATTTTTGTCTAGTTTGTTTCTTAACTTTGATTTCAAAAACCCCAATGTAATGAAAAATCTCTCATCCTCCACCAACCTCAATATCATTGTTTGACATAAATCAACAAGTTTGAAATATTCTAATAACGAACCACGCAATATTTCACTCTGACCTAAGTTTGTCCAAACCTTTTTTATTGATCCCAGTTCAAAGGCCTTCTCCATGCCCATGGATTTATACTGGTCCCTCATAGCTGTTGCAAAACTCCTAGATTGTTTTCTAAGCTTAGCTTCATTTAAAATTCCTTCTATTTTCTACTCATCGTATGCTACACTTTTCGAAAATTGTTTGATCAAGATTTTTACTTGATCATGAAAATATTTTGGGTTCTCTTGGTTTGCCCAAGAATGAGGATACACAATACCCATGGCTTCAAGTATTTCACGTCGAGGGAATCTTTCACAAATCTCTGAGGAAAGAGATTTTGTAGTTTCCTTCAAATTATTACTAACAAATTTAACAATGTCGTTAAAATCTTCCTCCTTAACAACTACTTCTCTACTAGAGCGCCTGACTGTGTTACAATGGTACATTGGTATCTCATATCCATGTACATAGATACATAAGTGCATGCTTGCATTAAACTATAAATAATTATCAGGATTATTCAAATTAGTAATTTTCCACCACATGAAATAATTTGGACCATCTTGTGTTAGATCTAGATATAGATGATCGAGGTCCAAGCATGTATGTTTACATAGATTGACATATTCATAAATATACATAGTTCTATCTTGGGATTTCTTCACAAGATTGTTCATCACATCCAACATGGAGAGAAGACTAGCTAAAGTCAAGAGTGTCTCTATATCACTTAACCTATGTAAGAGGTCAGGAGCTTTGTCTATTGTGTTGTGATGCTCGTACATCACTCCAATCAAGGATTGATATTCTGAAAGAACTCATTGCGCTAGTCCATGCAGGGAGATCCATCTGGTATCAAAATCCTTGAGAAGCTTTTTTCCTGGTGTTATTCCCTCAACAAAATTTTGAAATTCTGCGAAACGTTTTAGACTTCGGAAAAAGTATGTGTGGATCTCGTGAACTATATTTTCAACTTTTGATACTGTAGGAAACTTGCTTACAATTTTGAATGCTAAATTCATTCTATGGTTCATGCAGTGAATGCCAAGCATGCATGGTGCACAAGTATTTTGTAACTTTGTACAAACACTTGTCCTTTGACCTTGCATCACTACAACTCCATTAGCTCCTACACACACCAACTTTTTGGCAATTTTCAACTCATCCATACTTGCAATTTCATTCAAAGATTTCTTGACTAGTTCAAATATATTTTGCGATGTTGAATTGTCCTTCATTTTATGAACACAGAGAAGATGAGCTTGGCGAACATGTCATTCTATAGTATACAAATGCATACATACCCAAAAAGTATTGTCTACCACAGTAACTTCATCTAAAGATAATGCAATGAAATTTGACTCTTTTACTTTCTCCTTTAAATCTTCCTTTCCAACTGCAGCAAGATAGTTTTCCCATTCCCATCCAGTGTTTACTGACCAATGTGAGAAGGGATAGTGAGGAACATTCAAAAAAGATAATAAACCAGAATATTCTGGGTAGTCTGTCATAGGACGCCCTTTGGACAAAATATGAAAAATAACACTCATATGAACAGTTTTTGACATATTTGCTACTTCCATTGCTTTTCCAAATTGAGCCTCAAGTGTACCTTTACATGCAGCAATCTTCAACATTGTTTTTTCATGATCTTTATAATCCACGACATACCTAACATGAAGGCATTGTTCCTTTGATTTCCATCGTACGATTGATTGTTCCTTTCTGTCTATGATTTTTTTTTTTCATAAAATTTACTGATATGCTTTTCTATAGTGTCAATCTTTAGCTGCAACATCTTGGATCTTCCACATTTCCAACTACAAATCGTACATTTGACCAATGTTTCCTTTTCAATATCGTTTGTATTGTCAATCCCCACTGGTACCATGAATGGGTACTTTGACAACCAACCAAGTTAAAAATTCCTTGTCATTTCCCACTCGCACCCCATTTTTGATTTGCTTCTTCTTTTCTTGCTACCAACATCATCATCCTTATCCAAGTCAATTATCTCATTCTGGCTAACCAGGCCCAGGGTATCCCTTGGAACATTGTTTGTGGTATTTCCATCCTCATTTGATACATATTTATTTAACTCAATGCCAATCTCAACTTGACCTTTCGGTGGTAGTGAGGTATTGTGAATGCTACCAATATTTTGTGGAAGAGTTGATATGTAGCTCCATCTTGACCTGATGGATCAGAAGCTTTGGAAATTCCAAAGTAAGAATTTATGGTATGTCTAAGTTTTTGGAGTATTGATGGCCTCCCAGTCTCTTCACCACCTTGAAGAGCTTGAGGAGCGACATGAGTCTCTTCACCACCCTGAGGAGCAACAGGAGCCTTACCACCTTGAGGAGCGACAAGATTTTGAGGAGTGGCAGGAGTCTCTTCACCATCCTGAGGAGCAGTAGGAGCCTTACCCTTGCTTCTCGAGTCGCTCAACATATTGATCTCTCACTTCGAATAAAAACTGGAAAAAAAGTATTCTTGTTTAAGAAGGACAAAGAATATAGATACCATTCTCTACTTAATATCATCTTTAAGACTGAAGCAAGAATGGAAAAGAGATAAAGAAAACTTATTATTATAACTAATAACACTATGAAGAAATGGTCACTCACCTTTAAGTCTACTTTTTTGGCTTTTGCTGATTTCCGAATCGAGAAATAGAACCTCAAAACTGAACAAAATGTGAGAGAATAAATGACACTTTTGATTGTATTTATATCAATCCATATTTGGCGAATTCGGTAGGATTTTTAAATGGTATATTAAAAATTTCGTGAATCCCGCGTGCTTATACAATGATACGTTGTAATTTTCAAGGTGAAATGTGTTCTCAAATGTAATTATTTTTTAATGTTATTGGCGAAATAGGTTCTCATAAGCAACTATTTATAAATTTTAATTGGAAAAATGGGTCTTCACAAGCAACTTTTTGTAAATTTTAATTGGAAAAATGGGTCCTGATACAATGTTGTTTTAATAGTATTGGTGAATATGTAGGTGTTTTATTACATGCTTCTGGATTTCCAGGCGAAAATATTAGTTGGTCCATTTGAAACGCGTAGTTTGTTATGGTGAATTGATTGCTTAAATATGCCTCATAAAAAAAATATTGGCGAATGGACATGCATTGGACTGATAGTTTGTAAAATCCGGGCGATTTGGACACCCTATTAGGTGCGAATAATTCGCCAATTTCAACTTGGCTGATTTCTAGAATTCGCCAATTGGCGAAGATTCACCACTAAAGTTTTCCCTGGATTTCTTGTAACCAATGATAGGGGAAAACCAAGTCTAAGGAAAAAATGGAGGATGGATTGAATGGAATGATTGAGGGATTATAAATAATGGATGGAATGGATAAAGGATGTAAGATGGATGGTTGAACATAACTTAGATAAAACAATGAGTACTTTATCTCTTGTGAAAGGAATCAAATCCCAAAAAATAGAAAATGACTACTCTCTATTGTCAGGTCTTGGCCTTACAAGATAACTCAGTTGTCCAATGTATTTTGATGTTACAACAAAGGGCTTTTTCGTTTATGAACCATAAACTTAATGAGGGTTTTGGAAATATATTCTAAAAAAATATGAAAACCCCAAGTTCTTTCCAAGAGATCTAAGATCTGAAAATAATTATTATCATCCAATTTGATAATGAAGTTGGTACTTTCCCTAACTTCTTTTGATATTTTATAAAAAAAATTCAAAAGATGGGTGAGATAGGAAAGGGTTTAGAAATTCCTAAGGACAATAACAATAAAAATTAGATGCTTTAGATAGGCATACCCCACATATAAACCAATTTTGTTTAATTAGAGAGACTCACAATGCCAAAAAAAATACAATCTTCAAAGGAAATTTAGATTTCAAATCATGAAAATTTATTAAAACACCTAGATCTAGTGTAGTTTACCTAAACTTTTATAATTGAACTTGAAATAATAAGGTCTTTAGACTAACCACACAAGGTACCTTACAATCAATAAACCACGAGTGGTATAAATAGGAGATCCATCAAATATCCACTAAATTAATCATAATTATGATTAAACTTTATCTAATAATGAAAAGGAACCATGTAATCCATATGAAACCTCTCTAGGAAAAAAAAGTTATTTAAAAAAATGGAATCATATTGTATACTTGTGTAGAGGTCATACAACCTCTCCAAGAAAAAAAAATTCCTTTCATTGCAAGTTTGTCCAAATTAGAGAATTTGTTTATGGAGTTATAGGCTCTAAGGCCTTATGGGCATAATGGAAAGGTTCATTTTGTACCAAAGTGCCCCAAATATAGGTGACCCATTAAAATTCAACAAAATCCTACCTATAAAACCTATCAAATCAAGATAACAATCATATAAAACTAAGATTAGACTAGGACCAAGATGTTCGACTAGGCATGCCAAAATGTGAGCAAGAATTCAAATTGAATATAAAGGAAATAAAAATACAATAATTGAATTCAAACCCTAAACTACATGCAAACCTCTAATTGAGTGAACAAGTGGATTTGCTCATTTTTTATGGAATGTGAGTGCTTAAATGATCACATAAGATTTTGTAGTGTGTTGATGATTTCTTATTGTAATGGGGTAAATTTGCACCCTAGGAAAATTTCCCATTTATTTACCCTTACTTTAGAATTACAAGTACAATGATGCATAAACTCGCCCCTGTCTTCTTGATCTTCCCACGTGTACCTATCTTTTTGCATTGGTGGAGGAATATTTGTCAGGGATGCACGCACGCTGCACAAACGTCCTGACAGATTCCTCCCTCTGGGATTCACAAAAGTGTTATGTTTCCTGGTTGGTCACAAATGTAACATTATCTGTTGGGTCTTGATCGACAAAAAATGACTTTGTGCCTCCATTTTATCCATTCAAACTCATTCATTCACTCTCTTGCATTTTTTTAACTCACTCTATATTCACTTCATTCATTCTCTCAAGCTCAATTTCTCACTTCTTGATCATGCTTGCTCTATCTTGTTGCTACCAGCTTTCTACTTGGTATCTACAGTGTCTTCTTCAACACCATCGTCGTTTCAGGTTTACAAAGTTCTATCTCCTTGGCATGGTGGTGTCGTTCTCTCCCTTCCTCTATCAGACTTGAGTGCTTATAGTAGGGAAGGTAACTTTGTGTCTTTTAATTTTACTTGCATATATTGTCTTGTAGAGTAGCATTCAGGTTGTCATTGCTCTCTACCTTATTGTGTCATTTCCATTCTCTCCTCTTTATCACTTTTCTTCTATATTGTTGCATATTTGGCTGTTTGTGGAGGTGGGAACACCAAAATGGGGTATGGCTAAGGTAGACCTAAAAACACAATCCAACTCTTTTTCTATTTCCATGTGTGTAGGTGCAGGTTCATCCACTCGAAGTCAGTTGGAGAACTGGAATATGCATGGAAAGGTATCTTTCCTACTCTTTCCTTATCATTTTCATCATTAGAATAATCCTTTCTAGTATTCTTCTTGTTGTACTGCTTATTTATGTATTTTCATATTAAATTGTCAAATTATTAAACTTTGATATTTGGGTCATAAGTTGACCTTGTGCATCTCTATTTGCATTTGACCCTCTGTCCATATAGGATGCTGGAAAATCTTTGAGACTCCAGCGTGGTGCACTAAATTTTGGTTCCTGTGCTACTATCGTTAGATAGATAGTTGTCTAATTTACAGTCAGAGACCCTTGCAGTCTGCTCACCCGTTTTCCAAAAACACTTGTTATTAGCAGAAGGGAAACAAGGTCTTGTTTTCCCTTCCTTTTCAGTTTCTTTCCTTTCTTTACCTTTTGATCAACCTAAGGCAGTTTAGGGTAGTTCGTTCCTTGATGTTCTCTTGTGACCTAGAGCCTTGGGGGTGACAAATCCCCCTACTAGATACATTTTTGGTGAACCTAACATGAACATCCTTGTTTTCATTTCTTGGTATTGGGAATCTTTCTCTCGTGTCCTAGGTGTGTTGTATATTTGTGTTGTGAAGCATGTAGCTTTGTAACCCAATCTACAACCCCTAGAGACATAGTTAAAAGGACTCTTGGATATTCAAAAATAGAATTTAGGTAGGTCACTGTTTTCTAAACACAATCTTCTACATCTTTTGAGTTAGTTCCATATGAGTATGTGAAAATGGTATCATTCACACATATCTCTCCTCCTAAAAATGTGAGTGCAATGTCTGATACAAATTTCACCTCACACGATGAGTCACTAAATAAGGAGCCTTCCTTGATGTACATTCCTACTCGGATTAATGGAAATGTTGTAGTTGGAGTCTTAGTTGATTCGACAGGTTAGGTTAATGTGATAATAGAGGAGAATATGTTTATAAACAATTTACATAAAGAGAGATACAAAGAGTCATTGACCACTCTCTATACCCATGATTAACTCTCTATTACCCCTATAGGCTCTATTTTTTTATCAGTCTTGGTAGGACACAATGCTATTGACGTGTCATTTGTTGTGATCCCAGAGTCTGAACTATTCAAAGTTAGGCTAGGCATTTTGTGGATAGCCTCTATGAATAGTGTTGCTTGTGTTGTCCATAAAGGCTTAAATTTCCCCCATGAAGGCACTATGCACATGGTGCATGACACTAGGTACAAACCGTTAGTGTCGCATAGGGGCTTCTCACTAGATCACTTTTGGCCTGCCCCGATCGGACCTCTCCCTCCTAGGGGAGATTTGTTATATAAATTTTATGTTAAATATAAGACTAGGGGCTTAGTTCCAAGGGTTAGCTTTCCAATCTCTCCTTACGCTATTTCTGTAAAAGCCTCTATGGTAGTGTAGTAGCAAGCCACCTCTTCTTCCCCACCAAAGGGAAAGGGAAAGCTTGCTCATTCTCTAGAGCCTTCTCCTTCTGTATTTATAGTTCCATCTTCCTTTGCTTCTCGTCCTGATGCAACATCTTCGACTCCTTGTTCCTTGCATGGGAACTACGATGGTGGCTGCATGGCAAAAAATGAAGCGTCAAGTTTTTGAGCTTCCTATGCTACCCATGGTACCATGAACCATTATCTATGGTAGGAGGAGGCCTTCTCATGGGTTTTTTCCTACATCTTGGCCTCTGTAGCATCCTACTATTCCTCTACTTTCCCCTAGGGCAGAGAATGGGAAGAGGCCTATTGTTGAGGCACCTGTGTTTGCTTCTCCTCTTGTGGTTGTTTATGCTCTTATGCTTCCTCCTCCTACTCCTATGTAGGAGACCATCCTTCCACCAGAAATGGTTGTGAAGGATACTCTTGCAACTGAGCAACAACCTCTGATCCATTCTCAAGTTGTGTCTTCTAGTGCTCGTAGCTGACGTAACCGACTTGCATGTGAGGGCAAGCGTAGGAAAAAGGCTATGGCTGCAAAACACACCGCCTTGCAGAAGACAAAGGGGGAGCCAATGGGGTCTGTCTCTACATCCTCTTCTTCTATTCTTATTTCTTCTATTGTTTCTACCTTGGTTCCCATTGCCTCTATCTTTCTTTCAGCTCCTTCATCGGGCCCTGATGATGCTCACCCTAAAAGGGTGCAAGTTTTCATCGCTCCCTTCATGGAGCCCCCACTCATGATTTCCCTCTTGGACATCCCTCCTTTCTTGCATCACATAGACATGCTGAATACAATGGTGGTTTTTGTTGCGTATTTATCTTCTCCCTCCTCTGCTTTCGCTTCCTTTGTGGGGATTGCACATCCTCTTCTAAAGTAAAAGCTAGAGGATGACCTCGCAGCTACAAGCGGAGGTTGGAAGAAGGGTTCAACTTCTTTGGAAGCTTGTTCTCTCTTAGCTTGCACTATCCTCATGACGGAGGTAGCCCCCGCATTCCCGGAGTTTGTCACTACCCCTCTCAATGAGGTTGGCAATGAATCTTGGGTGTCTCATTCTTCTACCACCTGGTTGACACATGACACTTCGATAAAGTGCATGTTCAATTTGTTGGATGATATCTCAGCTCTATCTTTTATTTTTACGAATTCGATGAATTTTTCTTGACAAGAGATCGGTAAAGAAGACCTTGAGGAGCCTTCTTCCTTGGTCCTTGTTGCAAGTGAGTCAGAGGGTACCACTCTCACTATCCTGCTCTTGTAGGCCCGTCTGCCCTTCCCTTACAATGATCTATATTGGGAGCAAGACAACCTGTTGGTCAATGAGGACTAGGGGGTACCTCTTCTTTATCTATAGATTAGATTTATTTGTATGTTTTTGTTCCTCGTGCTTGTCTTTTTGTGTTTGTGATCCTACCTAGAGGACCCTTACTACCCTTGTAGGTGCTTGGATATAGGAATGAAAAAATTTGTCATGCACTTATTTTTTTGTATCATCATTCTTTTGTGTCGTGAAATTGCTTTTCGATATTGGGGATGATGTAAAGCATTGGGGGCATTTAGGCCTTCTTCCATGTTAAACCAATTATTATTTTCACTTTGTTTTCATGTGCTCTTCTTCATGTTCTAAGAACTTTGGGGATTGATGACCATTCATTCATACAACATATTATATCTATTTATTTGTATCTATCAATAGATCTAACCCTGAATTCTTAGATCCCCCTGTCTCTTGATTTCTTCATCTCTGTCTGCTTCTTGATGTTGTGGTTCTTATGTGTTGTCCCTCACATGTGTGACAACATGCCACAATTACATCTTATCATGTGTTGCATGCCACAACATCTCTTCCTTTTATTTCTCTCTTCTTAGAATGTCATGTGCTCCTTTGTGTAGCACACACCATCCTAAGGGGGGCTACCATGTTGTTCTAATTTTCAATAAGGAAAATTATTTCAAAAAGGATTCCTTGGTGTCAAATTTTCTTTACAGTGAATTCCTTGATGAAAGAATCCCTTATTGAAATCTCTCATTTTCCAAAATGTTGTATTCTCTCAGGACTCCTGGATCAATTTTTTTTTCAAAAAGGATCTCGTATGCGAAAGAGTCTGCAAATTTCCCTTTGAAAAAAGGAGCACTTTTCCTAAAATGAAAGAGTAAAATTTTTTCTTTGAAAAAGGAGCACTTTTTCTAAAATGAAAGAGTCTGAAAACTTTCCTTTGAAAAAGGAGCATTCTTTCCAACAGATTCCTTGTCGAAAGATCTTTCAGAAGGATTCCTTGATAACAAAATAACTTGCAGAGAATGTGGTGTCTTTCAATTGGATTGTTCCTTTGAATGGGCCCCTTGGTGTCTTGAAGGGTTCCTTGCTGAAGGAACCCCCTTTGAAAGCTTTCTTCTCAAAATAATTCTTTGGTGTCTCACACTTTGTGTCTGCTATTTGATATTTGATGTTGCGTGTCTTGGTGTCTAACATATCTTGGCGTATAGCTTGGGGATAGCCTGACTAGACCCACCTTTTTTTTGTGACCATCCTACAATGTAGTTTGTAGTAGGTACAGGCTTATCTATCTAATCAGCGAGTGTCTTGATTTTATCTTATTCGATTGTGTCTTATTGTGCCAACCTGTGTCTTCTTGTTGTTACCCCAAATTTTTGCTATGTCTTGCAAGAAGTCTTCCACCCCATCCAAAAATTGGCTAAGTCCTATATCGAGTAGTGTTTTTCACAACTCTGCGAACTTAGGCGGTGTTTTCATTAGTTTGTGTAACTTCCCGCTTCACCACCTAGCCTCTCCTTTCTGGTCCTCCATAAGTCAATTTTATATCAGGCAGTGTTTTGTGAAGTTCATCGAACTTCCCATTTCTTTGCCCGGAGTGAGTATTATGTTAATGTTCCATTGACCAGGTGGTGTTTCACAGTAAAGGATGAACTCTGACGGGCTTTTGTAAAGTTCGTCAAAATCTCCACTTTTTTGTCCCTAGTCATTCCTTTTCAAAAATTTCAAAAGCGGTTGCCATAAAACAATGATATGAAAGCCGACACGTGCCCATAAAGCAAGGAAGTGATATTAAATTCTCATCTACTCGCATGCTTTCCATGGGATTTTTAAGAAGGTTTTAAGTGGAAGATAAACATTCCTCATCGTGGTGTTGATTTTTCGAGGAGGAAAACAACGAGACATATCAATGCAGATTTTTAGCTACAGAATTCGCCATTAGATGAATTCACAATATCCATCCTCTTCAAAGTATGTCTCTCTAGGTTAATTCCTTTCATATTGAAGTTTCCTTAAACATATTTTTTCTTGAGCCCTAAATTTATGGCCATGGCTAAGCTCAAGTGCATGGATTATGAGTATATATCTAGGCTAACTTGTGATAGACCTGAGATTGGGGATACCCATTTAGGGTCTATGAATTTAAGTGAACTAAAAGATAAATTCAATAGTCCAAACCCACTGCCCATCACCCAATAGGTGATTAATAGTGGATTAGTTGAAGCTATTGTCATTCCTATAGCAGTACAATGTCTTGAACTTATCCTAGAATGTAATAGACATTATAACTCACAAACATAAGAAATCAAGATAGAGGATAACCAGTTGCTGGTAAAAAGATAATTATAAAGGCCACTTTTGCATCATGTCTAAAGATTCCATAAAAGATAATTACTCATCCTTGACCATGATGAATTCCTAGATCGAGTTTTATGCTAAGAAGAGAGTATACAAGAATGAAATGGCGAAAAATTGGTTGGCTAAACCTAAGTGGGTTAGGTCTCAATTGCCTTAGAAGCTACATAGAAATCATTTCATGGAAGAAGTAGCTAATATTGTGGTACTATTGTGTAGAGTAAGTGGAAATGAGAATGCACACGGGTTTGAAGAGTGGATGTATTTCTTCATCTAGATTATGCTGTTAGGGCAGTAATTTCTTGACTGGGAAAAAATTATCAGTGACCATATGCACCATTTGATGACCTTCTTTGCTCTTAAAATATTCTTTTATATGTCCCCATACTTAATCTACACAAATGCCAGTACAAGACCTTGGCCTGGATTGAGACCAAGTGACCTCCCTCTTGAAAAGGTGCCCATTTACAACTACCTTGATAAGTTGCAATTTCACAAAAGTTTCCTTCTTTTTAGAAGGATAACAAATACTTTCACTATGAGAATGGTTAGGGAATTGCGAGGGAAGATTGGAATGCGACTGTCACCTGAAGCTATAAAATTTGTGAATTTTTATGGTAGCCACTTCATCCAATTTGAGAGGTTCTCCTACATAAGATTTGGAGGTTTCACTGGTTTTCCCATCAAACTTCTAAGGTACCCTGAAGACAAATGGGTTATGATAGAGGTGTGCAGATAGTTAGTAGATGTAAACTGGATATGTCAAGAAAGGAGAGGAGTGACAGTTCATTTTCCTGTTGGTTTCGGCCCCTACACATGTCAATCCATGTCCGATGCTTTAAATATTTAGAGGGAGTTATCCAAATATAATTTACACTCATATGATGAATGCTTCTCTTTTGGTCTTAAAGATTTTTTCAAGAATAATTTGAAGTTACTCCTAACTTCTTCCACTAGCCTAGCTTAGAGGACTATTTGGTTGATTGTTTTGATGAATATAAGGTCAAAAAAATAATTTGGATGAGAATGTCTGTGGAACAAATCATCATCTATGGTCTGAATTGGGATTTGCAAGACATTGTAGAAGACAGGTCTGATATGATAGACCCAGTTTATACTGAGTTAATAGAGAATTGCCTTATTCCCACCATGGATTGGAGCAACAGAGAAAAGGAAACTATTGAAGCTAGGACTATTGATGTTTTGGTTAGGACATAGGAATGGATGACCAAGAAGAGGACAAATCAGTCTCGTCCTCTAACCAAGTCACGAAATGCTCAACCATCCAGGAGTATCGCTAAATCTTCTCCAAATGTGACAACTGATGGTACCACCTCGTAGTCATTATCTTTAGGAACTCAGGGAGATGGCAACGATAATCTTCTTGACAAAAATATGTTTCAACAAACATGTGGAAAAGATATCCTTGGCCTACCCAATCTAGAAAATGGGAAAAGAAGGTGAAGAAGAAGAAGGGGATTTAGAAAATATTGAAATTAACTCTTCTCCTTCTCAAAATGAGTCACCTTCCAGAGAGGTAAATGTGTCATAGAAGCCAAATACTGCTCAATTCACATTAGAAAACACACCAGCAAACAATCCTACACACAAAACATTATTTGAGTCTTCAAGATCTAAGGCAACTAATGTGCCTATTACACCTATTTGGTTGGAAAATACTTTATCTAGAAAAAGGAAGGTTGTGTAGTGTAGCTTACCAAAGTAGGACGTGGTAGGTCATTTACTACAGAGGTCCTCAACTCCAAAGCTAAAGAAATTAAAGACCACTGCACAGTTAGTAGATGATGTTGATTCAAGAAACCTTCATTTGGAAATTGCACATCCTTCAACATAAAAGGAGGTCACTCAAGCAACTGTAAGTGATTTTGAAGTAAACATAATTGATCTTGGGCCTCATATGAGAGATGGACATGTTCAAATCTTTCAAGTATCTACAATGAGAATGGTTGAACGATCGAAGAAGGATAAGGAAAGAAAAGATGAACTGAAGATGCGGGTTCAAGCTTTGACTGAATGGTTGAGGTCCATCTTTGATCTTTCCCCTGAATCGATTTCTCAGGTTGATTCCTCTACGGATCCCCTAACTATGATTAGAAAAGAAGCAATGAGTAAGATGAAAAGCAGCCAAACCCTAGGTAAAGTTGTAGAAGAGTGGAGTGAATGTTTAATCAAGAAAGGAAATTTTATTATTTTTGAGTCTATAAAGTGTTTTAAAAAATCAAATGCCTTAAAGACTACTCTTGGAGAAGAAATTGTTGTTATTGAAAAAGAAGAAAAGACATGGAATAATTTCCAGACTGAATTGAAAACAATGATGAACTGGGGCATGGAAAAACTGGCGATTGAGAAAATTATACCCACCGCTGTAGACTGCCATTGCTTTATATGGAACAAAGGTGTAGAATGGAAGCTGCAAATTTCCAGGCAAGGCATACAAAAGCTTCGGGGAATCATAATTGAATGCACTACTGTCTTGGATGAAGCACATAGCACCTGAGTCGTTCTAGGGTTGCAACGAGACAAAGGAGAAATCAAAGATGATACAAATGCCAAAGGCTTGGTGGAAAATTTCTAGAGAATGGTCAAAGGAATACTTGATTCTCATTCATTTAATGCTAAGCATTTAAAAAAAATTAGTGAATTACATTTTGTTTCGTTTCAAGCAATGGATCTTATTAAGGCTTGTTAATAGCGTATCGAAGAAATCAAAGATAGTTAGCTAGCATTGAAAGTGCGTGTAACTAATGTGACCATCCATCAACACAAAGAGCTGTTACATATCGTGAAGGCCTTCCAAGCCTTACGGAAAGGACCCGTGGCACTTTCAAAAAGTGAAGTGACACTGTCTTACCTTTCAGTTGCTTTATTCAAAACTTTTCAATTTAATCAATTATGGCCAAGAACGAAGCGGTTACCTATCTGCTTATTTATATGTATCTATTTTTGAACTAAAAATCTCTAGACACCATTTTGAAAGCTCAATATTATTTTAGACTTTGCTGCTATTTTTGTTAATGAAATCACTATTTGTCTCTGTGCATCTAGATTGTGAAGATAATTTGGTATTCTTGAATTTGTGTGTTTAGAGTATCTTAATGCTATGCTTTACCTGTGTGCGAGTTATGCAGTTCTCTTCATAATAGATTTCATCTTTAGATAATATTTAGTGCATTATTTTAATTATCAACAATTTCAAAGTTAAATTGGTCTTTGTACTAGTATTTCATTACTTGTATTTCACATCCAATATTAGGATTCTTTCTGATATTGGGTTTTTCCTTTACTGCTTTTTAGTAAAAATAAAAAATTGTGTTTATTTCTTGTTCTTTCAATTCATTGAAAATTATAAGAGGGAGTTGTACCTCTATAAAATTCAGAGGATATTTTCTCTTTCCAAAAGGGTAGATATTCAGAGTTGTTGGTTCTTTTGGCACCTTTTCAAGCATAGAATTATATCATCTCAAGGTTTCCAATTTGTTAGCCAATAGATTTTTGGTGACTCAACTAGGGAGAATGAGTTAAAATAGTTCCGGGTTGCCTTATCCAGTTATATTGTACAAGTAGTTTGAATTAATCCTGGATTCTTAGAGATTCACTAGAGGAGAAAGAAGTAGGGTATTTCTGATCCTATTTTTGAAGCCCTGCAAAGAAGTAATTTTTCTTATAATATTCCCTCTAGACGAAGGGTTGGGGCTAGAAGTAGACCTACCTCTCCAACCAGAACACCTTCAAATCATTCTAATCCCCAAGCTTTAGTATTGCACGGGACAGTCCTTCTAGTTGTAATTAATCTTCCTCTTAATATGGCTAACCCTCCGCTGCTGATTCCATGGGGTGCTACTATTGGCCCTTTATAATTGGGAAATAATTTGCATGATTTTCCCAAGGGTTCCCGTAAAAATTTTCCCAAATTTGGAGGTGATGGAAATATCTCTCTCGATGAACACATTGATGCTTTATATGTCGCTTGTGGTGTGCTTGCAGTACAAGAAGAAGATGTTGCAGTTATGCTCTTCATGGAATCTTTGGTTGATGCAACAACACAATAGTTTTATGAACTACCTAATGGGTGTATTACTAATTGGGAAATGATGCGTAGTAGATTTGAAGATAGATTCAAAAGCACAAATGATGACCTTTCCTTAATAGCACAAGTCACTCAGATGAAGGAGAAAAATGAATCTATGAGGGATTTTGTTGCTAAATTCAATAGAGTGGTGTCCCGAATTAATGGTGCTAAAAGGCCATAAGAAGAAATGCAGAAATGTTTCTTCATTAATGCTCAACATCCAGATATTGGCCTTCTCCTAAAAAGGAAACCCGTGAATACTCTCGAGGCAACACAAGCGATTTCCATTGAGTTAGAAGATGATTTCACCTCAGTTGGAAAGTGGAAAAGAGAACTACATATGATAAGGTGCTCCTGACCACTTCTTTAGATCCTATGATTCAAAGGCTGGCTAATGATATAATTTATCTTAAAAGGAAACTACTAAAAAACAATCATCCTTATCAAGATATCTCAAGAAAGGAAAATTATCAACCAGGAACTAAAACACTCTCCTTTCCTTCAACTCAACAGAGGCTGGTGATTGAAGCCCCGCCTAGAGACAATAAAAAGAGTATGTGTTTTTCATCTCACATCCGATCATGATAGTGCTGAATGTCCTGAAACAAACAGGTTTATGTAGTTGACCACCACAAAAGAAGTTATCAAAGAGTCCATAGATGAAAGCAATTCATCTAGTCAATATGGCACCTTTGCAAATGAATACCTAGAATATGAACCTAATGATGATAGAGGAGGGGACATCTACATCACTCTCGATGAGCCTACCTATGCCACTATCACCAAAAGTGAACAACATACCAATTGAAAGGCACCCAAAATTATCCTAAGGTTTTACTTACTAGAGCTAGTGAAATTTCGAAAGGAAAAAATGTATCTCAAAGTATAAATGAAGATTCCTCCAAAATCTAATTGTGTCATACATGGAAAAATCAATGGGGAATTTTGATATTATGGAGTTCTGTAAAAATTATAAAGTACAAATTTCACAAGAAGAATATTTGAGGATGAACCCTAAAGAGTTAGATAGATTGATTGAATATGTCAGACTAGGACATTCTGAGTCACATGCAGGTCTGGACGAACAAATGGTTAGCTCTCAAAATTAAACAGCCAATGTGGCATCCAATAGTAAGACGCCCTTATCACATACCTTTGATGAGAATCCCAATCCCTTTTACATATCATTGTTTGTAAATGGTTTTAGAGTGCATAATTGCATCATTGACTCAAGTGCTTTCGACAATGTTATGCTTGCACAAATTGCACGAGCTCTAGGATTAGAAATGACTAAGACATTTGGGAAATGTTATTCTATGGAATCCAACAAATTTCCCTTAGTCAGATAAATTAAATATTCTCATGTAGCACTGACAACTTACCCAAATAAATGAATCAAACTCACCATCCTGGTTGTGGACATACCAACTAGCTATGGTATGCTTTTGAGCAGAAGCTTTTGTAAAGACTTAGGGGGAGAAATATAGTTGGATTGGTTGTACACTACCATACCTATTGGTAGTTGGAAAGTGCGTCTTGAACCTAAACCGAAGGCTAAGATAACAATGCTGAAATCTAAAGATCCTAAAGCACATATCCTATTTGAAGAAACTGAATTTGGAAATTACATGATTTTCTTAGATGAAGATAATGGAAATAATATAGATGTCCCAAATGAGCTTTGGACGATGGAATTTGATGGGAGTTGCTCCAATTCTGGATCAGGGGCAGGTGTGATACTTATTTCTCCTTTTGGTGAGCAATTTCCTTTTTCTTATAAGTTGGAATTCACAAATACAAATAATACTGTAGAATATGAAGCCCTCCTATTAGGGTTAGCCGAGGCAAAAGGCATAGGGGTAAAGATGCTTAAGGTTTTGGGAGATGAAAAATTGACTGTTAAATAGGTACAAAAGGTTTTTTCTATGAAGAATGAAAGATTGAGACATTATTAGAATCAGGTTTGGACTTCTATTGAAGATTTTGATGATTTTTCAATAGAAGTTGTTCCCAGGGAACTTAATTCTAGAGCTAACTCATTAACAGTCTTTGCTTCCCTGCTACTCCCACATCCATATTTTAAGGAAAAATCATATAGGATCGAGTTGATTTATAGACCTAGTGTCCCTGATAATGTTAACCATTGGTAGGTTTTTGAGAGCAATGAAAAAATTCAAGATTTCTTAGAAAACGCTGAAGCTTTTAATCAAGCTTTCTTCGAAGAGAGTAGTAATGAATGCAAAGAGTTTTGTCCTGACAATGAAGGTAACCTTAAAGATGGAATTATTCAGCTGAAAGGTAATAAGATTCCTAAGGGGTTAGTCTCCCTAGAGGATTTATTCGACCACCATGATCGGTCCATAAAATAGAAGATAAATGAATCCATTAATCACTCTAGTGAATTTGAAGAGGTTAATATTGGAGATCCTGATTCTCCGAAGATGGTCTACATCGAGAAATGTTATTCTCCAGAAGAAAGAAAAAAATTGATATCTCTACTCATCAAGTATAAGGAGGTTTTCACTTGGTGTTACGATGATCTAAAGAACTTCATGAATGGGAAACTTCAACATCATATTCCATTAAAGGAAGGGAAAGCTGTTTTCAAGCAAAAACAAAGAAACTATAATCCTAAAGTAACATACGCAATTTTCAGGGAGATTGACAAGGTTTTGAAGGCTTGAATAATATACCCCACATCATTCTACCTAGGTGGCAAACATTGTTTCGGTCCGCAAGAAAAATGGGGAAATAAGGATATGCGTGGATTTTAGGAATTTGAATAAGGCGTCACTGAAAGACAATTATCCACTTCCAAATATGGATCATATCCTACAAACGGTTGTTGGCTCAGAGATGATGTCCATGATAGATGGATTTTATGGCTATAACTAGATTAGTGTGGCTGGAGAAGATCAACATAAAATAGCGTTTACCACGCCCTGGGGAAATTTCACTTACAATCGGATGCCCTTCGGGCTTATTAACGCATGAGCAACATTTCAACGGGCTATGGACTTATCCTTTGGAGACCTTATAAATAAAATAATAGTTATCTATCTTGAAGACTTAACAATATTTTCCAAAAGGAGAGTGGATCATCTGAAAGATTTGGAATAGGTCTTGCAAAGGTGCAAAGAACACGGTATATCCCTTAATCCTAAGAAATCTGCGTTTGTTGTCACTAAGGGTAAAATATTGGGCCATATTGTGTCCAAAGGAGTGAGAATAGATCCTAACAGGGTCAAAGCTATCTTGCAATTAAGTCTTCCTTCCAACAAAATTGGTGTAAAGTCCTTTAAATTCGGATAAGTGAACTTCCTGGAGGAAGTTTGTCCTGGAATTTTTTGAAAATCACCAAGCATATCATGGAGATGATGAAGGAAAAGAAAGTCTTCAGATGGAATGAAACCAAGAAGTGAGCCTTCAATGACATTAAAGAATAAATTTCCCAGGCTCCATTTTTGGTTAGTCTCGATTTTAGAAAAGATTTTATCATTTATTGCTATGCTTCAAAGCACATTGTGTCTACTATCTTACTTCAGGCAGATGAAAATAATGTGCAAGCGCCTACTACTTTTATGAGCATGCCACTAAAGAAGCACAAAATTAATTATTCCCAAATTGAGAAACATGCTTTCACAGTAGTTAGGGCGGTTAAGCAATTTTGTTTCTATATCTTGCATTCACACTCAATTATGTACATATCGGACCCTGATGTTAAGAGCATTTGATGTTGGATGCAATAGAAGGGGAAGCTGGATCGTAAAAGTGAAAGAATATAATTTAGATCTTAAACCCACAAAATTGGTTAGAGGAAGAGGACTTTGCAAACTGATGGGAGAAGAGTAGAAAGGATCAGAGGGCAATGAAGGTCTTCCTTTAGTGCTAACTGTAGACTACAAGATGAATGGTTTTCTAACATAGCCTATTTCCTCACTTATGGGGAATGTCTGAAACACCTCTTAGGTAAGTAGAAAATAAATTTAAAGTTGAAAGTGGCTACATATGTTATCTGGGAGGATACTCTGTATAAACACAACATAGATGGGACATTCTTGAAGTGTGTAGATAAAGGCCAACAAGAAAGACTACTCACCATCTTTCGTAATGAAGCCTGTGGAGATCATTTCTCCTCCACTGTAACCACATTTAAGATTTTAAGACATGGCAATTATTGGTCTGGAATGTTTAAATATGCCTATCATTGGATGGCCAGATGTGAAAAATGCTAATTATTTGTGGGAAGGCCTCAATTGGAAGCTTTACCACTTAGGCCTATCGTGATCGATGGACCGTTCTAGCAATGGGGTATTGATTTCATTGGGCCAATTAGTCCTTAATCCAGTAGTGGTCACACTCACATCCTCACAGCTACAAATTATTTTACTAAGTGGGTTGAAGTTGTTCTTGTCAAGAGAACTACTTCTGAGGTGGTTTGTGACTTCATTAAAGAAAATATTTTGGTAAGATTTGGAGTCCCCTACAAGTTAGTCACTGATAATGCAATGAGCTTCTCTTCTAGTGAGATATCACTTTTTTGTTATGAATATGGAATCTCCTTATCCCATTCGCCTAACTATTATCCTTAGGGGAATGGTCAGGCCAAATCCAATAATAAGAATTTAGTGAATATCATGAGGAAGTTGGTAAACGAGAATCAGAAGGACTAGCATAAGAAATTACATGAAGCTTTGTGGGCAGATAAAACAACTCTGAAGCGAGAAATTGGGATGACTCTTTTTGAAATAATGTATGGGGTGGGAAGTGTACTTCGTCTATCGCTGGAACTTTCTACGCGTAAACTGCAAACTTCCATCGAAGGTCATGAATTCAACGATGCTTTGGAGAAAAGGATCTTATATTTGACCAAGATTGAAGAACAACAAGAAGAGATGGTTGACAGAATAACCATGCATCAAGCTAAAGTTAAGAATATTTTGACAGAAGGGCCAGACTATGGAAATTTATGGTTGGAGATATGGTTTTTCTATGGGATAAACATAGAGAACCCAAAGGTGCTCATAATAATTTCGACGTGCTTTGGATTGGTCCCTTCAAGATTACTCATGAATGTGGACCCAACACTTTTGGCCTGGCATACTTTGACGGTACCCCTTGCCTATTCCTTACAATGGGAAATATATTAAGCTCTATTAGATTTGACTACCCCTGGGGGTCTTCTCTTGTATATAGTTACTTTAGGGTTTTGTTTCATTTTTGGTTTGTACCCTTGGTGCTTGAGAGTACAGTTCATTCATATTGACTTTGCTGCCCAATAGATAAAGCATTGATTGTACTTGTTTTGTGTCTGGGTTCCTTGCTTCATCCTTGTTAGTCTTCGTCCCCAATCAGAGCCACTATTACCCCAAATTTTTGCTGTCTTGCAAGAAGTCTTCCACCCCATCTAAAAATTGATCAAGTCCTATATTGGGTGATGTTTTGCACAACTCTTCGTACTCAACTGGTGTTTTCATTAGTTCACGTAACTTCTCACTTCACCCCCTAGCCTCTCCTTTCTGGCCCTCCATAAGTCAATTTTATATCAGGCGGTGTTTTGTGAAGTTCATCAAACTTTCCATTTCTTTGCTTGGAGTGAGTATTATGTTAATGTTCCTTTGACCAGGCAGTGTTTCACAATCAAGGATGAACTTCAACGAGCTTTGTTAAAGTTCGCCAAACTCTCCACTTTTCTATCCCTAGTCGTTCCTTTTCAAATTTTTGAAAAATTATTTCCATAAAATAGTGATGTGATAGTCAACGCGTGCCTATATAGCAAGGAAGTAATATTAAATGCTCATCTACTCACACGCTTTCTGTAGGATTTTTAAGAAGGCTTTAAGTGGAAGACAAACATTCCTCATTGTGGTGCTGATTTTTTGAGGAAACCAACAAGACATATTGACTAAGATTTTCAGCTACAAAATTCATTATTAGAGGTATTCACAATATCCGCCGTCTTCAAAGTCCGTCTCTTTGGGTTAATTCCTTTCACATTGAAGTTTCCTTGAACATACTTTTGCTTGAGCCCTAAATTTATGGTCATGGCTAAGCTCAAGTGTAGGGGTTATGAGTATATATATGGGCTAACTTGTGATAGAATTGAGATTAGGGATACCCATTTAGGGACTATGAATTTAAGTGAACTAAAAGATAAATTCAATAGTCCAAACCCACTGCCCATCACCTAGCAAGTGATTAACAATGGATTAGTTGAAGTTGTTTCCATTCCTATAGTAGTACAATGTCTTGAACTTATCCTAGAATGTATTAGACATTAAAACTTACAAACACGAGAAATCAGGATAGAGGATAACTGGTTGGTGGTAAAAATTCAAAAGGCCACTTTTGCATCATGTCTAAATATTCCAAAAAAAGATAATTACTCGTCCTTGACCATGATGAATTCCCAGATCAAGTTTTCTGCTAAGAAGAGACTATACAAGAATGAAATGGTGAAAAAATGGTTGGAGAAACCTAAGCAGGGTAGGTATCAATTGACCTGAAAGCTACCTAGAAATCATCTTGTGGAAGAAGTTGTTGATATTGTGGTACTATTGCATAGAGTGAGGGGAAATGAGGATGTACATGGGTTTGAGAAGTGGATGTATTTCTTCATCTAGATTATGTTGTCAGGGTGACAATTTCTTGACTAGGCGAAAATTATCAGTGACTGTATGCACCGTTTGATGACCTTCTTTTCTCTTAAAAGATTCTTTTATATGTCATCGTACTTAATCTATGCTATTTCCAGTACAAGACCTTGGCCTGGATTGAGACCAAGTGACCTCCCTCTTGAAAAGGTGCCCATTTACGACTACCTTGATAAGTTGTAGCTTCACAAAAGTTTCCTTCATTTCAGAAGGATAACAGATACTTTCACCACGAGAATGGTCAGGGAATTGCAAGGGTAGATTGGAATGCGGCTGTCACCTGAAGCTATAGAATTTTTGAATTTTTACGGTAGCCACTTCATCTAGTTCCAGAGTTTCTCCTACATAAGAGTTGGAGGTTTCACTTGTTTTCCCATCAAGCTTCCAAGGTACCTTGAAGACAAATGGGTTATTATAGAGGTGTGCAGACAGTTAGCAGATGTAAACTGGATATGTCAAGAAAGGAGAAGAGTGATCATTTATTTTCCTGTTGGTTTTGGCCCCTACACATGTCAATCCATGTCCTATGCTTTAAATATTGAGAGAGAGTTATCCAAATATAATTTAAACTCATATGATGAACACTTCCCTTTTGATCTTAAAGATTTTTTCAAGAATAATTTGAAGTTAAGTCCTAAATTCTTCCACCAACCTAGCCTAGAGGACTATTGGGCTGATTTTTTTGATGAATATGAGGTCAAAAAAAAAGTTGGATGAGATTGTTCGTGGAACAAATCATCATCTATGGTCTAAACTAGAATTTGCAAGACATTGGAGAAGACGAGTCTGATATGATAGACCTAATTTATACTGATTTAATAGAGAATTGCCTTATTCCCACCATGGATTGGAGCAACAAAGAAAAGGAAACTATTGAAGCTAGGACTACTGATGTTTTGGTTAGGACATATGAATGGATGACCAAGAAGAGGACATATCAGTCTCGTCCTCTAACTAGGTCACGAAATGCTCAACCATCCAGGAGTACCACTCAATATTCTCCAAATGTGAGAATTGTTGGTACCACCTCATAGTCATTATCTTTAGGAACTCAGGGAGATGGCAATGACAATCTGCTTGACAAAAATATGTTTCAACAAACATGTGGAGAGATATCCTTGACCTACCCAATCTAGAAAAAGGAAAAAGAAGGTGAAGAAGAAGAATGGGATTTAGAAAATATTGACATTAACTCTTCTTCTTCTCAGAACGAGTCACCTACCAGAGAGGTAAATGTATCACAAAAGCCTAAGATTGCTCCATTCACATCAGAAAACACACCAACAAACACTCCTCCTACACACAGAACATTATTTGAGTCTTCAAGCTCTAAGGAAACTAATGTGCTTGTCACACCTGTTTGGCTGGAAGATACTTTGTCTAGAAAAAGGAAGGTTGTGCAGTTTAGCTTACCAAAGTAGGACATGGTAGGTTAGTTACTGTAGAGGTCCTCAACTCCAAAGTGGAAGAATTAAAGACCATTGCATGATTAGTAGATGATGTTGATTCAGGAAACCTTCATTTGGAAATTGTACGTCCTTCAACACAAAAGAAGGTCACTGAAGAAACTACAAGTGATTTTGAAGTAAACATAATTGATCTTGGGCCTCATACAAGAGATGGAGATGTTCAAATATTTCAAGTATTTGCAACGAGAATGGTTGAATGATCAAAGAAGGATAAGGAAAGCAAAGATGAACTGTAGACATAGGTTTAAGGTTTGACTGAATGCTTGAGGTCTATCTTTGATCTTTCCCCTCAACCGATTTCTCACGTTGATTCCTCTATGGATCCCCTAGTTATGATTGGAAAAGAAGCAATGAGCAAGATGAAAATATGCCAAACCCTAGGTAAAGTTGTAGAAGAGTGGAGTGAATGTTTAATCAAGAAGGGAAATTTTATTATTTTTGAGTCTGTAAAGTGTTTTCAAAAAGAAAATGCCTTAAAGACTACTCTTGGAGAAGAAATTGTTGCTGTTGAAAAAGAAGAAAAGACATGGAATAATTTCCAGACTGAATTGAAAACAATGATGAACTGGGGCATGGAAAAACTAGCGGCTGAGGAAATTATACTCAACGCTGCAAACTCTCGTTGCTTTGTATGGAACAAAGGTGTAGAATGGAAGTTGTAAATCACTAGGCAAGGCTTGCAAAAGCTTCAAGAAATTTTAACCAAATGCACTATTTTCTTAGATGAAGCATAAAGCACGTTAGTCACTCTGGGGTTGAAACAAGAAAAAGGAGAAATTAGAGATGACACAAATGTCAAAGGCTTGGTGGACAACTTCTGGAGAATGGTAAAAGGAATACTTGATTCTCATTATTTTAATGTTGATCATTTAAAGAAATTTAGAAAATTACATCTTGTCTCATCTCAAGCAATGGATCTTATGAAGGCTTGTGAATAACGTATTGAAGCAATCAAAGATAGTCAGCTAACATGGAAAGTGCATATAACTAATGTGACCATCCCTCAACACAAGGAGTTGTTACATACCATGAAGGCCTTTCGAGCCTTACGAAAAAGACTCATGTCACCTCTAGAAAGTGAAGCAACACCATCTTAAACTTTCAGTTGCTTTTTCAAAACTTTTCAGTTTAATCAGTTATAGGCAAGAAAGAAGCGATTACCTATCCACTTATTTATATGTATCTATTTTTGAACTAAAACTCTCTAGACACCATTTTGAAAACTCAATATCATTTTAGAATTTTCTGTTATTTCTATTACTGGAATCACTATTTGTTTGTGTGCATCTAGATTGTGAAAATAATTTGGTATTCTTGAATCTGTGTGTTTAGGAGTATCTTAATGCTATGCTTAACCTATGAGCGAGTTATACAGTTCTCTTCATAATAGATTTCATCTTTCAAATAATATTGATTGTGTTATTTTAATTATCAACAATTTCATAGTTAAACTAGTCTTTGTACCAGGATTTCATTACTTGTATTTTGCATCTGATATTAAGATTATTTCTGATATTGGGTTTTTCCTTTACTTCTTTTTGGTAAAAAGAAAACATTGTGTTTATTTCTTGTTCTTTCAATTCATTGAAAATTATAAGAGGGAGTTGTACCTTAGTAAAATTCATAGGATATTTGCTCTTTCCTAAAGGGTAGATATTCAAAGCTGTTGGTTCTTTTGGCACCTTTTCGGGCATAGAGTTATATCGTCTCAAGGTGCCCAATCTGTTAGCCAACACTTGTGTCTTACGAATGTGTCTTATAATTAGCTTTTTTATCTAACATGTTTTGTCTGTAGCCTAGCATGTTTTTTGTGAGATTGTAGCTAGCTTCATTGGATCAGAGGCTTGTGTCATTTTCGCATCTTGGTGGAGCTCCCACTTTCACGTTCAAGTACACTAGATTGAATATTTGCTTCCTCGATGTTATTGGTATATTCTCTTCAATCTCTTTCTAATTTAGCTCTCATACACACTAACACGTATGCTCACTAAAGTGGGGATAAAATGTAATGGCGTAAATTTGCACCCTAGGAAAATTTCCCATTTATTTACCCTTACTTTAGAATTACAAGTATGATGATGCATAAACTCAACGCCGTCTTCTTGATCTTCCCATGTGTCCCTCTCTTTTTATGTCGGTGGAGGAATATTTTTTAGGGCACCGTGTGCCCCACGTGGATGTCTGCACACCGTGCTGTCGTCTTGATAGATTCCTTCCTCTAGGATCCGCATAAGCATTATGTTTCTTGGTTGGTCACGAATGTAACTGAAACATAAATTTTTGGGACCCTATGGACTACTCTTCCACTTCTAGGGTTTTTCACCTAAAAGGAGAGAGATAGGGTCCAAAAATGCTTACGTATCACTCAAATTAGGATGTGTGTGATGTGATGTGATGTGATGTGAATGAAGTTAACTAAATGCAATAGAGTAATCTAGGTGGCTGAAAATGAATGCAAAAGTGCAATTACAACTATGTTTGAAAACACATTGTGATATGCAAACAACTATGTAAATGAAGAAATTATGCAGAACAAAAAGTACAGGGGTAAATTTTAGTGCACCTGGATGAAATGTGAGCTTTCTGGAGTATTCTGGATGTTGGTGAAATTCACTATTTTTTTACAATGGGACTCATTCGTCCAGGGTGGCGAATCAGTCCACCTACTGGTGAAAAACTGTCGAGAGTTGGTTTCTGTTTGTCGAGATCTGAAATCTGACAAAACTCAAGTTTCCAGTCCTAAGGTGGTACTCATTCACCACAGGTGGTGAATCAATCTTCCCCCAAATTTCTAAAAATCTAGGAGACAACTTTGCAACACCAAATATGAGAATGTCTACTTGTTGGGTTGCCGAAGTCAAATCTGCAAAAAATGGACAAATAACTCTCTCCAAGCTTGATGTTGACTTAAGTTGACTTGAAGCACCTAGTTGACTTGAAAATAACTCTTCAACACCTAATAACCTATGAAATATGCAAACAAAGGGTTGCAAACAAACAAGCAAAAGGGGAAAAATGATTAGGGGTTAGTGAATAGGGGTTTGCCTTGGTCAAACCCCACTTTTGGTAATTAAACCCTTGAAAATACAATGTAATGAAAGAGAAAGAGAAACTAATAACATGAAAATTCTATCAACTCACCTAACTCTTGATAATGCAAGTCTGAAGTAATGTCAATGGCTGCTTCAAAGTGCTTGAATTGTTGATGTAAAGTGCTTGAATGCTTGAAATGTAGGATTGAATGCTTGAATGAGTGAGGAGATTGTAGGAGGATGTAAAATGAGGTGAAAATCACATATTTATACAATTCTTGTGCCTTAGTATTCGTTCATACCTCATCACAGGCCGACATCAAGTGATTTTGAATAAAATCTTGAAAGGAAATTTGAAATATTTTTAATTTGGGGCCAAGGGGGACTCATTTGCCACCCATGGCAAATGGGTCCCACCTAGGACCTAAAAACAAGTGTCAGGAAAAATGTTGTATTTAATGTTGTTTGTCGGGATAATATGCAAAAATACACTTAATTACAACTTATGAGGCCATAAGGAGACCGAATAAAGCATGAGAAGGGTGTAAATAGTGAAAATGTGCCTAGAAGAGTGTGAAAGCTTGTTACAAGACTTTACAACACTTCAAAATATGGCTTGTTGATGAGTGAAAAGGTGGTTTTTAGGTGAAATGCATTAAATAGAGTCTAGAAGAATGTAGAAATGTCTTACAACACTTCACAACACCTTCACAAGACATCGTTCTTTGAGTTTTAGTACCTAAATAATCATGTTCAAGCCATGATACAACATAAAATCAAAGGAACATAGTTCCAACACCATGAAACAAGACCTAAAAGGCCATGAAAATGACAAGGGACCATTTTTCTACGACATAGTAACGTTCTTTGTTGGGTCTTTATTGTCAAAAAATGACTCTGCCTTTGTTTTTTCCATTGAAACTCATTCATTCACTCTCTTACATTCTCTAACTCACTCTATATTCAGTTCATTCATTCTCTCAAGCTCAATTTCTCTCACTTCTTGATCATTCTTGCTCTATCTTGCTGCTACCAACTTTCTCCTTGTCTTTACAGTGCCTTCTTGCTTCAAAACCATTGTCATTGCAGGTTTATGAAGTTCTATCTCCTCGACGTGGTGGTGTCGTTCTCTCCCTTCCTCTATTGACCTTGAGTTCTTATAGCAGGGAAGGTAACAATTTGTGTCTTTTCATTTTCATTGATCTCTACCTTATTGTGTCGTTTCCATTCTCTCTTCTTTATTGCTTTTTCTCTATATCGTTGCATATCTGGTTGTTCGTGGAGGTGGGAACACCAAAATGAGGGTTTGATAGTGACTAAGGTAGACCTCAAAACACAACCCAACACTTTCTATTTTCATGTGTGTAGGTGCAGGTTCTTCCACTCAAAGTTAGTTGGAGAACTGGATTGTGCGTGGAATGGTATCTTTCCTACTCTTTCCTTATCATTTTCGTCACTAGAATAATCCTTTCTAGTATTCCTCTTGTTGTACTACTTATTTCCGCATTTTCATATTAAATTGTCAAACTATTAAACTCTGATATCTGGGTCATAAGTTGACCTTGTGCGTCTCTATCTGTCATCCAACCCTTTGTCCATACAGGATGCCAATGCATCCCTAAGACTCCAACATGACACAATGAAGTCCAGTTCTCATGCTGTCATCCTTAGAAAGAGAGCTATCTAATTCATAGTCTGAGACCCTTGTAGTATGCTCACCTAGTTTTCAAAAACACCTATTATTAGCAGAAGGGAAATAGGGTCCTGTTTTCCCTTCCTTTTCAGCTTGTCTTTCCTTTCTTTACCTTTTGATCAACCTGAGGTAGTTTAGGTCAGTTCATTCCTTGAGGCTCTCCCATGACTTGGAGCCTTGGGGGTGACGAATCCCCCTACTTTACACTTACAAATTTTCTTTATATCTAGATTGAGGAAGAAGAGGTAGATTTATAGGTTTTTAGATGAGGAGATGAATGGTTGAGATTAAATCACTTGATCTAATAACTTAATTTTGTTTTTATTGATTTTTTTTAGAACTAATTTGCATGACCTTTTATTTATTTGATTTTTTTTCATTTAGGAATGTGTAAATATAAGTCGAGTTAAAAAATTGCATGAGTTGATAAGTGGAAGAGAGTAAATATTGAAAATTACATGCTGAGAGGATAATTAATTATGTGTGGATGAATTTATTTAAATAATAAATGTGCTCAAGGATAATCAATCAATTATGTATGCATGGATTTATTTGGGAATTGACTAATTAATTAATAATAATAAATTATCAATTAATAATAATGTAATGTTAGTGGATAAAGATGGGAATTAATTAATTGATAATTATAAATTAATTAATTGAGAATTGGCTAAGTAATTAATGATAATTAATTAGTTAATGGAATGTGATGATATGATGCAATTAATAATTAATCAATTAAGTGAAATTTAGGTGTCTACAACCAACACTAAGCTTCACACCAAGACCACTAGATCAATAAAGAACAATTTAAGCCGACTATTAGAACAAGCAACACATAATAGAGAAATTTCTAACAATACTAACCAAAAAAGGATGGACATAAACATGACACAACAAAAAAATGCTCAGTGTCTCCCAATCTCTCTAACCTTACCATCCTTAGAACAAAATTTTTATGCCTTTTATTATTTTTCTGCAACAAAAACCAAGTCAAGTTTAGTTTTCAATTACATATAAATTGGTCATATATATAACTGATCAAACAATCAAACGTGTCATATAATCTAATAAGTTTTTCCTATATATCACACATTAAGAACAATGGCCAACAATACAATGATACAACATATAATCCATGTCAGTAAACAATAGAAAAAAACATTTTAACAAGATGTAGTGAGGGAGGCATGTATTACATAATATTTCTTGTCAAATTAATCCCCATATAGAAAAAGGCTAAGATGAGGCAAATAGATGAAGCTCATGAATAGGTGCATGCTTTAGATTGTTATGTGTTTGGAATGTAACATAATTGTTTGCAAAATTATACAAATCCTTCCATTTAAGACCAATAATCTAGCAGTAACATGACCTACACACATGACCCCATGGGCCTCTTGAAGATTAATAGATTTTTGGTGTTGTCATATAGCATCATAAAAGTGAACCATCATACCCTTAACAATAGATTACACATGCACCAATAAGATATCTATCAACAAATTTTAAAATTTGGATATGTAATTATATTTTAAATAGTTGGGATAAACACCCTCTAGAATCTAAATAGGCATAAATATCATGAAACCACTTCTTTCCTATCAAAGTGTCACAAACTTGTAAATTATTTTCTTGAATAACTAGTTGCCATAATCTATTCATAACAAATGTAAGGTGAGGAGTACTATCATTGATGCTTGTAAATGGTGTCACAACAGCCATAGCATCAACATGTCAATTTTATCTTTTCAAGGAAGAGAAGAAATAGTAAAATGATCAAAAGAACTCAATAATTACAATACTAACTTGTGATAAATTGTTAATAGGGAATCTTTACTCTAATAATCACTTATATTCTATCTCTTGTGAATACGTATATCAATAGATTTAACTTTGGGAAGGTGAAAAAATAAGATGGGTGCCAACAAGTCTATAAGTATGGTAAAAAGTATGACATGGGAAGGTGAAAAAAATAAAACAAGTGCCAACAAGTCTACAAGCATGGTAAAAATTATGACATGGGAAGGGGAATAAAATAGGACAATTTAGAAGCAAACCAAACCCAGGGGCATGCTTTTACTAGTCATTTTCTACTGATTCAAGGCACAAATTCATTAAAGTGGATACATTGTAGTTAGGAGCTCTTGAGAAATTTGATTTAACAAAACTTAAGACAAGTAATCTAATTCAAATCTAAAATTTGCACATATCCATGGAAGATTCCCATAAAAAATCTAGAGAAAAGAACACAACATAGGATCACTTGAAGCTAAAACTTTGGAATTCCAATTGCCTAATGATATAATGGATGTAATAGTTAAATATCAAAATCAATTTGTCACTTTATTCTTTTTAAGAGGGATGCAAACATTTTTTTTTTTTAAATGAGCTAAAATGAACTAGGAAAATAAGGGTTGGTAGATTGAGATGATAAGGGGTTTGTGGAAAGGTTATTTATCTTGTATGTTTAAATCTACTAAATATGCTCAAGTTGTGCTACAATATGACACATGGATTATTTTTGGATAGCTTTGTTACCTCCAAGCTTAGAATTTTGAGTTTCATATTGAAGATCCTTCTCGTTCATGTGAATAAAATTTCCATATTTAAAATTAGGATTTTGACCTTTTTTAAAGGAATATTCTTGCCCAACTTGGAAGATTAATTTGGTGTAAACATACTTCAGACTAATTTTCCAGTCTAAGAATTTTATCCTAGGGTTTGTGTAGAAGTTGATTTGAACTAGCCTTTGCTAGAGAATATTAAATGGATAGGCCCTAATTTTGATTTATAGAACAACTAATAGTTTATTTAAACAAGCATAATGAATGTGTCTTTTGTAAAAAAAAGGAACAAATTTGATATGTGATTGTCCTATTAGGAAAACTAAATTCACCCAACCTCCACTATCTTCTCCCACTTTAACTCCCCCAAACCAACCTTCCCTTCAACACTCTCATCTTCATAAGGTTTCCTTTGCGCAACCTAAAGCTCCACCTCTTCCTCACCCCCCACTACCATACTAGCCCATTCTCAATAGTTGTCCCTACCCCCACTACCCATACTAGCTCATTCTCAATAGTTATCCCCACATCTTATAAATGTGTAGTCATTAGATATGTTTGGAAGATGATTAAGAAAATAAAGTAACCCTCTAGTCCTCTCTCCATTTTTCCCAATTTTCTCCTTCTCATTACCACTCTCTTTCTCCTCCCTCCTCTTCATTCAACCCTCATAATTAGTCTTCTCCCTCCTCATCCCTTGTGTTCTCCAAGGTCCCTATCAAGATCCCTATCAGTTGCTACTAGAATTTGAAACATCAACGATCAACCTATATCACTTTCCAATCACTACATAGGATTGCCTATGGAGGTTGAAACCATCTCTCTTTCATCACCATAAATTGCAACATATTTCTTGGAAGGTGAGAGGAATTTCTCTCCCTCTTTGGAAGTAGGGAGTCAAAAAGGCTATTAATTCTTTTTTCAAGAAGTCATTTACTAAGTGATTTTTGTCTTGTTGATTCTCTTCTTAATATACAAAAGATTTTTTGTTCTTGTATACTTCTAAAAAATATACTAGTGGAAATGGATCCTTTTATAGTCCTCAATACCGGGCGATCTATTTTTTGATCTACAGATGACTTATAGTAATATGAGACTACCTTGTACTCCATGCAAGAGGTACCTAACTGTGCTACAAATGAGACATACATACCCTAGTGGAAATGGATCCTTTTATAGTCCACGATACCAGGCGATCTGTTTTTTGGTCTACATATGGCTTATAGTAATATGAGACTACCCCATACTCCATGCAAGAGGCACCTAACTGTGCTACAAACGAGGCGTACATACCCTACCCCTGCAGGATTTGAATTTGTAACCTCTCTTACGAGAGTACAAGTCCTCCACCATTAGACCAACTCAGGAGTACCATTAGACCAACACATTTGGGTGTTGATTTAATTAATTTGGTTTAAGAACTGCTGGTATCAGATTTACAGATCATAAGTATAGCAGGCAGACATGAACAGGCATGATCAAATCTATATGCCGTAAGACCAACGTCAGTAGATTAGAATATGGTACAAGTATTAATTAAAATGATCGTGCCTCTTCATGTCTCACACCCATTAATTAAAATAAGAAAGATCCATGCGTAAGACCTCATAGATCTCTGCACAATGTCTACTACATAAAAGTCTAAAGCCCGTGGTTAAGATCTCTGCACAGTCAGGTATAACTGTCGCCGCCATTGATGGTAAATCATGAGTGCTTTATTCTCTACAAAGTGATCACTCATGACTGATCAGTGATCACTGTCGTCATTGATGGTAAAACATGGGTATTTTTAAATGCTTTATTCCCATTGATGGTAAATCATGGGTACTTTTAAATGCTTTATTCTCTATAAAGTGATCACTGATCAGTGATGAAATCTTTTGTGAGTAAACGTGAAATATTGTTGGATGAAGCCTATATTTTCATTTTGCCTGAAATTCATGAGGTAGTTATGGAAAAGGGTTTTTTATTTTGCATGAACATTGGTAAGAAAAAGAGTTTGCATTGTTTTAAAACTAGGAAAACTATTATTGAAGGAAGGCTTTAAACTTAATAAAAGGAGAAAGGGGTGATATTTAATAAGTACCTTTTTGCCATGAGAGAAAGTGGCAAGTTGTTCCAAAGTTTGATTGGGAATTTTAAAAAGTGGTGTATATTATTATTTTTAAGAAATAAATGTATTACTTTTTAAAATTGTAGGGTGACATAAAGTATTAATAAGGGTTTATGGTGATATGAGAATTCTTTTGTAAAAGTAGTTGCTTTTTGGTTCATGATTAAAGGTAAAGATTTGAAAGATTTAACTTGATCTCAAATCACTTTTGCTATTATTCGATTTGGGTGTGTGTAATTGTATGAGATTTTATTTTGTGTGATACTTTTGTATTATGGGTTTTTTTTAGAATCATGACTATAATGTACATTCATGACATATCATCTCTTCAAATTAATGTAAGCACAAAACAAAAGTCATAAATGATATTTGAGTGCTAGAGACAATGTAAACCATCTTTCATGTAATTTTGTAATCACTAGACATGTAATTGCAAATAGAAATTAATAGGTTAAAATATCAATTACAATGTGTTAACAAGACATTTAACAATGCTCCTATTGATATTGTTGATGTACCTATTGCTAGTACACATTAGTTTTATATGCCTTTGATAGTGAGAATAAGTGAAACAAAGAGCAATGTAACATCCCAAACTAAACAAAAGCATGGCATGCCACTTCTATCATAGAGGAAAAATATTGCATAAACCCATAGTCTTGAAACACAAAAAACATGCGTCCTAGACAAAGAAACATATTGGGTAAACATTAAAGTGTAGTCCTAACAATGTGTCTCACTAGATTGTTGTTGCTACTTCTCAATCAAAATCCATTTTACAAGTCTGGGAGTTTGAAAAAAGTAATGGGGAAAATGTGGTCTTGAATATAGTTTTTTATTGATTCTTATCCTTCAAACTATTCTAAACCAATCAACTTTGTGTTTGGTAGTACCCTCAACCCATGTCTTATTGATTCTTCACATATTTGTGTTCATGGAGTCTAAACTCTCTAAGATGTCCACCAATTGACCCAAATTGTGTTCTTAGTATGGTCATTATGGACATGAGTCAATTAATTCTATTTGCAACCAAATTTTCTCTTTAGCCAACATGCACAAACATCTTCCTATTATATAAATGGATTATGCATTTATCCCACCTTTGATGTCATGTGGACTCTAATTTTAAAATATACCTATCTTTCATGCTAAGGATGCATAACAAACTTATCATGTACCATTGGACATATACATCAAAAGCTAGCTTGAGGTTAAAATGTTCCAAATTGACAACTAATTTTATCACTAATAACATTGATCTTCCTCCTATACCTAAGCTTACATCTAAGGAGTGTAAAAACATTCAACAATTACATTATACATGAGATAAAATATCTCTTGGTATTTATATACACTTCATCTTTGTAGAAGGATATCTTGAAAAAACCATTAGAATATTACAATAAATTTTGATACTACTCTATGATTAGTGACATATTTGATATAATCTATTGGTTATAAGGAACCTTATGGAACATCCATAATCCTCTAAAATTATCTCACAAGGGAGGATGAATGGTGAGCTACGAGCACGACAATTTGAGGGCCCGTGGTCTGTAACAGGTTGCGGGTCTCTTCCTTTCCTTCTGCGCAGGTGTTGCATGTACTTCTATTCAGTTTCCTTGGCTGTGATTTTCAGTGGGGGTGTGTTTCTGCTTTCGGGGGAGTTTTTTTGGTGTTTGTTTTTTTATTTCTTCAGTGCTGCTTGGTGTTTGGGGTGGGTTTTCTGTGTTCAGGGGGTTTCTTTTGTCTGTTTCATGGCGGAGCAATAGGTTTCATACAGTTTGGTGGTGGTTGATCGTGATGGTGGGTTTCACAATGGATCGTCATTGGGCTTGAATGCCCAACACTCTGAGTCTTTTTATGTAGGGGAGGGCCCCAAACTGAAGAAAGTGAATGGTTGCTTGTTAAGGATTCAGGATCGTCTAGTCTTGGTTCTGTCTCCATAATTGATGGCTGATGATGTTTCTTATTGGAGTAGCCATGCTTTAATCTATAAATTCCTTGGGATTCATTTTCCTCTACCAGCTTTGGATGCTTGGATCAGGCGTACGTGGCAGGTTGAGGGCGATATGGAGTTAATGGTGGCTGCAAACAATTATTTTATGGTTGTTTTTTCTAACATGGCTAAAAAGAATCGAGTTTTTGAGGGAGGACCCTATTTTACAATCATGTTGGATTGTTTATAAAACCTTGGCATATGGGTTTTAATACTAATAAAGAATTGTCGTTGAGGGTTCATGTCTGGGTTTGCCTGCCGTAGCTCCCCCTGGAGTTTTGGAGAGAATATATTTTACAACGGATTGCGGCTCTTCTCAGTAAGCCTGCTGTTGTTGCTCAACAAACCCTTGAAGAAAGGTTATTTCTTTTGCCCGGATCTGTGTGGAAGTTGATTTGAATAATCCCTTGCCGGATTCTTTGGAAATTTATCTTGGTTCATTGCCTTGGATTCAACATCTTGATTATGAGTCCCTTCCTTTTCATTGTCGAATTTGTCATGAGTATGGACATCTTTAGAAGCAATGTCCTAGGATTAGAAAGACCCCTCCTTCTAATTCCTCTCTTTCGTCTTCAGCTCCAAAAGCTGTTAGGGAGGATAAAGGGAAATCTTCTATGATGGAGGGTGAACCAGATTAGGATGGATTTGTGTCAGTTAAGTGGGCTAAGGGTCGTGGTCAGAAGAGATCGTTCAAGGACATGAAGAATGAAGAGGACTTTAATCGGTTTGAGGTGTTGAACACCTCAACCTTGGAGGAAGGAATCCTACCAGATGTGCCTTCTAAGGCTGTTGGTATGGGTGGTGTTGTGGGGCAGGGACAGGGATTCGATCAGGATACTTATTTATCCCTGGGTATGCAGAATCATCTGGTAACTCCGAATGACCATATGTAGGATGATGATGATTATATTGTTTTGGCAGATTTGGAAAAGGAGGGGCTAGCTTCTAGGAAGAACAAGGGGTCTTCTCTTGCCTTGGAGGTGCATCAACGTACGATTACGAAGGGACTACCTGAGCACTCTTCTAAAAGTGGTCACAAGAAAGATCTTGAGAAGATTAAGTAGGATGGAGAGTTGTTGGTGGAATCTGGGTCTGTCAAACCCATTGATGTTTAGTTTTCACCATCGTCTCCATGATTGTTCTCTCATGGAATTTAAGGGGGTTGAATAGCACCCCGCGTCAAAGAGCTATTCATGATTTGGTTGTTGTCCATTCTCCAGACATTTTTTTTGTTTAGGAGACTAAGCTTTTTGTTGATTGTATGCTTCAGTGTGCTTCTCATATCTAGTATTCTAGCCAGTGTTAATGTATTGGTTCTCAGGGGAGTTATGGGGGTTTGGCTCTTTTTTGGGATCCTAGAAAGATTGCTCCCCTTTGGTGGATTTCCAGTCATTCTACTATTTCTATGGTTGCCTCTTCTTTGGTTTCAAGTGAAACTATTTTGGTTACTAATGTTTATGCCCCAATTGATATTCGTGGAAAAAACCGGCTTTGGGCTCATATAAGGTATGCTAGATCTTGTTTTCCTTATCTTCCTTGGATCCTAGTTGGTGATTTTAATTATGTGTTGAGCTTGGAGGAGAAAAGAGCTGGGTTTGCCTCAGCTTGGGCTTGCTGCTGCTCTTTTTCAGGAGAATGTGGATTTTCTTGCTTTGAATGACGTTAAGACTTCTAATGGTATTTTCACTTGGAATAATAGATGGAGTGGAGAGGAAGTGATCTCCGAAAGGTTGGATAGATTTCTTGTTTCTCGCTTTTGGGTGGGAGGTAGATTGGTTACTGGTTCTGAGATTCTTGATTGGAGGGGTTTTGATCATTGGCCAATCAAATTGATAGTTTCCCATTTTACTGCTCCCAAGAATCCTCCATTCAAGTTTCAACTTATGTGGCTTCGGGAGTCCTCCTTGCATGATATTATGGCTCGGTGGTGGCAGGATGGTAGCCCTGCTTATGGTATAGTTATGTACACTTTTTTAAAGAAAATTCAGTATGTTAAATTTCACCTTAAGAGATGGAATAGGACGAGTTTTGGAAATTTTAAGGTTATGAAGATGAATGCCCAAGCAAGACTTGATGGAATTACTCACCAAATTTGAGATTTTGGTTTCTCGGATGCTTTGGGTCAAGCAGAAGCCCAACCTGTGAGAGTTGTTGAGGAATCAGAGCTTCGGGAGGAGATTTTCTGGAAGTAGAAGGCTCAGATTGACTGACTTTAGGAAGGGGACATGAATATTGCTATCTTCCATCATTCGGTGCAGGCCTGTCATAATAGAAGTTGTATTTCCTCTCTGGTTAATACAAATGGGTGTAACGCTTGAGAGATGATGTTCATATAACCACATCATTTTCCAAAACTCATTACATTCCAAATATAATAAAAGTAATAGATGCATAGATCAAGATCTTTCCATAAATGCTCAAAAGGAAAATTCAGTAATAAATTTTCATTCCATGTATACAAAAGAAGTAAATTGCACTAACAACAAAGATATTTGCAATGATACATATGTAAATGCCATTTGCATATCAATGAGTTTCCATAAATTCATTCAACGCAGGAGGGAACTCTCGATGCAAGCCTGATGCCTATATGCATTCCTAACATGAGAATCACATATTTCTTACAAATAGGAGGTGGTAGAGACCTATATACATTTAGTTCTAGGCTTTTAATTCCATCTATTTCAATGGTGCATGTGCTTGGCCAGCATAAATAAAACAAATGATAGTTTTAGAAAAGGTAAAACTACCGTCTTTGTGGGTCCACCTTCGACATCCTGTTCCAGAAGTTTCTCAAAATACAATAAATAATGCATTTTCCATCTAAGTTTTCCTTCAAATATACACATTTCTAATTCCAAAGAAATTCCATCATTTTCCAATGCTCACACAAAGATTTCCAAAATAACTTTTCAAACATACACTCAGAATGAGAGGTTTTTCTATACAATTTCTATTGAAAGTTACGATGCAATTTAAAATCAATCCAAGATCTGTTTTCTAAAATAACTTGATCAAAGTAAATAGTCTTGATAGATTCAAAAAAAGAAATCTACCCTTTTCAGAAAATTCAATAGTTTTAAATGTGTTTTCAATAGTCTACATTTGCTATAAAGATTCATCTTCAGCTCTTAATATAGCCTTATGTGTATTTCACTAAGTTAAAAAATGATGTATGGTGATTCATATAATGCATCAATATTCAGAAATTTAAACAGTTTTAGAAAAGAAAAAAAATGTAGATAACCAAATTTGTATATGAATACAAGTTGCTACTGTACACAGAGTTATTTATGTGAATTTATTCTGCATTTTTTCTAAGTTTTAGCTTTTAGATATAAAAGCTCACCGTATAGATTTGTATATGTATTTATTATGTATGTATATATATATATATATATATGTATATAAATACATAGTAGACTTATAATTGAATATATATATATTGAGCTTGTACACACTAGTGTGTTTTTTGTATGTTACCAATGATAGTAGGTAATTCTTTCTGAAATAAACAAAGATATATTTATATCTGAATTATTTACATCTGTATGTATGTATTTATATATATATATATATTCAAAAGAATTTCAATAGATTTAACTACATCATGTCAGTGATAATGGTAAATGTTTTCTGCAATAACCAGAGATATATCTACATCTTTGTATTTACATCTGGGTATATAAATATATGAATCTGTATATATATATATATATATATATATATATATATAGAGAGAGAGAGAGAGAGAGAGAGAGATATTACATATGAAAAAAAAAATTGAGTATAAACATATATACATCTTTGTTGACAGCAGAATTTACAAGGGATTCCAAACACATTTTAAGAAGAAATTCAAACTTCACGCCTAAGGGAGGGTAACGCCTTTCCCCAATGGGTAAGGTGCTACCTGTGAGGGAGGCAACACCCTCTCCATAGGCGTTGGCCTGTGGAGGGCGCTGTCCTCCACAACACAGCTCCCATTCCAGGGGACGGGCTGGGGTTTGACCCTATTTTACTATCATTCGCTTAATAAAACAAAACCCCAATGAATGATATATACAGTCTGCTATGAGATTCACAAAAACTTGTAAATTGGGTCTATAAATATATAATTTATTAGTATATATATATGTGTGCACAGGAAAATATGTGTATATATATATTTTCAAAGTTATTGTATCAAGATTTAACATTCAGAACCAAAAATATAAACCACAGTTTGCTAAGGAGAGAAGCCCCAATCTGAAAATGGAGAAATTATGCAATTTCTTTCCATGCATGCAAAAGAATGGAAGATTTTCCAGATTTTCACAATTTTGCAAACAATTTCAAGCACTTAGTATTCAAATTCCAACAACAGTATTATCATTTTTCAAACAAGATTCATGAAAAGAGAATTGAAAATCTAGATATTTCGCTTCCAACTGTAGTTGCTCTCTAGACAAATTCTTCTCTTTGCCTCTTCTTGAACTGGTTTTCTGAAAAACTTCTTCTTCTTCTCTCCTTTCCGGTAGCTTCACTAATTCTTCATTTTCCTACTATTTCCCAAAGATTCATTCTAAAACCTCTAATTTTGATAAATTGAGCATTTTCTTGGCAGCCATTAGAGCAAATTGCAGAGCTTATTTTCAAGAATGATTTCAAGAACCATTTTTCCTCTCGGGAAGTTCTTTCCCTTTTAATAATGTTTTCTGTTTCTTTTTTTTTTCCATTTCTACCCCTAATCTTGAAAATGGATTTTAAATAAAATTAAATTATGTAACTTTGTGTTTTACACTTCGTATTCACAAATAAGGAAAATGTAAAAATAATCTCCAATTACCATGCATAAAGGATAATCCTTTCGAAAATACCTACTCAATTACTCAATTCAAAGTAAATATTTATCTAATATTTAAATATCAACTAATTATTATTTAATTTCATTATCACAAGAATTTAACACAAGTTAAAAGAAAATAGGATACTCACTTAGATTTGCAGCGTGGTATTCTTTCAAAATCAATAGGTAATTTTTTAATTAAATTTAATTCCTTTACTTTATCATGCTTTCATTTCATTATTTATTTAATTTAACTAATTACTATTTGATTTGCAAATAATTCAAAACAAACACACTAAAATTTGACATTCCTAAATGGAATCTATATGAATCTAAGTGCCTGTGTGTGTGATCGAGAGAACATCCTGCTTTGTCCTGTCAAGAAGCTAACCTCCTCTCCTTAATCACACCCATGGTCTTCAACCACCTGCATCTCAAGTGCACTCGGGCACACAAAAATAAATTAAATTAGTATCCCATAAAGATATAAATCAAAACAATATAATAGTTTAATTCAAGTATTTCTTTTCTATCCTATTTTGCTTCATCCTCAAGTAAAACACATTCATTACTAAACAACTTTTCAAAGTAAACACTTTTATATTTCTTCACACCAAAGCACGATAGTTTCTATTATTATTCTACCACACACATTAGTTCATAAAACAAATCCACACAAAGCGAAAGCAAGTAGCATCACCGTTCGAGATGTGACATCCTTCCCCACTTGGAAGAGACATCGTCTCGATGTCTTATTACAACATCCACACAATAGAGTTTGAAGTATCAGTGTATCATAGTCTGAATATGCATAAAAGGAAAAGTAAGCTATAATCTCAAATGATGAAAAGATCTGTCAATGTCTTCTGCATTCTCCCAGGTGGGAGTATCCACCGAATACTGGTCCCATTAGACCTGTACTCCACAATATCATGGTTCGGCAACTTAACGTTGCGCTCATCCAAAATCCTGGTGGGCTCCGCTAGCACCACCCCTGGATCCTGCTAAACAAGCCAATCATGCACACCACACATAGGGTATTACTACCATCCAATTATATCAAAGTAACAAATGGCTCTTTCACTAGAGCATACAAGAATAACATCACATCATTCAAACATAAGAATTTATTCACTCACATTAGTATAAGTATGTAGACACGTAAAATGTACCGATTGACATTGTGCTCTGATCCTGACTACTAACATCGTTTCATCCTGAATCATCCTTCGGTCTAACCATTTAATCAAGTTTCCTTATTTGATTAAATTCATCAATTTCCTTCCCTTAATTAAATAAATCATTTTATCTAATTAAGTCACCTCTTCTCGATAATTAAATTAATCCATCTAATCTAATTATCCCCATTTAATTAAATAATCAATTTTATTTAATTAAATCTCTAAAGTTTGTATTAAATTAAATAAATTAAAACCTTATTTAGTTTAATCTAACGTCATCTCTTTTAATTAAATAAATCAAAATCTTTATTTAATTAATCTCTTATCAAATTCCTCTCTTATTTGATTTAAATAAATCCACAAATCTAAGTCAAATTGGTCACATCATCCTAATCTCTCATTAAATTAATTAACCTTGATTAATTTAATCTCTTTTCATGTCTCATCCTCCAACATTTACCACTTGCACATGAAAATAGATTTAATTGATTTATTAAATCTCTATTTTCCTCAACAAGGCATCTTTTTGGAATATTCTCCAAGTTTGAATTAAAAAATCCAAGTTGACATGTACATCCAACAAGGAATTTACTCTATATTACATGTCCTTTGCCTTGAGCCAAGTTGCATTTAATGCATTTTCCCTTCCCTCTTGTAGGTCATTTCAACAAAATTCAAATTAAAAAATAGGCATTTATTGGCACAATCCTCAAAACTTGCACATCCTCCATCCACTCATAGATTGACAAGTGGCATCTTGCCATTGGATGAATGTTAATCCCACATTGCTCAATTTTGGACATTCATCCTTCAATCTCATCTATAAATGAAGAGCTTCTCTCATCATTTGATCATCCACAATTTATGCAAAGTTACCATGCTCAAATATCTATCAAATTTCATCCATCATTCTTAAATCTTAGCTAGGTTATGCAGGTTTTTAGCTTGGAGCATTCATCATCCTTCATCAAAGTGGACCAATTATCATCAACATACATCAATTTTTCATCACAGGAGTTGGGAAAGGGCCAATTTTCACATCAAATTGGCACCAATTCCCCCATGGGATCAAGAGTTTGCTTGCTTAATTAGGATTCAATCTTTATTTTGTTGTTTTCATTGTGTTCATTGTTTTCCAAATTTTAGCTATGATAATGGATTTCATGGGGAATCCTTGTTCTTGCTTGCAATTAACTATCTAAAGTGTTTTTTCTCATTGTTTTGCAGGTATTAGGATTGGGGTTCACACATTTGGCGCTAGAAAGAGGGAAAAATCTCATTTTTTTTTATCACTTTTCTCACAAAATTATGCGTTTTTGTTTTTGCACAGAAAAATTCCAACGCTAGAAGCTTAGCATCGCCATATAGCACCGTTGGTTCTCCAACGTTGCCATACAACACCGCTGGAAATTCAAACTGCGACGTTGAAGTCTTCCTGCGCAAGAATTTGAATTTCAAATTGCGACGCTTGACCAATTTGACTCGCAGGAATTTAAAAAAAAAACAAACAGTGATGCTGAGCAAAAGTGTGATGCAGTTGAGATCATTGGCCCAGACACAGAGCAACGCTAATTGGTAAGCGGTGTTGTACAACACTGCTAAGAAATCAAACTCCGACGCAGTCACGGGTTGCGCCGCTGGTAGGGAGTAAGAAGTTGAAGTTTCATTTTAGCACATGCATTTTTTCATATGACCAATTTATCTTCTGTTTTCTATTTTTTGACGTCTGTGTTTTGCAAAATTTGATTGGTTTTCTCTCTTGTAGGTTGGATCAATTGAAAATAAAAGAAGGAGAAGCATGATGATGGTATCTCACAAAATCAAAGTGTTTTTAAACACTTTAGTTTTTGTTTAACACTCTTAAGAAATTATTCTGTTTTTTCTTAGGATACTAATTTCGTTTGGGCTTTAAAAAGAATCTTTTCAATTTTTGCAAAGGTTTAAAATGAACATTAGGACTACAACTTACTAGAGTTTGTTTTTTGGTTAACAATTGAACAAAACAACTCTCATTTGTCTTTTGGTGCTTTACAAAGAACTCACAATTGTTTTTTGGATCTAAAATGAACAAGTTCAACTTTGTTTTCGTGATGGCTTACTTAAATTAACCTCATTGAAAAAGGACGTATGCGCTTCTCTCGCGCTTTCTAGTGATCTTGAGAATCAAAAGGCATTTTTTGTGATTTTAGGTTGAGATAAAGCAATCACCTCCACACTTCATTTTGGGTTTAAAATTGAACAAAATCTTGTGCAAGTGTGAGTAGAGAATTATTGCGTACATTCTCTCTCTTTGTTGCAAACACAGATTGATTGAGTTACAAATATTGTCTTTACTCGCTTTTGTTTATCTTAGAGGGCCTACCTTGGGGAAAAAGTACTCACCCAAGGGAATGACTCAACTGGTAACACTCTAAAGCCAAGAGTATTTCCAACCAGGATATAAATGTGGGTATTGGAATAAAGGCTAATATCATGCGGTTGGCTCCGACGAGATGGATCCGAAAGGGGACTCTCGCCGTATGGGTCAATCTCCACGAACAAAAAGTCCTAATTAAAACCCATGTTTTAGAATTGCCAAAATCCTTTGATCTATTTGTTTGTGCAAGAACAGTCGTTCTGAAGCCACCCCACACTTTTACGGTCTTTTAGTAGAAATGGAAAGCATGCCATGGGAGTTTCATCGGTGTTGATGCTTGGCTGCCTCGATTGACATTAATGAGCCATGGAGGGGAGCCAGTGGGGTCAAGCATCTAACCATTTGCTAGAGATAAGCGTAGCTGGACTTATCCAAGTGGGAATCCAACAAATATTGTCTTCCACATCCATAGGGTTGTACTTATTCGTGGTTTCAAAATGCTTTGCTTGTTCGAAAACATCTTGGAAACAAACACTTAAACATCATCATCAAAATTTTAAACCCTTTAGGAGACAAATAAAATTGACTCAATTCATGTGTTATTGCTTGCCCTTGGGATTCACATCCTTGGAGGTTTCTAAACACATTAGATTACATCTCAATTTTTCTACTAGAGTTAAACAATAGGTAACCCTTGCCTTGAATTCATCAAATTTCCACATAACATACCTTGTGGGATTCGAAGAAATTAAGACATTGGACATCTAGCTTGAAAAACCTAATCAAAGAAAGTGTTTGTGGTAAAATAAAGTCACTAAGCAAAGCTAAACAAAATGAACTCTCACATGTGTTGAAACCTCACGATTTCTAAGAAGTAAAAATCCCAAAACGAAAGTCCTTGATTCAAAATTCAGAAATGTATGCTCAAATTGAATCACTTCTTGGTTATAAAGGTCTATAGAAGCATTGCATGTTCTTCAATACCGAGGTTTAGGGAAACAAAGTGTCTTTTTTAGGTTCATCTTAGGATCAAAATAAATCAAAATATTTTTTCATCCATCCTTCAAACATCAAAACAAAAATCATCTCATCATCACCTTTTGAGAAATCTTGAAACTATCCTTCATGCTAGGCTTTTTGGCAAAAATCAAAATCATCAAATCCTTGAGACAAAATCCTTGAAATCCTTATCAAATCACCTTTGGCTAAGAATGTGTAGATGCATCATTTTGCATATGCTTAGTCAAAGTTATCAAAACCATCTTGTTTAGCTAAGTATATGTAGATGCATCCTTCTTCATATGCTTGGTTAAACTATCATCTTGTTTGAATAGGTGTGGAAAGATACATCCTTCTCCCTATACATATTCAAATTATCATCCTTTGAGAAAATCTACCCCTTAGATAATCATCCAACATCTTAGGGTCTATTTGTTCAAAATCAAAGCAAACCAACATCAATCAATCAAGGGCAATCCAAGAAAATCAAGATCAAAATCTGAAACATATCCAAAAGTCGCAAAAGCCTAGCATCCCTCTCAAGATTTATCAAAAGACCAAAACATCCACATCATATCATCTTTCGATCCTCAAGATATCCTAAAATTTTCTCTTTTGTGCATAAAGTAAAGATCAATCCAAAGAATCAAGAGATTCATCTCCCATATTCTTGAAAATTGATCCTTGTTTTATGGTTCAAACTAGATCTCAATACAAGAAGAACATGGAAGCCGACAAAGAAATACCCGCTTCAAGTGACCTAAGCCAAACAAACGTTGAAATGAATCCAGTCGAATCGAGTAATCCTTTGACTATCTCATCATCACAAAGCCCACAAGAGGAAATCTAAGGAGAAGATCTTACCTTTATGATGTTGCATGAAGAAATAACCGAAATGCTCCAAAATCCGAAAAATCATAAGATCGTCAACATCATGATGAGGCTTAACCCTTCACTATACATGCTTGAACTAGCAAAACAAGGGGCAAAATTACCTTCTGATTTCGACACGAGTACTATAGTGGAGACATCTTTACCTCCAATCTCATCCACCATACCCATCTCATCTACACCCCCATCCCAAAGCATCATTCAAAACATTCTGCAAATCATGACATATTTTTCCCCCACTCAACCTATTGTCAATAAGGGAAATGCATTTCTCAATGCTATTCAAACACACCCCCTTGTTAACAATCAAGAATTGGATGCAAATACCATCTTGGAACAAACATACCCCAAAATCCATTACATAAGTATGTTCCTCTCACCTTCCATAACGATCCATTATCATTATCCTTCCATGCAACACCTCAAAATTCTCTCCTCACAAATTCGCAAGAGGAAGGAGACATATTCGGACTTGGGGGCATTTTCAACACCACAACATTTTTGTAAGAACTCACACCCCTCACATTTTCACCTCTTCCACCATTGCCATCATCATCCACACCACTCCTTAGCTTAGGGCTTCCCCCTTTACCAAGTATCAATCAAACCAACATCCCGAATCTCAATCAAAACATCATGCAAAACTTGTCATCGATATTGCAACAATAGATGACAACTACACAAGAAATAACGACATCATCAACCACCCCCCTAACATCACAAATCATGGTCTCTCAAGGACCAACCACATCAACAACACCATCCACCATTCAAATCACAACACGACATCACCACTCACCACCACCATAAATGCCATTCCAAATACACCACCAACTTCCAGCATATCAAACCAATACAACATGGCATTGCAAGTAGCTCAACAAGCTTCTTTTCAAAGGGGATTCCTACAAGTGGAAAAAAAAATCCATATAATTAGCTGCTTAGCAATCTGCTCAAGTTGCCCAAGCAGCCCAAGCCGCATTACAGGCACAACAAGCTGCACAAACCCAAGCATTATTGCAACAACAACAACAAGCTGCTCAAGCTGCGCAAGTTGCTCAAGCAGCCCAAGCCGCATTACAAGCACAAAAGGCTACCCAAGCCCGAATCCTATTGCAACAACAAGTAGCACAAGCACAAGCCCAAGCACAAGCAGCGCACACACAAGCTCAAGCTCAAACAAACGCCCAATATCAAGCACAACAAGCACAAGCACAAGCACAACTTCTTGCACAAAAACAAGCAGCACAACCACAAGCATATCAACAAGCAATAAAACAATATCAAGAACAACAAGAAGCAACCCAATTGGCAACCCAACAACAAGTGTTTTTGGAACAACAACAAGCACAACAACAAGCACAAATCTTATCACAACAACAAGCCTTGTTCATACAACAACAAGTGCAAGCATACCTAGCTCGGAAAAATGTGCAAATACCATCAAATAACACACCAAACAACCCACCCATCCAACCCACAATTGAAACACCCCAGAACACCTTCATCCCACCCCCTGATCTGCAAAATGATGTAACAACACAAATCAGGTTGCTCTCGCAACAAGTTCTCGATCTTCAATCAGGGCGAACCACAAAAACACCAAGCAACTTGTGCCCCTATCCATTTTACAGGAGCCTAGTGATGAAACCATTCCCCAAGGGATTTGAGATCCCATAGTTTGACAAATATCGTGGGATGGGAAACCTTGAAGATCACATCAGGGAATTCTAGGTTCATTGCATGGAAGTTGCATATGATGATACTTATCTGATGCGGCTATTTCCTAGGAATTTGGCTAGCCACACTGTGGAATGGTTCTCTCGCCTACCTACAGGAATCCGAACATTCCAATAAATTATAGACGCATTCATTAAAAATTATGCATGCAACATTGCAATGGATGTTAGTCTAGAAGAACTCTTAGCTCTAAACAAGGAAAGGGTGAATCATTTGCTTCATTCCTACAATGATGGTGATCCAAGGCCAATCAGAGCAAGTGGACCATGCCCGAAGAACAACAAGTTTGCACCATTATATCCAACCTTGATGGCCTCTTGGCATTTCATCTCAAGGTACAAGGGATCACCACATATGACCAGTTGATCTCCAAGGTGCTCAACATCGAACGAGCCCTTATGACTCAACCCACGGGATCAACTTCATACCCTGAACAACAAAACAACTGCTCACCCTCCAATTACAATGATAAACCTCGCACGTAGGCAAGGAAAAAAAATGTTACTAATGATGGTGTTGTCGACACCAAAGTGGTCATTAGTGCCCCACGTCAAAATACACCAGCACCACAAATCCAAATCCAACACCAAAACAATCATCAAGCAACACAACAACCAAAAAAAAATCAACAATCAACAATCTCAATGATTAGAGGGGACCACCCCAATGGAATAAGAGCTATCCAAAGCAAAAATACACTGCTTTGGGGGAGCCACTTGAAGTCATAATGAAGAAGTTGATAAACAAAAAACTCATCAAGGCTCCTACCTTTGAGAATTACCAAGAACCAGATGTGAAACCTCCTTGGTATAATGAGAATCAACTCTGTGAATTCCATAAAATCAAAGGCCATACCATGAATAGTTGCATGATATTAAAAAACATAATTCAAGATCTCATCGATAAAAGAATTATAAACGTGGAACAACCAATAGTAAACCAAGATCTTAAGATATACACAAATCCGATGCCTAATCATGGTGATAAAGGGAATAATAATAACAATGATAAGGGGAAAGGCACCCACACAAACGTGAATCATGTGTACGAAACAGTCGTTGCCTCCCTAGATGAAAACTACATGGTCATCACCATCAAAGGTGCCCATGCCGATTGTGGAGTCACCACAAGAGGCGGAAAAGTTACCATCGCAGGATCATCCTAGCCAAACAAAGTCCTTGCATCTAGATCTGTCCCTAATGGATATAACGTCCTTGATCAGCTCAAAAGAACGCCATCGCAAATCTCCATTATGGAGTTGCTAAAAATCTCATCTGCCCATAGGAAAATCCTTGAAGAAGCGTTGGCTTCATCCACTGTCCCCGCAGATCTTGATGCGGAGCAATTCCAAGCTATGGTCGGAAATATCATTACGCCAAATCTCCTCACGTTCTCTCACCAGGATTTCCCCGCTCAACCATCTCACAACCATGCACTCCACTTGGAAGCCATAGTACACAAAAGAAAAGTCAAAAGGGTCTTGGTGGATGGAGGTACGAGCTTGAATATTTGTTCTCTCAATCTCATCAAACAATTGAAAATCTCAAAGGATTTTATCAACAAAGGAAAGGGTATCACAATAAGAGCATATGATGGTCAAGAAAGAGTATCTCAGGGCACAATCAAACTCCCTATTCAAGTAGGGCCTGCTATCGTGGAAACCACTTGTTAGGTCTTGGACCTCAACTTTTCATATAACATCCTCCTAGGACGCCCATGGATTCATGCAATGAAGGCAGTAGCATCAAATTTACATCAATGTGTGAAATTCACACATGAGGGACAAGAAGTTACCATCCATGGAGATCTCGAACCCTTCTCCTATTGCAAAATCCTTGAAGAAAAGTACTATAAAATCCCCCAAGTACCAAAAAATGATGATGGCCCATCTACACCATACATCGATCCCACCACTCTCGCATCCACTTCAATGACTGAGACACCCACCACTACCGCCATCCCCACCATATCTGACATTAAGGTCATCATCCAAGATAATGGTTGTGGAAAATACAAGCTCCCTAATAATGCTTTTGTGGTAGGAGAGTTACCACAATCTCCTAGATCATGGGGACGTCCGCAAATAAATGAAGCCTCCACATCCCAAACGTCTCCTGAGGACTATCCTAACTTTACAAGTTGGGGGGATCTTGGACTAGAAGTTATTGAGGCAGATCCATCTCATATGCTATATAAAGATGAAAGACCAGTAGCTGATTTACCAATGGATGACAGAAGCAAGGGTCTACAAATGATGCTCGCAATGGGCTATGACAGAAACCAAAGAATTGGGAGAAATGACAATGGGATTATAATATCTATCATGCTAGAGACACGAGCAATAACAAATCTTGGCCTTGGATGTACCCCTACGAGTATAACCATACGTGGCCAAAGTCCTCCAGTTAGAACGGTTAATAATCCTCCTCAGCCAACCGTAGCAGAACTACGCTTACCAGTATCTACAGGTAGAGTCATAGATAACTTTACATTTGATATAACCAACGTCTGTAGTAGTAGTGATGATGAGGATGCCACGACCAACTTACCTAGGCTATTTGAGGATACTACTCTTTGCATGATTAGCACCCTATCTTTTGAAACAGACCACCAAAATCATGAAATCCGCCTAGTATATCCCCAACTCATCGACTACGACCAACGAGGACCACCAGTTCTTGATACATTCAAAAATGATGAGGTGCTCTCAGAATTCATGGGACCATGGGATAACATTCCATGTGGGGATCATAAAGCAGGGTTCATAATCGAGCTAGATACACATGCCTATTATGGGGAAACGATTGAATCCCTTAGTTGCAAAAGTGAAAAATTAAGAATAATATCCAAGTCCTTGAGTGAAAACCACACTATGGCACTCTCCGACCAGAAAAAAGTAAAAAGAAAGGACGCATCCAATGATGAAAACCTCTCCGAGGCGCCCGAGGATGGGGGATTCAATCTTCCTTTCAGAGCTATTCATCAAGAAAAATTAGCAGTCCTGGCAGAAAAATGCAATTCGGTCAACCTAGGAACATAGGAAACCCTGCACATCACATTCTATGCGAAATCATTACTATTAGAGGAACAAGAGCTCCTAGCAGCCTTCCTAAGAGAGAGACAGATAAACTTCGCATGGAGTTATGCTAACATGCTAGGACTTGATCTAAAAATCGTGGTTCACCACTTAGCAGTATATCTAGAAGCAAAGCCTGTTAAACAAAAGCTTTGAAAAATGCACCCTTAGATAGCCTTATTAGTCAAAATGGAGCTAAAAAATCTATTAGATGCGGGATTCATCCGACCGATAGATTATCCAGAATGGGTGTCTAACTTGGTACCTGTTTCAAAACCTAATGGGAACATCAAAATCTGCACAGACTTCAGAGACTTGAATAAAGCATGTCTGAAAGATGACTTCCCACTTCCAAACATTGACCTAATTATAGATATGACAGCTGGACATGAAATGTTGTCACTAATGGATGGATTCTCAAGGTAGAATCAGATCATAATAGCTAAAGAGGACCAACATAAAACAACTTTCACTTGTCCATGGGGGACCTATTGTTGGAATATGATGCCATTCGGCTTAAAGAATGTAGGAGCAACATATCAAAGGGCCATGACATTGATATTCCATGGCATGGTCCATAAGACAGTCGAAGATTATGTTGATGATATTCTAGCTAAGTCTAGAAAGAGAAAAGATCCCATAGCAACCCTAAGTGCCATTTTTGACAGGCTAGAAGAGTACAAGGTCAGATTAAACCCAAAGAAGTGCATCTTTGGCGTACAATTAGGAAAATTGCTAGGATATATAGTTTCAATGCGAGGTATCAAGGTAGATCTAGAAAAGGTAAAAGCAATCCTCGAGATGGAGGCACCAAAAACATTAAAGCAATTGGGAGGTCTCCAAGGCAGACTCCAATCCATTCGAAGATTCATAACACAACTGGCAAACAAACAGAACCCATATTCTCACCTACTCCACAAGGGAGTAGCGTACAAATGGGATAACAAGTGTGAAGAGGCATTTAATAAAATCAAAGAATATCTCTTGACACCACCAGTCTTAATGCCACCAATCCCAAGAAAACCATTGATTCTATACGTGTCAGCAACAACAATAGCCCTTGGAGCTCTCCTAACTCAGCATGATGAAAAGGGAACAAAAAGGGCTATCTATTACATCAGCAGAACAATGGTTGGGCATGAGCTAAACTATTCATTCATCAAGAAAGCATGCCTCATAGTAGTGTTTGCATTACAAAAATTCAGACATTACATGTTGGCACACAAAATAAAACTCATCGCCAAAATCGATCCCCTCAAGTACTTATTGTCAAAGGAAATGCTCACGGGAAGAAAGGCCAAATGGGTGATGATACTGTTAGAATACGACATTGAATATAAGGAGCGGAAAGTAATCAAAGGCCAAGTTATAGCAGATCAACTTGCAGAAGCACCAATCTATTCAGAGAATCCTCTCGTCTTGGAGTTTGTAGATGAATCTATTTTCAATCTCAACGTAGCTAACTACTAGAAACTATACTTTGATGGCTCATACACATAGCATGGATCAGGAGCCGACATCTTCTTTATCACCCCACAAGGGGATTGCATAGTCCTACAAACTGGCATTTCCTTGCACCAATAACATCGCAGAATACGAGGCTTTAACCATAGGTCTCAGAATAGCAGTGCAATGGAACATTATAGCTCTCAAAGTATACAGAGACTCTCAATTGGTAATAAATCAAGTGAACGATGAATACCAGGCCAAGGATGACAAGCTCACTCCATACAATAAATTGGTGGAGACCCTTAAAGAATCCTTCATCAAAATTACATTTGAGCAGATTCCTAGAGCCAATAATAGAGCAGCAGACGCCATGGAAACAATTGGATCCTTACTGGATATCCCCCACAATGTTCCAAAATATGAATTCCTAATAGAGCAGCTTCTCGTGCCTGCATTCGAGGCACTAGAATCATAATTCGTGTGCGAAATCGTTGGTCCCGGTGATCCTTGGTACCATGACATTTACACATACCTTTGAATAGGAGTCATACCCGCCGACTTACCCTCAAACCTAAAATGAACCTTTGTCAAAAAGGCATCCAGATTTGTCATCCTAGGAGATACCCTATATCGTAGAAGCATAGAAGGAACCCTACTGCACTGATTAAACGCTGAGGAGGCATTAATCGCTCTAACTGAAGTACATAACAATATCTATGGTTTGCACTCGAGTGGAATGACCATAGCCAAGAAACTACTGTGGATTGGGTATTATTGGCCCACAATGGAAAGAGAGGCACATGACTATGCCAGAAGGTGTCTACAATGCCAACAGCATGGGGACCTCATCCATGCTCCAGCTCAAGAGCTTCATCCTATCGTCACACCATGGCCCTTTTCATAGTGGGGACTTGATCTCGTTGGAAAAATCACACCCACTTCATCTAATAGCCACAAATTCATCATAACCGCAACATAGTACTTTACTAAGTGGGTGGAAGCCATACCCATGACGTATATAACTGGGAGGCAGATTTTAAAGTTCATCCTGAACTATCTCATTTTCCGCTATGGTGTTCCACAAGCCATTATCTTAGATAATGGGACACCATTCAAGAATCAGGAGGTTCGTGACTTATGCAAAAAAATCAAAATCCAACATCGCTTCTCCACCCCATACTATCCCCAAGGCAATGGCCAAGCAGAAGCTACAAATAAGACCATTATGAAAATCCTCAAGAAAACAGTCAATGACGCAGGTCGTGACTGGCATTTGCAGCTTAATCTCGCCCTTTGGGCCTATCGAACCAGCATCCACACACCCACCGGTGCCGCCCCTTTCTCCCTAGTCTACGGATCAGAAGTAGTACTCCCCATTGAGATCGAGATCCCATCACTCATGATATCATTGCAAAACCTCATCACAGATGAAGAGTACCGAGTATCAAGATTGAATGAGCTAGAGCTACTGGATGAGCGATGTATAGATGCTTTGAATCATTTGCAAGTCTATCGGAATAGACTCAAACAGAGATACAATAAGAAAATCAGAAGCAGGACGTTCCGAGTTGGAGAACTGGTATTAAAGGAGAATCAAAAGAATGTCCCAAAGACAAGTTTGAACCCAATTGGTTGGAACCTTTCGTCATCACAAAAAGTTATAAGTCAGGGGAATATTAGTTATCAACACTCGAAGGGGAACCTCTGCAAGAGCCCATGAATAACTATCATCTCAAAAAGTTTTATGCCTAAATCTTTCAAGGTATAGAACCAAAAAAATCCAAAAAAATCCAAAAAAACTAGAAAAAGTCCTGAAAAAATGGTTACTTCAGCAAAAACCTAGCAAATAGGCGTCTTGGTAACAACAAAAAGCAAAAAAAAAATCCAAAAATTAGAAAAAGGATTGAAAACAATTAAGATAAAAAATCGTCCTATAGTGAAAACCACTTCGGTGGCACTTTGGGCAAGTACCTTGGTGAAAACCTGGCAAATAGGTGCCTTGTGTAAATAAGCACTTTGCATCCACTAGGATCTTTACGACTTGTTCTGCATCATCCATCCATTGCACTTCCATCATCCATCGCATCCAGATTTGCATCCATCACTAATCCACCCGCATCCGCACCATAGCTTGGCCTTGTCTTCGTATCATGATTCCTCCTAGTACTACTCGACCCATCCTCAAGGTTAGTTTGTCCTGCCTTCATCAAAGTAGTCTATTGCATCGCGCTGGGGGCATGTTCTTATCAGATCGGATTCGTGTATATCCTTAAGGTCCTTAAATCAGAAAATCCAAAAACATAAAAAAATTATCAAAATCCCAAAACATGTCAAAAAATCGGTCAAAAGGTCAAAAACGGAGTCACCTTGTCAAACTACGTCATCTCTAAGCTTTGAACGTAGGAAAGTTTGATATTTGATCATCCCCCGAGACACTTAGGTCAGTCCTTTAAGAGTCTATCATAATAAGCTGACATCTCATCATGTATATCACCATCTGTAAATCGGTCAACTTGTCAGTCGAACTACGTCGTCTCTAAGCTTTGAACATATGCAAGGTTGATCTTTGATCATCACCTGAGACACTTAGGTCAATCCTTTAAGAGTCTATCATAATAAGCTGACATCTCATCATGTATATTGTCATATGTAAATCGGTCAACTCGTCAGTCGAACTACGTGGTTTCTGCATGTATAACGTAGGCAAGGCTAATCTGTTGATTAGCCCCTGAGGCCCCTAGGATAGGTCTTTAGGTTAGTCTCTTGGTAAAAATCTCAGAAAACCCCAAAACATTGGAAAATTGAAAATCAAAACATTTGAAAATCTAGAAGAATACCAAAAACAGCCTCAGAACATCTCAAAAAGATCAAAAACATCCAAATATTAAAAAAAAAATCCATCCATCTCATCTCGCTTGCACCTGCAATAACAACATTCATAATAAACGATCGTCATCCTCAATCTTTGGTAAGACAATCAGAAACAAGTCTAGCAAGTGAAAAGTGAAAACTCAAAACGTCAAGTCTTAGGTTTAAGTCGGTATGTAAACAAGTTGCTCAACTCTTTGTGTCGATAACTCATCATCCAATTGGTCCCATATCAATCATCATTTGAAAGAACGCTTTGGATAAATGATTTGATGTGCCGCCATCCACTAACATGTCCTAGGATGAATCCTTCCTACAATGGGCATTATCTTTTGGCAATAGTTTCGGTTCTTATCCTTAAAAAACATCCCCTTTCAGTTAGCGGTATTGAAGAACATCAGCTTGTTTGTTTACTTTTTCTTTATCTTTTGACTTGTCTTATTGCGCTCATTCCAAGGAATTCTCGATGATATCTGAACAAGAGGATTTAGAGAAATAGGAATGGGGCAACGATCATTAACTTTTGTCTGTTGTGTTTTTTGGATGTTCTTGTAATATAACCTTGGCGAATACTTTCTTTTTTAGGTATGTATGGAGGAGGTTTTGGACAACTTGTTGACTATTGCATTTATAGGTTTACCTTTCCGTGTTTTGGTCTGAGGTGTTTGAAACTTCTAAAGTGCATCCTAGCAAGGTTTCCGTATGTCAGGTGTGAACAAGGACCCTCCTATCTGTTTGTCGAGTCAAAGTCCATCACACTAGGTACAACACCATCCTAGTTTTCTATACCTTGATGCATTGTACCACGCGTGTCATCAAACGTAAGGAAATTGGCCCTTTGAAAATCCTAATTCCTTGGCAAGTAATCATCATCATTTGCATTTTCATCATCTTGTGTCTTGTTGAAGTGACTTCTTCTCTTCTTGCTCCTCGCACTAACAAGGTACTATGATAGTTGATCATCATCATCATCCTCATCGTCATCGATCTTGCATCCACAAATCATTTGCATATTGCATAAGCATATCATAATCGAACACAAATGCATTGCATTTCCACCATCATATAAACATGTTATTATAGCCATTCTCCATAGATAGGTGCATCCATTTTATTACATTGCATCCATTTTACATTGCATCCATTTTTTTGCATCACATTGCATTCATCACATAAATCATTGCATAACATTCATTTTCATTTCCTAACCATTTCACATTACCACATACTGCATAATCATACATAATAGGCACATAAGCATACATACTTGCATAACATCATAAGGTCATCTTACACAATTTTGCATAAAACATCATCATATCATTGCATATTATCATGTTTAGGATAATAATATTTGTTATTCTAAGCATCTTAAAAAAAAAAAAAAAAACCATCTCATTTGCATTACATAAAACACGACCATTGTATCATATCATATAAAACATGACCATTGCATCTACATTGCATTATATCATCCACTAATCACCCATATCATCTCAGAAATAGCATCGCAATCATTTTTTGCATTTCATTGCATAAATTACAAACATCAACATAAATAGAAACATAAAAATCCATTACATGCAAAGCATACATCCATCCATAATCATTTCATATATAAACATGATTCATATCATTTCGTGTATACAACATAGATCACTTCCATATCATTTTGCATATTGTATATTGCATATTACATATCATATCATTTTGCATCATTACACATCACATAAATACATTTGCATATCATAAGTCAACATAATATAGATCTGTTAGTCATAATAATTGCATAATGCATATATCATTAGAAATAAATGCATCCATAAAAGCATCATGTAACATCATAAACATCATTGTACAACATATAGAAATAAAATCATCCATGCATAAATAAATGGTACACATCTCATCACATCAAAATCATCATCGGCTCATATATATCATCAATAATGTAACTGTCATAGTACAAAATAATCGGATCACTGTACATGTATGTCAATGAATACAAAAGGCCCATCGGGCTATAAAAAATGAGCCCATAAGGCACAAACAATATCATATCGATCAAGGTCTACCCCCTTGTATGCTGCCCTTGCCCCTGTCACTATGACCCTCTATTGGTTTGTGGTTGGTCTACTGTGAGTACTCTGGGACCCGTGCTACTTTGGGTACGACCTCATGATAATGCATCTGATAGTACTCGGCCTCTTGGATGACATCCCTGTAGGACCAAATAGACACTGTGCTCTGAGAGGAGGAGGCTACCATGCTCTCCAACTGCTGTCTCCGTCCTAGTTCTGTAGTTGCCTAGAGCTCTGCCGCCTGTCTCTGCTGTAGGGCCTGATCCCTCTCGGCCCTGATCTGCTCTATCTCAGCTCGAGCCTGATCTCTCTCCCCTATCAAGGTCTATACCTAGGCCTGCAGCTACGCAATCAACGCATCTCAGGGATCCACCTGCCCTACTAGCTACACTGCTGGCTGTGCTTGTGGAGGTTGTACCTGGGGATAATCCTTAGCCTGTGGTGGTACACCTAGCGGCACCTGCTTCTGATCCTGCATCTGTACATCTGGCTGAACTGGAGGCCCGGCTGGCTACTCCTGTCCTGTGCCAGCCCTCCGTCCTCATCCTCCCCCTTTGCCTCTCACCCTCTGCTGATCGGAGACTGCTCCTTGAATAGTCAAACGTAGGGGAGGTTGAAACCAATCCCTGTATGCCTATGTTGTGCTTGGATCTGTAGGCCCCTGATCATAGGCCCACGACTGAGCCACTAACTGTCTGAAACTATTGACGACCTCCAAGGCAGGAATGTATCGCTCCCATGAAACCTGTGACATGGTGCAGGTGAAGATGGCCACATAATCATCATCTAGCTGATCCTGGGGCTCACCAAATTGACGCTGCACGTGCCCGGGCAGGTATCTCTCAATCATCATATGCTCATACCCTTGCATGTAGTGGTCCTGGCGGGAAAATAAAAGTTAATCTACATCGCCAGCCCATTCGGGCTGGCCAAGGTACGATGCCATATAAATACCTGCATCTAGTTGAGGATCCTCCTCCAATAGGGGATCCCATGCTCACTTGTGTGTGTAAAGGACACACCGCCTCTGTAGTGCCATACGAGGGGATTGTCTGGCATCATCAGAACTGTAACAATCTATGACTGAAGGATAGCAATGTGCTCCCATGCCCATACGTGGAGAAGTGTCATGCCCGCTCTGAGTGCTCTACCGTCGAAGTAGACGTACTCATGGAGATCCCTATAAAGAGAGGCTAGAAGGACCGACCCCCAAGCAAAACGAACTGCCCTGTCGCGAACCATGCATTCCCAGCAGAGTCCCCAACCGGGATTGAAGTATCGACCTCGTCTATTTGGGGCAACGAGACCCGGAATAACAGCCGCAACAACCAAGTGGAAGGGAGGTGCCAGGGTCCTGTGTTTCTCGAGCTCGATTTGCCCCTCGCAAATAACGATGTCCTCTATGGTGAGGACTCTGTAGCAGGCGTTCCGTCCCTCATCCATATCAAAAATGACCCGCTGACCATGAATCAACAATCGTAAAATGCGCCAAACGTCCTCCAAGGTGATGATGGCCTCGCTGCTGGGAAGGTGAAATGAAGAGGTCTCGTTGTGCCATCTCTTGGAAAGCGTTGACAACATCACTAGGTGAGTGCGAATGGGCGCTGCATAGGTGATGTACCATAGCCCCATGTCACGAAGTCGATCCTGATCCCTCTCACTTAGGTCTTGCAAATAACCAAACAGATCCTACGACCTGTGCTCTCGGGAGTAGAGCTCCCTCGTCGCATCCTGCATCAAGAAGGGTCATCATGTTAATTGTTTTGAAAAATTCTTCGCTAGGCGTCCAAGAAACCTCTCCAGAGTCACAATCCGTGAAGGCATCATAGTTTGATTTTTAATCAAACTCCGACACTAGGGCACAAAAGGCCGAAAGTGCACTGCCGCGGTGCACTTTTCTTCCCAGTGGCGCACTTTGAAAAGAAAAGGGACTGTCACGTTGCAGTTTGGAAATCACTCCATCGGCCATGAGCTCAGCGTTGCAGTTTGGAGTTTATTTTCAAACTTCAAACTGCACCGCCACAGTGCAATTTGACACCAAGCGACACAGTTTGATTTCTGAGCGGCGCTATATAGCGCCTCTGTAGAATGACTAACTTTAAATGCATTAAATGAAGGCTAAAAATAAAAAATGAAGCTCAAGTAAGGGTCACTTACCGATGCCCCAATGCCGGGTGCCCACTGGTACGTCCGAACTCGATCAGAAATATGCATCGAAAGCTGTCGTTGCGCCATATTGTTAGGAGGTCAGAGCTCAAATCTCAAGGTTGCTAATGGAGGTGTGTGAAAATGAATTGAAAGTGACCCCTTGGACCCCTTTTAAGCTTGAAAATTAGGGTTTTTTCACCCTGATTGGCTGTCCTACTAGGGTTTTGGACCCTTGAAGCTATTTTTGTCTAGTTGAGGCCTATTTTACATCGTTTTATTGCATTTAGACACGTTTTTGGCCTTCTGGAGCCTTTTCAGACCTATCGGGCGGCTTGTCCTCTTTTTCGCGAGATCACCCAAAAATTGAAATTTTCATCCAATCTCTCAAGGGGGCAATATATTGGCATGTTTTCTCTCGCCAGGCAGCAGCGGGACAATATTTTAAATAACAATTTTTTTTGGCTTTGATTGAGATCATTTATTCTTTGAACCAACGCAACAAGTGCATTGCTTCAAAGAGGGGAAAAATGCAGACACGTAAAATGTACCGATTGACATTGTGCTCTGATCCCGACTACTAACATCGTTTCATCTTGAATCATCCTTCGGTCTAACCATTTAATGGAGTTTCCTTATTTGATTAAATTCATCAATTTCCTTCCCTTAATTAAATAAATCAGTTTATCTAATTAAGTCACCTCTTCTGGATAATTAAATTAATCCATCTAATCTAATTATCCCCATTTAATTAAATAATCAATTTTATTTAATTAAATCTCTAAAGTATGTCTATTAAATTAAATAAATTAAAACATTATTTAGTTTAATCTAACGCCATCTCTTTTAATTAAATAAATCAAAATCTTTATTTAATTAATCTCTTATCAAATTCCTCTCATATTTGATTTAAATAAATCCACAAATCTAAGTCAAATTTGTCACATCATCCTAATCTCTCATTAAATTAATTAACCTTGATTAATTTAATCTCTTTTCATGTCCCATCCTCCAACATTTACCACTTGCACATGAAAATAGATTTAATTGATTTATTAAATCTCTATTTTCCTCAACAAGGCATCTTTTTGGAATATTATCCAAGTTTGAATTAAAAAATCCAAGTTGACATGTACATCCAACAAGGCATTTACTCTATCTTACATGTCCTTTGCCTTGAGCCAAGTGGCATTTAATGAATTTTCCCTTCCCTCTTGCAGGTCATTTCAACAAAATTCAAATTAAAAAATAGGCATTTATTGGCACAATCCTCAAAACTTGCACATCCTCCATCCACTCATAGATTGACAAGTGGCATCTTTCCATTGGATGAATGTTAGTCCCACATTGCTCAATTTTGGACATTCATCCTTCAATCTCATCTATAAATGAAGAGCTCCTCTCGTCATTTGATCATCCACAATTTATGCAAAGTTACCATGCTCAAATATCTATCAAATTTCATCCATCATTCTTGAATCTTAGCTAGGTTATGCAGGTTTTTAGCTTGGAGCATTCATCATCCTTCATCAAAGTGGACCAATTATCATCAACATACATCAATTTTTCATCATAGGAGTTGGGAAAGGGCCAATTTTCACATCAAATTGGCACCAATTCCCCCATGGGATCAAGAGTTTGCTTGCTTAATTAGGATTCAATCTTTATTTTGTTGTTTTCATTGTGTTCTTCATTGTTTTCCTAATTTGAGCTATGTTAATGGATTTCATGGGGAATCCTTGTTCTTGCTTGCAATTAACTATCTAATGTGTTTGTTCTCATTGTTTTGCAGGTATTAGGATTGGGGTTCACACAAAGTATAGAGAACATTTCTCATTCAAGTATAAATATTAGTATAGTTAAGGCAACAATTTTCTATGTTATGAGTACAATCACCCATATAGATGTGTCATTGCACAAAGCATGAGAAGTGCATTATTGCACAAACATTATTCTCATATAATACACATGTAAGTACCTTCACCCTTTTAATCATTCATACCTTGTCTGCAAGACAAATCAGGAAAACTTATGTAATCATCCTTGCCAGTGAAGACCCTTAAGGAATCTCAACTTTGCATTCTTCAAAAAAATCTCATGGATTCTACTAGATCCGTATCTTTAATCATCAACTTGCCCAAAACCTAGTACCATCACAAACATTCTTTCCTTTAAAACATCCCTTCTTAGGTTTCCTGCCTTTGAGAAGGCTCAACCAATATTATCTATTATTATCCACTTTATTTACTTCACATATAAATTACAATAAAACAACTGCAAAGGTGCTCCAATGAGGTCCAAACAAACCTTCATGCACACCGACTATTCTAAGACTAGGACACTAGCAATCCATTCCTTTGGCAATTCTGATTTTTGAACTTTCTCTTCTTATATTTAGTGCCCTTCATCTTACTTATTATGTATTCCTTAATCAATCCATATTTTTACTTCCATTACCAACTATTGGTGTATTCTAGTTTAGAACACCTTTCAGTAACTTTCTTATCCATTCTAAAATATCTAGTTCTAATCTAGTAGTACATTTTGCCAAAGTGTTTCTTTGCTCTACCCTTTCACCACCCGCAACATCTCTCTACTTGCCATTTGTGTTCCACTGCATCCACCTTAATTGAAGTTCACTACACAACTACTTTTCTTTCTCAACTAACATTCCTCCTACCACTACCTGTTATTTCAATATACACAAAAACAATTTTTTCCCAAAACTCATGGAATATAATTAGGAGTCAACCTTAAAGCATGTTCTCAAATTCCCTTTGTACTATCTAGACATGACGTCCTCCCAAATATTAATACCAACAAGATATTCAAATTAATAGATCCATAGCGACACCAGTGTTTTCAAAACTTTCCCGACATTTCTAAATTAAACACTTGTATCAGACAGTGTATCAAGGAATTCTTTCAATCATAATTCTAGCAACATACACACCAAGAATTGAAGCATTCTTTGTATTATACCCCCTCATACAATCTATCAGAGGTCCATCATGGACACGATAGAGCACATAACATGAAACTTGACCAGCAATTTAAAACATTCAAGCATAGCCACCATTTAGAAAAGTAAATCGAATTCAAGGAAAAGAAAAGTCAATTTCAAAAATAAGGCATAAAATGTGACCAATTTCAACAATAATTCACACATGACCATAACAGTCACAAGATAAATAAGTATCAAAAATTTGATGGCTATACTTATTCATGCGCATAAATAAAAATTCAATGTTGGCCTTCACAACATTCAGTAAATTGAATAAAAGCAATAAAATAAAATAAAAATATCAAATTTCTCAAGTTACATAACACATGAACTGTGTGACTAACTCTAGTCACAAGAGAGGGAGTACAATACCAAACCATACCTGGATTCCAAAGTCTGAGGTAAGTAAGAGAACACATTCAATCATGGTGAACAATGAGTCATCTAAGACCCAGTCACACAAAACAAGAGATCCATTCTACTTCACCATCCAACATGTCTGAAGATTCCAAACAACAGAAATTGCATCCCTTTCAAGGGAATTTCAATCGCCACGTAATGGCACACATGGTCATACACTAGTAAACATCCACAACCCAAGGTATCTAAATACTTCATTCTCACAATGAAGAGCAATTACCAATTCCCACTTTATAGATATACACCATTCATATGGATAACGCATTATTACAACATTCGCACAATAATTACATGAAGTTCTCATTCGCACAAAATAATTAAATAAATAAATACAAAAATTGTCTCTAGTTGCATCACTCGCATGGAGACAAAAAATCTACTTAAGCATACAACACACATACACACGATGTGAATTTTTTTTATATTCAAGTGCATCACTCACACAAGGTAACTATACCATCTCTAACATAATATGAAAAAAAAGCTTGAGTGCTTTACCCACACCAACCCTAAACAATCATAAGTGAATTACTCACACATTATACATATATATATATATATGCAAAGTGCCTAACTCACACGATGCATTACTCACACCAAATATAAATCAATCAAGAGTGCATTACTCGCACAATATATGCAAAGTGCATAACTAATAATCAAATACCTTTACCATTATAGACATCTTTTCCTTAATACATCCTTCTTGGATTCTCTTCTTCCTTAAAGCATCATCTAAAGTTTAAACCATTAATGGTTGTAGGTGATCGTTCTTTCTACTTGTCTTAATATATATATATATATATATATTTATATTATTTTACCTCTAGAAATCTTGTAACTTATCATTTTAGATCATACTCATTCACCCTTTATGTCCTCAGAGAGATCTCTTTTCCCACAATATTTCTCTATTCTACATCATCACTTCACGGGTTGTCATCATGTCTTAGCCATCTTGGCTCAAGTATATACATTAAATTTCTCAATTTTTTTTTTTTTTAAAGATACAATCTCCAATCCTTGTTTCAACCATGACATTATTCTTTCTAGGAATTCTTTTGAAAATGCCACTAAAGTGACGAGTACTCTCAACTAATAGTCATACAATGTCTATTCTTCTTGGTTCCCAACATAACCATCCAAGACTCATTGAGATTCCAACTCATCAAAGGAATCTTCGACCCAAAATAGGGTGCTAAATCACTCGACGCACCTAGAAATTTAGGTCATCAATAGGTTCACATTGCAACCTATAGTGTAGAAGCCTTGAGGCCCAAGTGTTGAACCTAGGGCTCTGATACCAAAATGTAACACTCGAGAGATGATGTTCATATAACCACATCATTTTCCAAAACTCATTACATTCCAAATATAATAAAAGTAAAGGATGCATAGATCAAGATCTTTCCATAAATGCTCAAAAGGAAAATTTAGTAATAAATTTTCATTCCATGTATAAAAAAGAAGTAAATTGCACTAACAACAAAGATCTTTGCAATGACACATATGTAAATGCCATTTGCATATCAATGAGTTTCTGTAAATTCATTCAAGTTTCAATTGCATCATTAACTTTCAATCAAAACGTCTATTTCAATGTTACATCAAAACTTTCATTCCAATACATCTATTTCAATATTACAATACTGAATTTCAAATAGAGTTACATTTACAAGTGGGCTTTACAAGCCATTCAAAATAATACATGAATACATTTATAGCATGAACCTTTGAACCTCAACCGCCATGACACCACTAGTCTTCTTGCAAGCTGGGGCCAAGAGTGTGATTATGACGCCTTTTCCGCCCAACCACGAAGTACAAGAATTCCCCGGGTTTCTTCCTAACTCAAAGAAATCCCCGACCCTGCATGAGGAGCCTAGCAACCTAAAACAACAACGTAGGAGGGAACTCTCGATGCAAGCCTGATGCCTATATGCATTCCTAACATGAGAATCACATATTTCTTGCAAACAGGAGGTGGCAGAGACCTATATACTTTTAGTTCTAGGCTTTTAATTCCATCTATTTCAATGGTGCATGTGCTTGGCCAAGCATAAATAAAACAAATGATAGTTTTAGAAAAGGTAAAACTACCGTCTCTGTGGGTCCACCTTCAGCATTCTGTCCCAGAAGTTTCTCAAAATACAGTAAATAATGCATTTTCCATCTAAGTTTTCCTTCAAATATACACATTTCTAATTCCAAAGAAATTCCATCATCTTCCAATGCTCACACAAAGATTACTAAAATAACTTTTCAAACATACACTCAGAATGAGAGGTTTTTCTATAGAATTTCTATTGAAAGTTACTATGCAATTTAAAATCAATCCAAGATTTATTTTCTAAAATAGATTGATCAAAGTAAATAGTCTTGATAGATTCAAAAAAAGAAATCTACTCTTTTCAAAAAATTCACTAGTTTTAAATGTGTTTTCAATAGTCTACATTTGCTATAAAGATTCATCTTCAACTCTTAATATAGCCTTATGTGTATTTCACTAAGTTCAGAAATGATGTATGGTGATTCATACAATGCATCGATATTCAGAAATATAAATAGTTTTAGAAAAGAAAAACAATGTAGATAACCGGATTTGTATATGAATACAAGTTGCTACTGTACACAGAGTTATTTATGTGAATTTATTCTGCATCTTTTTAAAGTTTTAACTTTTAGATATAAAAGCTCACCGTATGGATTTGTATATGTATTTATTATGTATGTATATATATATATATTTATATATATATGTATATAAATACATAGTAGACTTATAATTGAATATATATATTGAGCTTGTACACAATGATGTGTTTTCTGTATGTTACCAATGATAGTAGGTAATGCTTTCTGAAATAAACAGAGATATATTTATGTGTGTATTTACATCTGTATAATTGTATATAAAAATATATTTATATCTGAATTATTTACATCTGTATGTATGTATTTTTATATATATATATATCTGTGTGTGAATATATATATATATTCAAAAGAATTTCAATAGATTTAACTGCATCATGTTAGTGATAATGGTAAATGTTTTATGCAATAACCAGAGATATATCTACATCTTTGTATTTACATTTGGGTATATAAATATATGAATATATATATATATATATATATATATATTTAGAGATATTACATATAAAAAAAAATGAGTATAAACATATATACATCTTTGTTGGCAGTAGAATTTACAAGGGATCCCAAACACATTTTAAGAAGAAATTCAAACTTCACGCCTAAGGGAGGCTGACGCCTTTCCCCAATGGGTAAGGCATTGCCTGTGAGGGAGGCAACGCCCTCTCCACAGGTGCTGGCCTGTGGAGGGCGTTGTCCCTCCACAACGCAGCTCCCATCCCAAGGGATGGGCTGGGGTTTGACCCTATTTTACTATCATTCACTTAATAAAACAAAACTCCAATGAATGATATATACAGTCTGCTATGAGGTTCGCAAAAAAATGTAAATTGGGTCTATAAATATATAATTTATTAATATATATATATATATATATATATGCACAGGAAAATATGTGTATATAATTATATATATATATATATATATATATTTAGAGTTATTGTATCAAGATTTAACATTCAGAACCAAAAATATAAACCACAGTTTGCTAAGGAGAGAAGCCCCAATCTGAAAATGGAGAAATTATGCAATTTCTTTCCATGCATGCAAAAGAATGGAAGATTTTCCAGATTTTCACAATTTTGCAAACAATTTCAAGCACTTAGTATTCAAATTCCAACAACAGTATTATCATTTTTCAAACAAGATTCATGAAAAGAGAATTGAAAATCTAGATATTTCGCTTCCAACTGTAGTTGCTCTCTAGACAAATTCTTCTCTTTGCCTCTTCTTGAACTGGTTTTCTGAAAAACTTCTTCTTCTTCTCTCCTTTCCGGTAGCTTCACTAATTCTTCATTTTCCTACTATTTCCCAAAGATTCATTCTAAAACCTCTAATTTTGATAAATTGAGCATTTTCTTGGCAGCCATTAGAGCAAAATTGCAGAGCTTATTTTCAAGAATGATTTCAAGAATCGTTTTTCCTCTCGGGAAGTTCTTTCCCTTTTAATAATGTTTTATGTTTCTTTTTGTTTCCATTTCTAACCCTAATCTTGAAAATGGATTTTAAATAAAATTAATTTATGTAACTTTGTGTTTTACACTTCGTATTCACAAATAAGGAAAATGTAAAAATAATCTCCAATTACCATGCATAAGGGATAATCCTTTCGAAAATACCTACTCAATTACTCAATTCAAAGTAAATATTTATCTAATATTTAATTTTCAACTAATTATTATTTAATTTCACTATCACAAGAATTTAACACAAGTTAAAAGAAAATATGATACTCACTTAGATTTGCAGCATGGTATTCTTTCAAAATCAATAGGTAATTTTATAATTAAATTTAATTCCTTTACTTTATCATGCTTTCATTTCATTATTTATTTAATTTAACTAATTACTATTTGATTTGCAAATAATTCAAAACAAACACACTAAAATTTGACATTCCTAAATGCAATCTATATGAATCTAAGTGCTCATGTGTGTGATCGAGAGAACATCCTTCTTTGTCCTGTCAAGAAGCTAACCTCCTCTCCTTAATCACACCCTTGGTCTTCGACCACCTGCATCTCAAGTGCACTCGGGCACACAAAAATAAATTAAATTAGTATCCCATAAAGATATAAATCAAAACAATATAATAGTTTAATTCAAGTATTTCTATTCTATCCTATTTTGCTTCATCCTCAAGTAAAACACATTCATTACTAAACAACTTTTCAAAGTAAACACTTTTATAGTTCTTCACACCAAAGCACCATAGTATCTATTATTATTCTACCACACACATTAGTTCGTAAAACAAATCCACACAAAGCAAAAGCAAGGAGTATCACCGTTCGAGACGTGACAATGGGATCCATATTTCTTCTTTGCAAGCCTTGTCTTGGGAGGCTAGACAGTTTTATTCTACTCTTTTTTCTTAGGATTCACCCCTTGCTGAAGATGAGGAGAATTTGATTGTTGCTTGTGTTTCTTCCCTGATCTCCAAGGAGATGAATGATCGCCTCATTTGTCTGATTTCTCTGCAGGAATTGGAAGAGGTTATTGTTGGGACAAATCAAGGTAAGGCCCCTGGACCCGATGGTTTTCCTATTGATTCTTTTCAGGGGTTCTAGGATATTGTAAATCTGGATTTGCTGGAAGTTGTTCGGGAATCTCTTCATAGTAAGCAGATGCTTCAGGCACTAAACTCTACTTTTTTAGTTCTTATTCCTAAAAAGGAAGGTGTTGATCGGCTTGAATTCTTTTGACCTATTGCCCTCTATAATGTGGTGTATAAAATTATTACGAAATTGATCATAGAGAGGCTCAAAGTTTGTCTTCCTTCTGTTATCTCAGAGGAGCAAGGAGGTTTTGTTGAGGGTATACAAATCCTGGATGGGGTGGTGATTGCTTTTGAGGTCATCCACTCTATGGCGACTTCCAAGGAGGAGGCTATGTTCATCAAGTTGGATATGGCCAAAGCTTATGATAGAGTTAAGTGGTGCTTTTTGTAGAGAATTCTCTTAGCCTTTGGTTTTAGTTAGGATTGGATCAGCTGGGTTATGAGTTATGTTACCTCTTCCTCCTTTTCTATAGAATGGGGAACCTTCTAAGCTTTTTGCAGCTTCTAGGGGCCTTCGTCAAGGAGATATTCTCTCCCCCTATTTGTTTATTATTATGTCTGAGGGTTTGGGAAAATTTTTGAGGTCATGGGTTTCCTAGGACAAAATTCAAGGTTGGTGTTGGGGCAATGGGCTTCCGCAATTCTCTCATCTTCAGTTTGTGGATGACACTTCTCTTATGGGGAGGGATCGTCTTCACGAGGCCGGTTCTTTTAGGCAGGCTTTAGATATTTATCTTGCTGCTTCGGGTCAGAAAATCAATGAGAACAAGTCTTCTATCTTCTTTTTTAATACTCCTCAACCTATTCAATGATAGATTGTTGATATTTTATGGTTTCAGATTGGGACTCTTCCCTTTGTTTATTTGGGAATTCCTCTTGCTATTGGCAGGCATCCTAGGTCTTCTTGGAAAAATTTGCTTGATAAGTTGTGCAGTAAAGTCAATCATTGGACTCATCGTTGGCTTTCTATTGCTATGAGGGTGACTCTTCTAAAGTCTGTTATCCAAGCTCTTCCTATTTATAGAGGTTTTGTTCAGGTAGCTCCTTCATATTTCCTGAGGGAATTTGATGCTCTCTCTCTCAGCAATTTATTTGGAGCGGTAACTTGCAGTCGACCAAGTGGAGTCTTGTTAAGTGGGATACAGTGTGCAGGTCACAAAAAGCAGGGGGCCTTGGATTGTGTTCTACTATTTTGAATGGGAAAGCTCTTGTAGCCAAGTTATACTGGCATTGGTGTAATAGTCAACATCAACTTTGGGCTCGTATTCTTACCCACAAGTATCTTAAGGATGTTAACTCTTTTGATGTTCCTCGTTACGCTTTAGAAGGAAGGGGCTTTATGATTTGGAATACCCTCAAATTGGGGGCTTAGTTGGTTAAGCAGGGGCTTTTTTGGATATGTGATTCAGGTTCTCAAGCCCTTTTTTGGTGGGATTCCTGGGACGGCCACCCTCCCTTTCTTTCAGCTTACCCTCACCTCCAGTCTCTTTGTGATCATTTTACTATTGCTGGGTGGAATACGGTTGAGCATTATAAGTTTGTTCGGAATATTGGAATGTTTGCTAGCCTTAGGTGGAAGCACTCCTTGGATTGGCCGCCAGGAGGGTCAAAGGAGGATAGGCAAGAGTTGGCTCAGATTTTGGCATCACGGGAATGCAATTCCATAGTGGGACAAGATGTTCTGGCTTGGAGTAATAGTGATTTATCTGGCAAGTATTATGTTTCAGCAGGATATGGCGAGTTTCTTAGGTAGGTGTTTGGGGACATTGAGGTTCCTTGGTGGAAGCAAGTATGGAATAAATTTTTGTGGCCTAAGTGCAATTTTTTTTCTATGGTTGGTGGTCCAAAACCGATGTCTTACTTGGGATAACTTGTGCAAGAGAGGGTTCCAGGGTCCCTCGATGTGTGTTTTGTGTGGAAAAAGTGAGGAGAATGTCTCTCATCTCTTCTTCCAGTGCTCTTTTTTCTAGAAGGATTTGGCATCTGTGGCGGGATGTGTGGAACCAGGGTTGTTGTCATGTCTCTTCTCTGGCCGAGTGCTTTGCCCAGTGGGGGAAGGCCCCTGTTAAGACTTCTTTTCTTCAAGTTTCTTGGGCTTTGGGCCCCACCTTTATTATTTGGCATATTTTGTTGGAGAGGAATCACAAGATTTTTCAAGAGGTGAAGCTGGTTGTTCATCATTTGTGGTGGAGGATTCTTCATTCAGAGGGTGAAACTACTGTAGCCAAGTGTGACTTGGCCTAGGGTTTGGATCCTGGAGAGGTTATCTTTTGTACTCATCTCAATCTTCCTCTTCAGAGGGGGTTGCTTAGAGAGCTGGTCAGGTCAAGAGAAATCTATGTTGTTATCCACTTCGAAAGATAAATAGGGAGGGGTGCTGGAGTACTCCCCCTCAGGATGTGTTGAAAATTAACACAGATAGTTCTTCTCATGGAAATCCTGGGCATGTTTGGAGGTGTTGGGCAGACTAGTTCGGGGACTGTTGAGTTTATCTTTTCTGTTTATAAGGGTTGGTATACTAACAATGTTATGGAGGCTCTGGCCATTTTGTGTGCCATGGAGCGTGGATGTGCTCTCGGGTGGAGACAGATCATTTGTGAATCAGATTCTTAGGTGGTGGTGAATTTGTTGAAGAGGCATAATTTAGATGATGTTAGTTGGCAGTTGGCTGTTATTATAAGACAAATTCTTAATTTGTGTGCCTCCTTTGATTTTGTTTCTTTCTGTCATATTCTGTGTGAATGGAATTGGGTTGTGGTTTTTCTTGCTAAATGGGCTTCTGATTATGTGCATGATTGGAATATTGTGGATAGGGGTCAATTACCCCTGGATTTGTCTCAAAAGTTAGACCAATTAGTGCAGATTGATAGGGATGTGTAATCCCCTTGCTTTGTACTGCTCTTTTCATTTTGAATAAATTTTTACCCCTCTTTTAGTAAAAAAAGGAACCTCATGCCATTTAATTTGATGATTTAGAACTCCCATATGAATCATTTATTAACAAAACTTTACTTTCACACATTGTGTTGAGATATATCAAATTATACATTAAAACCCCTCTTTAGAGTATACTGGATCTATTTGAAGCATATGCAATGAGGAATTCTTGAAGAAGTTGGATGTGGAAATCTCAAATATACAACCATTTGTCTTTACTTTGAGAGGATTTGATAATGTGAACCTAGGATTTGATTAGGAAAAATTGCTTTCCCCATCATGATTGGTCCATGTGTATTGATACATTTCTCTATTTGGTACCTATACAATTCTTACAATTTTCATTTAGTGCATTTATTGTCACATGATATAGGGCTCATATCACCTACCTTGCAAAGATGTCTATAATTTTGGTATAATGGTAAGAAATGCCAAATATTTGTTGATTGCCAACCATTTAGCCTTTGTCAAATGGTGTACAATTCCAAGTATATTATTACACAAAATTATTCACTTAATAAGAAAAAAATTAAAAATGACCTCCTAAGGAATGATAATGCTTTATCTGATGATGATGTGGCACTATTAGATTTTACAACTTTTGATGTTGATGAGTATCATGTTGATAAAAATTCTTATAACATCCCATATCTTTACATGGATCCATCTATGTATCTATAAAAACCATATGAGGGAGAAAAAGAGAGCTAAGGAAGGTTTCTCCGAGGTATAATTGTTTGCATAGTGTTGTTTAATATTGAGCCCACCTTGCTCTTATGTCTATATACGTAAGTTGGTCATAGAGACACTCTATGAATTAAGTACCATAAGGTTTAATGTGTCACAAGGGAAGACATAAGATTTTTTTTTACCCTAAGATTTGATTCATGAATAAATTTGGAAAAATAGATATCTATATTTTTTTTTGGAAAAAGGCTAATAGCCTATATATTATATTAATAATAATAGTAAGTAATTACAAAAGTTCCCAAGAGGGCCTAGCTTATGCTTTTGATCTAGCTGGAAGATTTACATGATAATATTTCCTACTGCCTAGCTACCAAACAAGATTACCTATTGAAGACTACCACCAACTTTGGCTATGAAGTTACTTGTACGTTGTTGGAAACTTTCCTCTAGCTTTGTTCTGAGGGTCGGGGTTCGCTCTTCCCTCTTGCCATTTGCATACTTTACATTTGGTAAAGCTTAAGGTGGAGCCCCAAATAGAGAAGCCCAAAAGGTGGAACCCCGAACAGTGAAGCCCAAAAAATAGATATCTATTGATCTTTAACTAAATCCAAAAAATGTTGATGATTCATGCACATTATGCCTATGGGTTGTAAAAATGCAATTATAAAAATTATCCTAGAAAAAATGTATTTATCGATCATAGGAAAAAGGAGGAAAATCTAAAATTCCATAAAAATTGTGCCATCGTAATATATTATATGATATTGAGAAATAAGAAGAAAAATTAATGCCTCCTTATCCTAAAATATGGTTCAACTAGGACATATTTAAGGTTGATTTTATGGATATGTTTCGATTTCTTTCAAAAAGAACAAGAAAAGCATTATCCTATGTGCTTTAATTTGATTCATAAAAAAATTTGTAATGATTCTCAATATTATTTTTACTAAACATGAAGATGGGTGTGACTTGATTGGTAACATAGCATTTTCGAGAATGTGGTTTAAGCTATTTGTTCTAACCATTCATTTAAATTGTAAATATTTTAATATTTTATGCTTGATGTTATCACTTTAAGTTTTTTAATTTGTAAAAAAAATATAAATATTTTGGGCATATATATATATATATATAACATTTTTTTGTCTATATATTGTTCCCAATTCAATCTAATATGATTTATTAAGACAATAAAATAATAGTAGAAAATATATATCTTACATGTTCACCATTAATTTTATGTTATTTTACACGGGTGTCCTAAGTACTTGTGTTTGTATATTATTTTGACTTATTTAATGCCTCTTTGGCCAAAATTTCTATATTAACTCTCATTAATGACTTAACCCTTTTTAGACACTTTTGAATTCTTTATTTATCATTTTACATTCTTATGTTGAATAATTTTGTGGTGTAAATTTGACCCTTTTGTTTAAAACTCAAATTTTATGATGAGTCCAAGTTGACTCATTCTGAATTAGTTGTTAATAATTACTTCCCATGCCAATTCAAATTATGTGTCTAATTCAAGTAGAAAAGGACATTACCCTCATGTCATGTCCACCGATAGTCAAGGTTATCATCTATTACATGTACACATTGATCACACAAAAGGTAAAATAGTTTAGATATGCATATCTTATATTTTGATTTTATTTCCAATTTTCCAACTTCCAAATATCATGCTTACACTTTATATTTGATTTACCATATTTAAATTCTTATTTTCTATATAACCATCATCATGTTATTATACTTTTTTCTCCACTCTTTCTCTCTCCTTGATTTGTGTGTATTCCTTAAGGGGCACAAAAAAAATCAAACGGGCATATAATTCTCACTCCAATTATGTTTATCTTTTATTTATTTTTACTTTAGTAGCTTAATCATAAATATTTTCACACACACAAAAAAGTGGACAAAATGTAATGATGAAAATACATACCTCACACTTTTTCCATTTATTTTAAACCACTTTTGATGGGTTTCCCACCTAATTAGTCCTAATGCATGATTTTGACTAATTTGGCACCCTCTTTGAACTATATTCTAAAAATTGACTCTCCAAAGAGAATTTAATGCCCTTTTATATAATATTTATCTCTATTTTTATGATTTCACATTCTCATATTAAAAAAATTGACTTAGGTCATTTTCATGACACATATTTAACACAAGCCCAAGTTGGCTAATTTTCAATTAATGGTTATTCATCATTTACCACACCAAAACATTCAAATTATGTTTCTAAGTCAAGTACAAAGGATACCACCCCTAGGTCATATCGATCAATCATTAAGGCTATCAATATATAACTTAGGATTTTGTAAAGTAGATCTATAACTATTATTTATCTATTGGTTAAATAGATTAGATTGTAGATAAATTAAAAGTGATATATATTTACATTTATTTAATTATAGCTTTGATGTTGGGTGAAATGAATATTACCAAATTTGAGTACATTATGGTGAAATTTGCATACCCATGCTAGTTTCCATTTAGTTTTGGGCCCAATTTGATGGAATACATTAATACAATTACATAGCAACATGTAGAACTCTTGTGATATATTTGGCTCCTTCCTTAATCTTTATCCATTACCATTTAGTCTCACCTTTGTTTATTTCCACACATTCAACCTTATCCCTACCCTATTTGCATATTTCCACATATTCATCTTTTCATCAACCCACATTTCCATGCACCTAATATCTACCTTGAGATTATGCATTAAAATCAAGGAAAAATCAAGAATAATTGTATATAATTCGCAACAAAAGGAAAATTCATTCATATAAATATTTAGCTTTAGAGCATTAAAATAATTTGCATTTACATCAAAATCATCTAGGACATTGCCTAGTTGAGTTTACTATCTTTAATCACTCACCAAATATCGTAAAGCTTATAAAACAAGGGGTTTTGTTGAGAATATCTTTACCCTTGCAATCTAACAACTTCCCTTAGGTATTTTTTAATACCAATTTTAATCCACTAGTCCTTACACACCATTAGACAACATAGAGTGGGGCAAACAAGTAGACAATAGGGAGTGGGGTTAGCCAAATCACAAAAGTGTATAGTTTTCTAGATCAATATTACAATTTATAGGGTAGGTATACACATTCAAATAATTTTGGGGTGCATGGGGTCATCACATAATGTAGATTGACCTACACAAAATTCTACACATGTTACACAATTTTGCATTTGATCATACACAACTAGTATTCTTCATTGTTATTCTAAAACTAAGAACCCTAATCTTTTGAATAACCATCGCATGTTTATATACCCAATTTTGTTATTTAAGTTAGTTGTATATTTATTGATAAATATTAATGCAAATAGTTAGCCTAAAAAAACACTTAGGAAAAGTATTTTTTCTTCACACATTAGATTTAAGTCATAGAAATGAGCAAGGTTACACTCTTCAACCATAAAAATTCTCTAGAATGATGATGTAGATAATAGCTTCCATTTAGTTCTTCAAATAGAAATATTCCTAGAATGATGATTCTTATAGTATATAAGATATTTAGTGAATCAATAGATGATAAAATGGTGCACATTGAATACCTTTAAGATTAAGATAGAAACCAATAATGTGAAACATGTACCAAGTCGACTCATAAAGGGAATAAAATGGCGGAATTTGACAATTCTTAAATTCAAAAAATTGAATTTCTAGGATTGATTATGTGGTTTTGGGATCAATCCTACATTATGAGATCATGCTTATTTTTGTGTAGGGAATGTATGTTGACACATGCAACATAATAAATGTCAAAAGTATTGGCATATGTGTTAATATAGATGAGATAAGGTCAAATATATGGACATGTGTGGTAGTAAGGGTAGGTGAAGGATAGGAAATGAGCCCAATTACATACAAGATTGCCTCAAGTGTACATATGTGATTGTATTAACTTGTAGAGAAAGGAAATTTTTGGTTTAATTATAATACCTAAATTTAAAAATCAAACTCCTATCCTACCTCAAATGAAACAAAACCTATATATTTTCTTACACAATTAAGATATTTTTATAACAAAAATACAAATACATTTTAAATTGAAATGATAAACTTCTTTCAAATTACAAGCTCTTGGAGAAATAAAGAAAATCCAAATTTATAGAAAATATAGAGAATATTGAAACATTTTTCTAATTAAAAATGAAAAAATTGAAATAGAGGAACCTAGTACCAAACACAATAGCTCTCTATCTAGGACATGTAGTGTCTCTCACGTTTGCAATCTTTAGTTCATATTTTGGTTTGGATCATATGTGTATACCTATATATTAGACTAAAGAATTTTTGTAGCATTATGATTATTTTGTATTGGCATTAGTTGGATACACCTTTCGATACAATTATATTATGATTATGTTATGATGGACTATGTGGTTTATGTTTGGATTATGCACATGGATAATTAGATGAGTAATTATGATTATACACATGTAGATTGGGATTAGTAATTGATGATTATGCTTTATGCCCTGTTTGGGAATCTTTATGTGCTTTGGATATTATATATATATATATATATATGCGTGCAAGTACAATTGACATTTGTTGAGTGGATATAGGTATAGGGAATTTTTCCACCTGGTTTTACAAGTTTGAGTTATTCCCCGATGGTGGTTATATGGGAGATGTCACATTGGCCAATTTGTTAGCCTTAACCGTCGTACTCGATTTGAGTACGATTTTCCTATAATTTTACCATGTTGGTCAGATTCAGTATGATCCTGAGTTTTGTAACCCTATTGTGAAAGCCTAGTGAAGTTTGCATGTTTAAATATTTAAATTTCAATTTCTCACAAAATTAGTTCAATTTTTGTGTCTAAGTGGATTTGAGGTTAAATTGTGTATTAAAAGATGTTTTGAAATGAATTGGGTGAATGAATTGAATTAAGAAATGAGGAAAATATATTTTTATTAATATTTTAATTGATTTTGAAATTGGGTAAAAAGGGGAAAAGGGCTTTTATTTTCATCATGTTATTTTGTGAGAGCAAAAATAGTGAAGACAAAACATTTATTTGAGAATTTTAGAGATTTTATTGTTGGGAGTGCATTTATATTCAAAATTCGACAATGTCAGATTCGATGGAATAGGAATTGGGACATGATCATGCATGCTGATTTTTGTGACCTCTCATTTGGTGTTTTTGAAGAATTTGTTATTTCAAACTTAGAGAAAACTTGAGGTATTTTGGTTGTAAGTAATTTAGGCATTTCCTTTGAAATTTAATGTTAGGAAATGGATTGAGGGAGTGTTTAAATCTCCCATTTTTTATTTTGAATTTCAAGTCAATAGAAAGAGTCTTTTCATTTAAATTTTGAAAATTTTGATTTATATCTGGTTACCATGCCCAATTTTTCTTAGAATGAAGAAATTGTGAATATTATAGCATAGAAAGGGTGCTGGGCATGTTCACAACCAAAGGGTATTCTTAGATTTTTGAATTTTGAATTTTGATTTTTTGATGAAATTCCATGGTGGAATTGGGTAAAATTCTTAATTTTGCATTGTTGAAAAAAGAGAAAATTTAAAAGTTTGATATGAAATTGAATGAAAATGAATGTTTTGAAATGATGAAACATTGTAAAATGTGAAAACATGCATTGTGGGAAAGTATCATTGAATTTGGAAAAGTTTAATTTTTGCATTGGTTTTTGTGCCACACTTGTTGGAGGGTGTGATGAGCTTAGGGTTTAAATGTTAGAGAGAGTGATGGGAGTGGCTCCCAATGTGAACCCAACCTAAAGTGGTGCATAGGAAATCATGGTGTGGGGAGTTACTTAATGCTAAGTGAAAACTTAAAGAAAATGGGGTAATAAAACTAATAAGATAATGGTATCCCTCTCATGCCTTAAGTGCCATTTAGCTTAAGGATGATTGAGGAAGACAAGCCACTTAAGGAGTGTAAGTTTCATGCCTATAAAATTTCACTATGAAAAAAAAACCCAACTATATATATATATTTAAAAAACTTAATTAAGTTACTCTCTTGCCTATGTGTACTAAGGTGTGACACTATCATGGCCAGAGTTGTACACCTAGTGTATCTGATTCTTAACCCAGGTGTGGAGTTTGAATTTATATGATTCAAAATAGATTAAGATAGTGTTAAACCTCTTAACCGATTGTCTTAGATTTGTCTGCAATATAAACTCGAATTCCTTAGTTAGAAGTAACTAGATCTTGACACGTTTTATTTTGAGGAAAAATATCATTTACTAGCATTTTAACACCTAATCTATACTATATAACTTCTCCTCTTTGAGAGCACACTAACAATTAAATAATTACTATTACTACCCTTTCTACCCTTCAAAGCTTTTATCATCTAGAATTATTAAATCCATTATGAATGATTCTCATGTTACTCTCATTTCTCTTATTTTAATATTCGATTTATTTCACCATTATAATTAACTTTCTTAATAATGTCATTTAAAAAGAAGTCCACATTAGTTTACATATTTATGTTGCAATTTTCTATAATAGAGCACTAAACTAGATCAAGAGTCGGCGTCAATGCCATTATTGGTACTCAACAAATCCCTTAGTCTAAGCATTTACATAAAATAATAGTACCACAATTGTACTAGTATTGCTTGTAATATGAATAATATTCGTATAACACTTAACATTATCATTGCAAATATAGTGATTAAATATACAACTAATCATATCCTAATCAAAATTTAGTTTAACATTAGTTTTACGATTAAGTTTATTGTCCTTATTAACACTATTACTCTGATCAAAATATCTATATTAAAATTAAAGCATTTTTATGTTGCTATTAACTAATTAACTTTAGCCTATACAATTCATTTATATAGATATTCTTTAAGCACAACTGTTCTTTTTACCTTAAGAAATAATTTAAAACAATAATAGTAACTTTCTTTTATAATTAATAAATTATTTCATATTTATATATTTACTTTAAGAGGACCTAAAATAAAGAAGATAATATCTTTTCCTTATCTAATTAATACTTATCTTTATGAAAGTAGACTAAAATAACAAAAGGAAAATAAATCTCTTTTAATAAAGAATAGGTATACCAAATCTTAAACTTTATACAAACTTTTATTTACACAATTAGCATGATCTTTATCCATAGGAGAGGAAGTGTATTCTCATGTGAGAATTAAACTAAGAACCTTATAAAAAATAGAGTGAGTGAGATCGTGTGGAGCCCAAAATGGGTATTTTTTTATTTACCTCACTCCCATAATAGGGAAAAACTTTGTATAATCGTGATCTTCCTTTGTGTTCTCGGGACTCCAATGGAAAGACTTTGTATATGAAAGTTCACCATAGTATGGGAGTCCTATTAGTACTTTCACCTATTTCCCAAGTGTCATCATTTAGGAATTATGTCATCGCTTGCATCATTTTGCATGCAACTCTCTGAATTGACCTAGTTGTCAAACCTTGGGTTTGGGGAGATAGTTCTACTAGTCTTGTGGAAGTTATAAAGGGTTGGAACCCTTCATGGTTAGTATTATTAGTGTTTCCAACATCCCTAATAGGTTAAGGATATGTGTGATGTTAGTCTTCCATTTGTGCAATGTCATATCGTGACAAGACCTTTAGTGTCAACTTAATGTGTTTAATTGAATCAATGTACTTATGTGATTGTATCTTGTACTTCAAAAAAAATATCCCATGTATTTTGGCTTTTGTCACGTGGGTTTGTTGGAGGTGCATTACAAGACATCAATGTGTCATGTAGATGTCCTCACATCATATTGTCCTCCACTAATCACTCCAAAATCTCCCAAAATACATGACTTAGTTCCCATAATCAGTTTATCCTACACATAAACAAAGACAAGATTTTTTTTTTGGGTTATTTAGTGGTTTTCCTCAATCAAATCCCCATTTTGGATGGACAAACAAGAAAGATATGATTAATAAAAATAAAAGATTTTAAATCCTAAGTGCATTAATGATTAAAATACATTATAAAATAAGTTGTTGATAATGATGTTAACCCTGTCTATGAGAAAAACCACCATTACATGTATATAAAAATAATGATAATAATAGATTTATGAACTTATATGTCAAAGAAGTTGTCTCACATTGCATAAAGACACAAAAGTAAGAATATGATATTACCAATAGAATACAACTATCACAAATGGGTGTTATGGATAAAATGATTAGTATATTTCTTAAGAAACTTGAACTATTGTGAAGAAGGAGCCAATAACACAAGAATAGAGCACTAGCTTCCAATATTTTGATAGATTTTCCTCATGAGAGTGAGATAGAGAGCTTTCTATTGAGAATTGTGAAAAAGACCCTTAAAATTTGGTAAAAGAGTGGGTTTTGTTTGCTTATAGATGATAGGGAATAGGCATTAATTTCCCTTTTGGGTGTTATGAAACATGTCATGAATGAGTTGCATAGAAAGTGCACTTTTGAATTTACAAAATTCTCAAGATGCTAGCATGTCATATAAACATCTACACGTCAACTACCATCCTAGAAAGTTTTGCTGAAATTTGACACACATGCTGGAAATATGTTGTGCTCTTTGAATGTGAGGCAAAAAAATCAGATAAAAGTATCAAAATCTATCATTAAATATGAGCTAATGTGAGGTCAAAGCATAATGTGAAATTGTGCAAGTATGTAATTTTTGACACTACTTTTTTCCCCAGTTTAGCAAGCTAATTACACTAAGAAATAAGCTATGCTAAAGTAGATATTAAAATGTGGAAGCATGAAAAATAATAACCCAAAATAAATGATACTATAGAGGATGCAAAAGATCATTAGGCAGACAGATGACACCCTTAGATTCAAATTTTGTAGAACTCCACAATATTTAGCTCTACAGTCCTGTAGGGTTGAATGTTAGAATATAAATTCACACACATCTTGGAAAACCAAATATGTTAGCTCCAAAAATAAGAGGAAAACTAAGATGGACAAAAGAAAGTTTCGAAGAATAAATTTCAAACAAATATTTTGGGAAGGGTGAATATGTGCTCCCTTATGTTTTTGTTCTCTAGTAAGTACAAATATAGGAAGGTAAATTCACCATGAAAAGTTTTTATGATTATTCTTTTAGAAAATTTATTGCTATATAACAAAAATAAAAAATTTACTATTCACCTCGACATTTTTAGTGATTCTCGAGAAAAAATGTTGTGCATACAAGACTTTAGGTGACTCAGGTTGGACAAGCTCCAAGAGGGAATCAAGCAAGGAGTGATCCTTAATGAGGTGAGTAAATTTTTATAGTTTTACTAGATTTTCAAGGCATTTTTTGTCTTAATGGGTCCCACAAGGTGTGTTGGCATCCATCAATCATGCCAAAACATGACTAGTGTGTAGTCATCTAGGGGATGCATAGGTGTCTAACCTACTCGTTAGTGTTCAAAGGACACATTATCATCCATATAGTACACTAGCATCCATGGAGATACTAGAATCAAAGGAGAAATAATAAATTTTGAAGTGTTTGAGTAGAATTGAATGTGATAGTTAGATTAGAAAATGATAGAATGTGAAATGTTTTTAGTATTTTTTAGCATATTCCCACTATGTGGGATCACATAGGTAGGGCACTGCTTTATCTTCTACAGAGTTAATTGTTGACGCTCTTAACAAATGAGTTGTTACTCCTCCAATGAGTAGGGATCTACATGGTATTTTTTCTCCCATATATGTACTTCAACTGTAGCATGTTGATGGTGTTGATGGAGTAATGGGATGCCAACAAGTCTAACTTCATGCTCTTGATCCAGGAGATGAAAATGACCCTAGAGGATGTTTATTGCATTTTGAAACTAGTGATATGAGGTCACAACCATGATAAGGAGTGAAGGTCATTGACCACTATACATGAGAGTCAATTCTATGCTCTCAGATAGTGGTGCTTGATGACACTAAATGGCACATCTATGTGTGATGGTTTGAGTAGGGGCTAGTTCCCATGCCATTGACTAGATGCATCATGATTGATTTTTTAGCCTTAGAAGTGGCGATGGATGGATATGACCCACACCTTCATGGGGGCCTCATTCATACCATTTTCTCTATGGAGGAGGATCATATGATTTTTTTGTGGGGACAAAGCATGCTCGCGCACTTATACTATGATATGTACTACTTCGTCTACCATGAGGGCCACAACCTAATGACATGTACATTATTTTAGGTGTGGTCCTTCAAAAATATCACATGCATGAGACCAATTGGTTACCTAGGCCAAGTCTTTTTGGATATGTCGAGGGAACATTCCTACTCTCTATGCTAAGATTGGATGTTTTATCTTTTAGTACATTGGAGACATTCATTTGATAGGTTGTGTATCACAGAGGTATTGAACACTTAAAATACTAAGAGGGGGGGTGAATCAGTATTCTAATAAACCATCCAATCATTAACCATCCAATCACCAAAGCATATTTATCTGTTATAAGGAATGAAATCATGAAAAAATCCACAACAACACATAACACAAGAACACCAAGATTTTTACATGGAAAACCCAAAATGGAAAAGCCACGGCGAGGATTAGCTCACAATATATTATAACCAGTTATAGTATATTACATAAAGGATCACTGTCAGGTGGACTCATTATCCAAGTGAACTCATTGTCCACAGAGTAAAGAAAGAGAGAAAGAAGGTTGATGGCCACACAACCAAGATTTGAACTAATACAAAATGCATCTACCATATGCCAGATTTAGTTCCTTTGAAGCTCAAAAAATTGACTTGATACACTTCATCCAACTCAGATCACAAACCTCTACTCTACTTTACTTTCACACACCTCTTCTCAACTTTCACAACCTATTTGCTCAACTCTGCAAACTTTCACATCACTGCTTGTATTCAGATCATGTACATGTTCAAGAATCGATATCCATAATCTCAAACCAACCTTGTGTATATATCAAGCTCATCGCAAACATCAATTAGGTCAGCCTAATTAGATGTATCCCTAAAACATACAAACGTGCCTTGTCGACACCTAATTCAAATAAAAAATGCCTTCGTGCCCAAAACAACATGTGCAAGTTGTAATATAGGTTAGCATGGACCTATAATTTAGCTTCATCTTACATTCACAACATATATTTAATCTTCGCAACCCTTTACGTACATTAGGTCGGCCAAGCATATGACCTAAAAACAAAATACTCCAACTGTTCATGACAATAGGACATATGGACCTCAAAATGTCACGCCATCTGGAAAATGCAATGCTTTGACACCTACTAACATTCTCCCAAAACCACAAGGCCTAACCCAAATCCACAGAGGAGTGCAAACCAGATAAGTCAAAGCCATTACATAGAAAACTATGTAAACTTGATATGTTGATCTTCTATTGCTTGCAACTCACAAACCACTTATCAAAAATAAGTGAAATTGTGAATGAAGATACTACCGACATCCATAAAAAACATATTAGAATCATATAAGTAATTCTTAAAGGGAAAAAAAATGTATAACAAAATATTGGAGGGCACTATGTACTGAAACTATCGGTGTAGACACTTAGCAAAAATACTTAACTATTTTTGTGTGCGGATCAAACACTCTTGAAAAATATATCTTCTACAATCATCCTTAACACAATTTTGACATCCATCATGTAGTGTTGACATCAATGACAACCTTCTTCATTCTTTCAACAATCTCCCCCTTTTTCATTGATGGAAACATGTGCCAAAACAAAACTTCTCTTCAAGTATCTCTCCAAATATCTCTCCAAGTATCTCTCCCCCTTTGAGATCAAGGGAAAAGGGTGTACTAACACACTGTATGCACCTCCTCAAACATATATACAAATTGAAATAAATGAAATGAATGTACTAGCTTCCCCTTAGGAAGTTAACCAAAAAATCCTAAACCATCTACATATTTACAAGAGTCTGTAAACTTGAAAAACTAAAAGATGCATAAAAATAGAAATGGTCAACCCGAAGATTTTGACCCCTAAAACTTTTGTAGAATGGATTTCCAAGTAGATTTACCTTCTTCCTAGCTTTTCTTCGTTGTTGCAAGCATCCTATGTTGAGACTCAAGCTCCACTAATGTTTCCTCTCCTTCTTCCATAGTATTGGGAGTAAGATTTAACTATGAAATTTTATTAGTGTCAACAAGGGCACTTGAGATAGATATATGCTTTGTTTTCACCAAGTCCCTTAACTTCCCAAGTTGCTTGATTATTTCTTCCTTTTGGCTCTGTAAGGTAAAGAATCTATCATGCAAATCTATTATAGTAGACCAGGTTTGATCATCTCTGTCTAGTGTCAGATCATATGCACTTGATGCATTGCTTATTTGTGACTCAATTGAGTCCATTTCATCCTTTATTCTTTGTGTGGCATTCAACCACTTCATGCAATACAAAAACAATTTTTTTGCCTCTTCACATGCTTGTACATCCTTCAAACATTCTTCAACTTTGTTATGTGTAGATGCACACTTCTTTGTAATATCCGACAACTTCTTTTCTACAAGCCTCATCTCAACCTCTATTTCAAGTTGTCCTTTTAATCTCGAGGCATATTTCTTAAAGGAATCAATTAGTAATTTGAAATTTTCCATTGCAGAAAAAGATGTATCTACATTTGTTTAGGGAGTTATCTCCTACAATGTCTATAGATTCATCCATTAATTCACCACTCCTTTGGTGTGCTTCAATAATTTCTTTTCTTCCTGAAGCGTGAAACACATCACTTAGCTACAACTTATGAATATGAGATATCTTATCTAAATCTACACTACCTTGCTACATGAGAAATTGCAATAACTGAGATGAAACTACCAATTGGAACCTTAATTGTTTAGATAACAAACCTTTCAAGGGATTATCAAAGGAAGATTCATTGGAAGGCTTAGGTAACTCCTCAGTTTTTTTAACTTCTTCATTCTTTCTGGTCTCTGTGTCTTCTTCTTCCTTTTCCTTTTCTTCTTCCCTGGAGCCCTTATCCTTATCTTTGTCTTCATCTTCCTTTTTCTCCTCTTCTCCTTTGTCCTTATCCTTCTCTCCTTGCTTATTCTATCCATTTTAATTCTTGTCTTCTCCTTCCTTCTCACAATCTTCTTCTCTTCCCTTATTCTCTTCATTCACTTTCCCTTGTCCATTATCTACATCATGTTTATCACCTTCATTGGTGCCCTATTTTGTATCTACCAGAGGGAAAAATGTCTTCAAGTTGCCTTGATCTATAGTATCATGTGTCACTAGAGGAATAGAGGTGTCATCCTTCGTGGTTTCCTCTCCGGTCCCTGTTTCTCCTTCAACAACATTCTCATCCTCAACATTTTCTTGTATTGGTTCTTCTATATCCGAAGGAGTATTATCTAGATTTTCCTCTACATCAGTAACTCCAATGTCTTCATTTATCAGATCTTTTTCTTTGCTGGTAGAGGCAATGGGAATCATGTTATACTTTTGAGCTATGTCAATAATCTTTTCTTCTATTTTCCTTTTCATTTTCTCAAGCTCACCATATTCTCCTCCCTTAAGAATTGTAACCCTCTATTTAGTTCTAAATTCTTTGTTATAGATGGGACAATGTGGCCTTGTTAGCATTAGATAGGGAGAAGCCAATTTTCTCCATAGAATTTGATCTAATATTCTCCTTTTATATTTCCTCTTTTCTCCTCTACATTAAAATGTTCCACACATCATCTAGAACCTTCTTTATGTTCTCTATATCTGCTTCAATGATGACAATGTACTTGATGATTGCTTCAATTATGGTGTCTCTATCCACCTCATTTGCATTCTGGTATAAAGCAACTGTTTCTTTCAACATTTCATGATGCAAAATACCTTTAAACAACGTGTCCAACTTCATTGGACTGTGAGGTCTTTTTGGAGTTATCTTCTTTTTCTTCTCTGGTTCAACTGTTTCTGATTTCTTTTTCTTCTTTTCTTTCATTTTCTTATGCATGTGTATTCCAAAGGTTTTCTTTTCCTTCTCAATTTCCTCTTCATCAGAGGTATCAACTATTTCTATCCTCAATTTCTATGTGCCTATGCTTCTTCTTCTCAGAATCAATGGGGGACCTTCATCCTCTTCTTCTTCTTTAGATAATACACTCAAGTTTTTCTCTCTTATAACTTTATCTTTTCTTCTTTTAGGCATAGTGGTAGTAGTGGGGGTTGTTGGAGTAGCTTTCCTTCTCTTCTCAATCCTTGTAGCTTGTTCCACTTGAGGTTCCTCTACCACCAGATCACTAGTTTCCTCTCTCTTAATTCTGTTGGTAGTGGATGCTGATTCAGAGGGCCTTTGGATATTGGGAGGAGTGGTGGAAGTTGTTCTTCTAGGTCTGGTGGACCCACTTGTTGTGCTTGTCTTTCCCTCTACTCTTTCTTTTTCTTCCCTCACTTGCTCTTTTATAAATCCCTTGCTTCTGGAAACTCATTCACAATCTTTTCCACCTTTTTCTTGATTTCAAGCTTCTTCAACTCCATGTGCACTTCCATATATTTCTTGAGTAGTGTCCTTAAGAATCTTCAACAATATATCAACATAACCATTGACTTCATCTTTATTGGTTTCATAGCCAAATGGGAAAATCTAGACATTTTTGGGTTCCATAGCCTAAATAATACATTCATCAATTGTAACCAAAAAATGTGATATCTTTCTCATATTTTTCCACCATAGACTTAGGGATCCTCTCCCTTTCATGCATTCTCTTCTAGAATACTTCAAAGAATGTAGTAAGTGCTTCATCCTATGATTTCATGTCACCAATGTTGTGTAGGTATTCTAAGATTTGATGGGATACTGCTATGTTTCTTCTTGAAATCTCCTTCAAGAAGTAAAACAAAAAACAAACTACCAAAGAACTGAACTTGAAGGGGTATAAATTTTCTCTCTAGTTTGCTTCAAGTTCTCAAAGAGTTGTTTCCTAAGCAATTCACATGAATAATAATCCTTTCCTTTCTCTACCATATCATATGCTACATTAATTATTGTGGTTGACACAAAATTCTCTCAGTTTGTGTAGTATATCTTATACCCTATGACCATTTCTGCATATCTCACTATAGGGTTCTAGATAGTATTCATAGGGAGAGCTCTTTGATTGGATGTGGCTCCAATAAATTCCATTACATCCTTGTTCTTGATGGATTTCAATACCTGTATAGGTCTGGAGGCAGAAAGTCGAGTAACCTCCCATTATTATCAAACTAGGCATGTCAGTCCATATGAATTTATCATGTAATCTACTCAATTCCATTCTCACAAACTTAGTTTCATTATCATAGATGAAGCATGTAAACCATTTCCAGACGTCCAGTTTCTTCTTCACTATATTTTCACACTCTATCTTAATTTGGTAATCATCTCCAATTAATTGGTCTATCCATAGGTCTGTAAATCTTGTGCAATTATATTCTTCCATTTTCCCATGGATATAAGCCCTAATATCCTATGTAGGAAAAACCCTATATGGAATACTCAAAAAGCTCTGAGCAGGTCATTCTTAAACACTTTCATGGGGCATTTATTAAACTTTGGTCAAGGCTTCTCACTAACATTCACTACTATAGGTGTATCCATCTCTATTGAACTCAAATTCGTTGAAAAAAAACTCTACTTTAGCTTTATAGCACACATATAGTGGTAAATACCTTTTTCTTTCTTAGTCGAAGCTAGGATTTTGATGCTCTGCTTCACAAATCACCTTTGATCTCTTGAATTTTCTCCAACTCGCTCTGCTTGCTCCGAATGTGTAAAAGTGAATTAAATTGACTAAGTGTGAATACTTATAACCCTTCAATCTTCCCTAATCTGCATTTAATGCACTAAACAATAAAGTTGGTAAAACTCTTTTTTGTGCAATAGTAAACCCTAAATCGCTCCACAAATCTCCACAATTGCATATTTTCTTTCGATGTCTTCTCCATAAGTCTATCTCCATCACATATCTTTTTTCCAAGCCATTGCACCTTATATTGGTTGGTGATTGTTTGATTATCTATTATTTCCTCCCCTAAGCCAATGACTAGGTTCGATTTCTGAAGGAAGCATTTGCACCAGAGGGTGGTACAAATTCATTTGTAGTCTATTATTCTTCCTTGCTCTCAGTATCCTCTTTCTTTCTCCAGATCTTTTCCATTTCCTTCTTTACTTGAACTGTATCAAGCTTTTTAATTAGTTCATTCCTTTTTACCAAATTATCCTTCCTTATGTTTCTACTTCTATAAAATTTAGCAATATGTCCAAGTCTATTGCAATTACGAAATACAACATTCTTTTGAACAAAATTCCTTCCATTCATCCTAGATCTGCATTGATTAGCCTTGTGTCCAAATCCATAGCATGTATAACAATAACCATTGAAAGGTTGAATCATTCTACCATTGTTATATGCATTCATCATTTGACTTTTGCATTCATTTGCTCTATGTCCAAACTTCTTGCATATAAAGCATTGACTAGTAAAGGATGTAACATTCTAATTCATTTTGCTTCTACATTACATTGCTCTATGTTCAAATTTATTGCAAGAATAAAAAATACCATTGAAAGATGGGTACCTTTGAGCATTTGGTTGTCTGACTAGGGGTCTTCTAGAACTATTTATTTGATTTTGGTTATTTCCATTGTTCTTCTTGTCTTCTGTCTTTTTTGGTTCATTGATCTTCTTTGCATTAGGTGTTTGATTTTATTTTGAGATTTCACCTTTTTTATGTCCCAAACCACCTTTTTCTTTAGATGCTTTCTGACTTACAATCAACTCATCAAGCATTGTAGAACTTGCCTTAAATTTATCTTCATGAATTATTTCTTTCTCTAGATATGACCTTATATTTACCACTTCTTGTTCAAGCCTCATGCATTCATCAGATTTTATTTTTACCATTGCATTTATACATTCCTCAATTCTTTTCTTTTCTTCCACTTACACTTTCATTCTAGTGATGTCTTCATTTGATTGCTTCAATTTTTCATTGACCTCCTTATGCCTTTCTCTGAACTTCTTGATTTTCTCTCTCAATTTTCTGATTCATTCATTTGCTTCTGTAATATTTTCCTTCATATCTCTATTTTCACCTTCAACTTTGTCAAGATCTTCAAGAACAACTTTAAGTTCTCCATCTTTTTCAATCATGCAATCTTCTCATGTGTATTCAATAGCAGGAATATCTTCTAGAGGAATAGATTTTTTTTTATCAACCATGTGTTCTATCTCCAAGATCTTCCCAAAGTGGTTAAGCTCCTTCCAATGAACCAAGCTCTGCTACAAATTGTTGAACACTCAAATTATTGAGGGGGGGGGGGTGAATTAGTATTCTAATAAACCATCCAATCATTAACTATCTAATTACCAAAACATATTTAATTGTTATAAGAAATGAAATCATGAAAACATTCAAAACAACACATAACACATGAACACCAATATTTTTACATGGAAAAACCATGGTGATGATTAGCTCACAATATATTATAACTGGTTATAGTATATTACAAAAAGGCTCATTGCCAAGTGGACTCACTGTCCATAGAGAAAATAAAGAGAGAAAGAAGGTTGGTGGCTACACAACAAAGGTTTGAAATGATATAGAATGCATCTACCATATGCCAGATTCAGTTCCTTTGAAGCTCAAAACACTGAATTGATACACTTCATCCAACTCAGATCACAAATCTCTGCTATGATTTACATTCGCACACCTCTTCTCAACTTTCACAACTTATTCGCTCAACTTTGCAAACTTTCACATCACTGATTATATTTGGATCATGTACATGTTTAAGAATCGATATCCACAATCTCAAAAAAACCTTGTATATATATCAAATTGATCAAAAACATCAATTCGGTCAGCCTAATTAGATGTAGCCTAAAACATACAAGATGTGCCTTATCAACACCTAATTCAAATCAAAAGTTCCTTCACTCCCAAAAAAACATGTGCAAGGAATAATATAGGTCAAAATGGACCTATAATAGCTCCATCTTACATTCACATCACATATTTAATCTTCGCAACCCTTTACATACATTTGGTCAGCTAGGCATAGGACCTAAAAACAAAATACTCCAACTATTCATCACCATAGGAAATGTGGACCTCAAAATGTCATGCCATCTATAAAAAAAATTCTTTGAAACCTATTAACATTCTCCCAAAACTGTAAGGCCTAACCCAAATCCGTAGAGGAGTGTGAACTAGATAAGTCAAAGCCATTACACAGAAAACTGTGAAAACCTAATATGTTGATCTTTTGTTGCTTGCAACTCACAAACCACTTATCCAAACCAAGTGAAATTTTGAATGAAGAAACTACTGACATCCATAAACAACAAATAAAAAAATTAATTCTCAAAGTGTGAACGAATATGAACCCTAATACCAGAGGGCATTGTGTATTGAAATTGTCAGTGTAGACACTTCGCAAAAATACTTAATTGTTTATGTGTGCAAATCAAACCCTCTTGAAAAATATCTCTTCTACAATAATCCTTAAAAAAATGTTGACATCCATCATGTACCATTGAAATCAATGAAAACTCACCAATGACAACCTTCTTCATTCTTTCAACAAGAGGTTATTTGGTAGCCATATCTATAAATGCGAGCATGACTAATAGTTTTGGTACAACTAAACCATATGTAGATAGATCATTGTTTTTGATAGATATGATTACATTGTTATGCCTTATTACTATGGGTAGGTCATGAGGAAGCCAGCTAGGTGCAGTAGGTTCCTTGATTTGTACCTACCTACATCTACTCACACTGCAATGCTATGAGAGCAAGTGAACTTCCTCAACCTAGTGTCATTGCTGTCATCTTGAGGCAGTCAAACAATGAGGGAGAGGGTACTCACCTAGTTTTGGATATGAATGATATAGGTGTCATACTTAACTACATCACATGGTGACAAACTATAAGACCAACCCCTATTTTTCTCAAGTATGCTCCTAGAAGATATCCTAGTGTATAGGGAATTGTGAGCAAAGTACCAATGGAGAGGAGATCTCAACAAAGGAGAGATCAATAGAGGAGAGACCAAGGGTACATTGTAGATGGTTAGGTTGAGAAATAATTTTTCTACATGATACCATCCTCAATGTCATCTACAACTAAAACTAGATCTCCTACTATCTGTAATCCTAACTAGTAGATCAATGACCTAGGTGATATTATATTTATGGTGTTTATGTTTGGATATGTGTAGCATTTCTTATAACTTATTTGAAATACTAAATTTTTTGACATTTGATGAGTTACTGATTGAGGTATTATTTTCATTTTGTAGTGTGGATGTGAGAGTGGCTCAAATTTATTGGTTAATTTATAGAAGATATGGTCTCTATTATGTGGTTAGAAGGCATAGTGTGATTTCCCATAGGAAACATCTAATTGTTGGCTAGAACCTAGAGACTTTTAAGCCCATAGAAAATCTATGAGAAATTGATGAGGGCGCAGCTCGATACTTAGAAAATAACCCACAAACAAGAGAATAATTTTATTATTCAGAAAATGGAGCTTCTTACATGCAGAGGATCTCAAATCCCCAAGTTCTACAACACATGCAAGTTATAGAAAGCTACAGAATCACCCTTTCGCAATATGCGAGCTTGTCCCCAAAAAGTTACCCAAAAATTAGAAACTCGCCCATAAATAGAGCTCCTCTTTAGTTTGGAGCCAAAACAACATTCAAATTTGAGTTTAGGCGGTTTGACACCAAAAAATTACAACATGAAGTGCAAATTTCAAAAGAACATTTGCAATTGTATCTTCTAGAAAGTGCGCCAACTTCCTGGGGCCATAAATTTTGATCTGGGACTCCGATTCGCGAACCGTTTGAACCGTTGGAAAGGTGTCGAAGTCAACAATGCACTCAAAATATGCTACGC
>VDFB02379711.1:123646710-123671218 GCA_007258455.2 Sequoia sempervirens
CTTGTAACACATCAATATGTCTTTGGAGGGCTGCCAGTACATCTCTTCCACCAGTATTTCTGCCACCTCGACCACCTCTGGCACCACCATGCCTACCAGAAATCACTCTTGGAGGCATCTTTCTTGACCTCAACCCACAACCACGGTCCTGGTGCAAACTGCCTCACGATCGGCGATCTGTCCACACGCTCAAGAAAACCCGCTTTGATACCATTTGATGAGGGCGCAACCTGAGACTTAGAAAATAACTCCACAAATAAGAGAGAATAATTTTATTATTCAAAATAGAGCTTACATGCAGAGGATCTCAAATCCCAAGTTCTACAACACATGCAAGTTACAGAAAGCTACAAAATCACCCTTTCGCAATATGCGAGCTTGTCCCCAAAAAGTTACCCAAAAATTAGAAACCCGCCCATAAATAGAGCTCCTCTTTAGTTTGGAGCCAAAACAACATTCAAATTTGAGTTTAGGCAGTTTGGCGCCGAAAAATTACAACATGAAGTTCAAATTTCAAAAGAACATTTGCAATTGTATCTTCTAGAAAGTGCGCCAACTTCTCGGGGCCATAACTTTTGATCCGGAACTCCGATTCGCGAACCGTTTGTACCGTTGGAAAGGTCTCAAAGTCAATAACGCGCTCAAAATCTACTACGCCGATTTCGGCAAGTTTCGGGGCCATTCCAGGAACTCTAAGTTCCTCAAATCTAACTCGGAAGATTTTCAGGTGCAAATCTGGGAAACTAAAACTGCAATATCTTTCAACCCAGGAATAGAAAATAAAAACCATAAATTGGGAAGTTCATTATGACAAAAAAGGTATCCAAAAATATAAAAACATCTAAAAATTGAGAAACTCAAAATTTAACTATTTTTGGGTGATGCAAGATTGCCCTTACACCACTGGATGCTCCTGCATCAGAAATATACAAGGAGTCCTATATGTGGTAGAGTTAGAGGGGTGTGGAGTTGGATACACTGATAACCAATAGGGACCAACAAGAATAAGGGGTGTAGGTACTCACTGCAAAAAAGGATCAACTTAGATGCTAGGTCATTGCACTCAAAGGAGTGATACTAGGAAATGATGAGAGCAGAGAGTGCTTAAATATAATGTGATGCTCTTCAAAGCTAGGTTGAGCAGCTACAAGGAGACCTTTAGAGTGCACAACTTATTTCCCTCATTGATCTTGGTCATCCTAGAGTATGGGAGTTGATGGAGTAGGTGACAACATTGAGAGAGTGGGAGGTGATCTTGATGGAGGAGATAGTTAGGTTGAGAGCAGGCTACAATATGAAGTGTATCCAGGACACACTCTCAATTGATAGCCTCAATCAAATAATCACCACCTTAGACAAATGAGCCACCAACACTAGAGGGGTCATACACCCATGCACCCTGACACAATTTTGTATAAGATATTATTTTGATGTATAAACATCAAATTTTCAATAGTGTTGATGATATTTGTATTGATGAAACATTGTGTGTGTGTATATATAAACAAATTGTAAAGTTTTTCATGCCCATGTGTTGATGTTTTGCGGATGTTTATATATTTTATGCATGCTTATGTGATGTGTTACAGATGTTCAATTAAAAACAATTAATGATTTAATAAAATAAAATTATATATATTTTTAATTAAATGCAATAAGGATCTAATTGAGTAATAAATAGAAAATAATCCAATTGCGCAAATAGATCTAATTAATCATTTCTATGCAAAATTTTAATTAGACATAATGGACATGATATAAAAGAATCTAAAGAACAATACTATCATAAAATAAAATAAATGGACTAATTGCTATGAAACTAAGAGATTTATAAGCAATTATCAAAATAATTTGCATGAATTAAAACTAATTTGCATAAAACAAACCATTAAACAATTTTCAAAAATAATGAAAACTACTAATACGATTCAAGATACCAAAATGTGTTGAGAATGGAAACAAAAAGCATGCAAAGAATTGGAAATATTTTTCTTATTTAAGAAATCTAACCATCCATTTTAGAAAGGTTGTAAGCTTCATAGCCATAAACGAAGGTGAAAATGTAAGGAACCAACTAGTTAGGGCTAAATTTCCCTTTGGTACCAACACACACATTTACATTATTTTGGTTCTCACAAAGAACCAAATCACCTAGTTTGAAAGAATGAGAAAGAATAAGTTGATTGTATTGACGATATAGAGATTTTTTATAGTCTTGAAGATGTTTGAGAGTATTTAGATTATTCTCATTGAGAAACTCAAGCTAGTGAATATGTTATTCATGATTATTGTCATCAATAAGTTTTTGGAGGGAAACTCGTAAGGAAGGAATTTCCAACTCCAAAGGCATGATAACATCGACACCATACATGAGATTGTACGGGTAGTACTAGTAGCCATGTAAATACTTGTGTGATAGGCTCGTAATGTGTATGAAAATTATGTATGCCAATCCTTGATGTGTTTGTTAACATTTTTTATGAAGAATTTGTTCAATAGTTTTATAAAAGCCTCAATTTGACCATTAAATGAAGGATAATAAGGAGTAGAAAAGAGATGTTGAATATGAAATTTCTCCAATAATTTCTTCACTTATTTGTTCTTAAATGATGGACCATAATTATAAACAAAAATGGAAGGCAATTAAAAATGAGAAATTATTTTTTCTCGAATAAGCAGACAACTCAAAGTTTCTAAGTTGTAGCTTAGATTAAGTTTCTATGTTGTAGGCATTATGGGAATTTATTGAAAAATGCAAAGGAATCTTGTTTCATTGTTTTCCAATAATACACATGTGCAAAAGTTTTTGAACTAAGGATCTACAACCAAAATTTCTACCTCCAGATCTTGTATGGGCTTCTTGAAGGGAAAGGGGTGTTTCTAACTTAGTTACACAATGAAGTAAAAGTCCATTGTAAGATATTTGATAAAGAATGTCAGAAAGTATAATATAACATGCTTCAAGATTTTGAATATGAATGAGAGAATTTTTAGAATCATTATTAGGAAATTTTCCATCATTTAAATTATTATAAATGTGTGAATACCATTCTCTAGAGTCTACATTGGCACAAAGGAGACTTCTTGGAGTAAAGTTATTAACAATATCAGGTGAAGAGAAAAATTGAATCAAAAAGTGATAATCATTTGATTTGTTGTCAAAGGGTACAAGAGAAGTTTTTCTTGCCCTTAAATCTGCACGACAATTCTCTTTACACGAGATAATGTCAATAGTGAATGAAGATATTTTTTAGTAAAGATAAAGCTAAATCATGATATTGAGAGAGTTAATCATGTTTAGCCTAATATGATTTTACAATTTGGTTTATTATTAGTTTTGAATCTCCATAAATTTTAATGTGTTGTATGTTTAATGACAAAGTGGCACATAAGGTAGAAATAAGGGTTTTATACTCAACTATGTTATTTGTGCATGGAAAATATAAACAAAAGGAGAGGGGAAGTGTCTTAAAGTAAGGGGGAATTAGGATCACTCCCAATCTAGAGCTAGTTCAACACCTTGATCCATCAAAGTACATCTCCCATGGATGATTATTTTATGCATAAATATGCTCATCAAGAAAAGCATCTAGATTAGGAAAGGAATATGGTGAAGAGGCATCAACTAACTATTCAACCATAACTTGTTCCTATATTAGATTTTGAGAGACAAAACTAAGGTCAAACTCAGTTAGTAACACAACCCATTTAGATAATCTTCCTAAAATATTGGTTCTAGAGAATAAATGTTTAAGAGGATGAAACTTGACAATGACATGAGTTTCTACATGAAGGAGATAATTTCTTACCTTATGCATTGTAAAGACAAGAACACAACATTATTTCTCTAATATATAATGCCTAGTTTCATAATCAATTAGAATATGCTTGATGTAATATATTTCTCTTTCCTAACCTTCATCATCATGTTAATCCAATATGGCTACTAAGGGATGAGATGAAGTTGATGTATAAATAAGTAAAGGTCATCCTTGTATAGCTGGCATCAAAATAGGAGGATTAGCCAAATATCTTTTAATTAATGTCAAAAGCTTTCTAGAAATTCTCATTTCACTAAATAATTGAAATCCTTTTTGAGAAGGTGTGTAAAAGGGAGGGTATGATAACCCATTTGAGAGATAAATAATATTATAGTATGGATCTCCCCTTGAAGAATATGAAGTTGACAAATATTTTTAGGTGGAGGTGCATTTACAATAACATCTATCTTATTAGTATCAACTTCAATTCCATGGTGTGAGACTATAAATCCAAAAAAAAATCCACTGTCAACAACAAAGATTAACTTAAGAGGGTTCAATGTCATTTTAAAGAGTTGAAGTCATTCAACAATAAGACAGATTATTAACGTAATCCTAGCGAGTTACAGACTTAGCCAAGATATCATTGACATAATCTTCAATAATTCTATGAATAAATTTATGAAAGAATAGTCATAACACATTGGTAAGTTGCACCAACATTCTTTAAACCAAATAAAATTACTACATAATAGAAAGTGCCCCAAGGTGTAGTGAAATTTGTTTTGAATTGATCCTCAAGGTTTATGGTTATAATTGGAGAAGTCATCCATAAAGGAAATTACTGCACGACTTGCTATCAAGTCCACTCATATCTATATTAGGAAGAGGAAATTCATCCTTAAGAGAATATTTATTTAAATCTCTAAATTCGATGTATACACAAATACAACCATCAAGTTTCACAACAATGACAATATTCGATATCCAAGGTGAATAGTTAATAGGAAGGATAAAACCAACTTTTAAAAGATCTTTTTTATCTTAGTGTTGACCATTAAAATATCCTTAGGATATATTTTTTTAATTTTATGTTTAACTAGCTAGGAATTGAGATATAGCACTATGTTATGGACCACTATAAAAGGGTCAATACCAAGCATATCCTCATAAGACCAAACAAATATGAATGTAAGATATCAATATGTGAGGTACACTCCTCGAAAGAAAGAAGTTTCCCAATCTAGATTAATTTATCTAGAAAATAAGGATCCATAGGGACATCAATTATGTCTCCAAGAACAAGCGTACTATGGTTTGGAGGACTAGGAAATTTAAAATCCTTATCAATGTTAGAAAGTGGATTTGATTCTTATGAATGAAAGATTACAAAAAATATGCTTGAAGATTCAATCAATAAGGGAATATTTGATCATGATGATAGAAAGGTAAATTAGAATATACTCCAAGAAATTTTTCTAAGGCTTCTTCTATAAAAAAAATCTAGAGGGGGTATAGATAAATCTACACTATCCATAATGAGTTTAGGATGAATAAGAAGAAGTGAAGGAGAATCTAAAGAGATCATTTTTACATTTAATTAAGGTTTTAGTTTAGATCGAAAAGGGAAATATTCAAGACTTGCATTAGAGTTGTGTGGATTTGGCTCTAAAGGGATCTTGATACCCAACTCCTTATGACCACAATCATAACCGTTATAACCTATTTTAAAAATAATGTTAAATCCCGAGACATAACGTGAAATTATCTCCTCAAAAGAGGGAGGATTACCATTAGTGGCATAGTCAATATGAGAAGTAAAATCACATGAATAATTAGTATCATTATCCTTAGAAGTAGAAGTAATTACAACTTCTACATGAGTTTTAATGATATTTTTGGAATGTCAAAATGAGTTGGGTTGAATTTATCCTCTAATAAATGATGGTGTAAATTTTAATAAACTCCAATCATCACCATGACATCCATTAGAAACTAGTGAAGAAAATGAGTTAGTACCATCATCATGAATAGGAGTAAATGGTGGTGTAATAGGCTTTGAGAATGAAGAAGGAATTAAATTCTTGAGTAGGAGAATAATTTAATGAATGACCAAGATCACACTTTTGTAAATGATTTATTATTATGGATAAATTTAATGGATTAATGTAGGGTAGATGGGATTGCACCCATAGCATGTATCTACGGTCAACCTAGAAGAAGATTATATGATAAATCACCTAGCACGACATATACTAGGGTAGGTAAATTAATAGGTCCTAGATGAACATGTAATATTATTGTGCCAAGATCTTGTCAACCAACATTATCAAGCCCATGAATAGAGAGAGATGTAGCAACAAGAGAATTAGGGTCTAAATTAATATGCGGTAACAAATCAACACCACAAACATGGAGACTTGATCCAAGTTCAATAATAGTGTGTTTGATACCCATAGTATTGACATCAATAATTAGCATAATGGGAACAAACTAAATTTGTACTTTAGAAGGAGGAAGTTCATGTTGATGGAATATAATATTTGGACTATCGCAATGAACACATTCTATTAAAGAATTCAATTGATTTGGTCTAGTAGAAGTTCTCATGAGAATATTCTATAGACCCTCTTGAAGCATACCATGATAGACATGACAAGTTTAAAGAAATTCCCAAAGAGATCTTAGTAGGAGTAACGTGAAGCTGCAATACCCCATGTTTCTGATATTTTTTGCTACTATTTGTTACTTTTATGTGTTAGTGTGATACTGGTTGTGATGGTGTGTGTGGATGCATAGTTTGGTTGATTGCTACAATTGACATTATTATTATGTTTTATGATACTTTATGTGGTGTTTAGATTATTTGATTATGCAATGGTTTTTACCTAGTATTATATATGTCGATGTTATGATTCTATGATGATGTTAATTGGATTCAGTATTATATTATGATGCAGTAGATAAGTAATCATGTTATCATATGATCAGTTAATTTAGGAATGTTATTTCATATTTGATATTGTAATTGTTAGTATAGCTTAGGTGAGAGGACATTGTAGCACCACTTGTTCATGAGTGCCCTGCTATGCTACAATTCTTTCTCACAACATCATGTTTTCGATTATATATATATATGTGTGTTACTTGACGTTTATTTGTATGCAAGATTTGCAGGAATAAGTCTCGATTCCACCTGCTTTGGCAGGATAGGGCGAGCATTAAATTATCCCAACGGGTAAAATGTTGAAAAAAAGGAGTTGATTTAGAAGTGTCCTCGTCCCAAGTCTGTTGTCCTATTGTGAGTTGTTTGTGTCATGATTGAAGTTTTGTCCTTGTTGTTGTGGAGTTTGATTGTTGAGTATTTATTTTATTTATGGTTAGTGTTTTTTTAATTAATCTTATTTTATAAGATTAATTAATGTTTTGTTATTTTTGATTAATTGTGAGTTAGTTAAATGTTGAATTTGAAATATATTGTAGTTAAAAAAGTTATTTAAATAATTAAAAGTGCAAGAAATTAATTTAAATTAGAATGAAGATGATAATTATATATTATCTTGTTTCTTGATAATAAATTAGAAATAAAGCTAAGGATAATATCATGTGGAATTAATTAATTTTTAATTAAAAATTGTAGATAAGTGTGTGCTTTTAAAAGCTGGAAAAATGACCAATGAGTAAAGAGGATTTTTGAGGGAAAAAAATGGAAAAGCTTTATTGATTTTTATTTATTTTATTATGAGAAAGTTTTTCACACACATAAGGTTTTTTCTAGTTTTTGGGGCTGTAAGAGAAAATAAAAATAGTTTTTGTTTGTTCTTCTGGGGAAAGAGAATTGTTTTCGAAGAAAAGACAGATTCAGAAGAGAGCTGCAGGTAGGAAATCAAGAAGAGGCTACAAAAGGGATTCTACATCGAACAAAGGATTCTAGGTTTTCTCCTTTTAAGTTATTATTATTTTATTGTTCTCTAAACAAAATCTAGTTGCTTTGTTTTTGAAAATCAATTTCTCTATGTTTTCTTTGAAAGAGGTTTCTGTGATTGGAAGTTGTTTGTTATAAACGTTTGAAATTTTATGCAGAAAAACTATAGTAAAAATCCTTTTTGGAATTTCTTCAATATAATTTAACTATGAAATTATTGTTTGAAGTGAAAATCATTTTATTACTGGATTGTATTTGCATGCCCAAATTTATATCGAATCTATTATGAAATCAATTTGTTTATATTCTTGTTTGAGTTCTTGATATATATATATATATATAAATCTTTGTGATGTTATGGTTTCTAATTGAAATAAAAATATATATTTATATACACATATTCATTTACATTCTTATGGAAATTCGCGATCCTTCATTTGAAAGATTTTTATATTAAAAATAAATAAATAAATAAATAAATACAAGAAAAATAAATAAATAAATAAATTTTGTTGCATATGGGGGGTGGGCGGCCGACCGAGGCCGTACCACCCACGACCCCAGTGGTGGCTGTGCACAGCCACCACTGACTACGCACAGTAGCCGAGGCTGCTGGGCTCAGCCAGTGGGGGCTGCGTACCCCCCCACTGCCCACAATACTATGTACTGTGGGCTTTGCCCTGCGTGCAGTCTATTGGAATTAAATTTTGTTTTTTTTTGTTTCATGCAATTTCTTTTTTTTTATGTATATATATATATATATTAATTATATATATATAATTAATTTATATATATATAATTAATTTATATATATATTAATAATATATATTAATTAATTATATATATATATAATTAATTTATATATATATATAATTAATATATATATATATTAATAATATATATAAATTGATTATATATATATGGATTATTGTTAATTTTTATATAAATTTTTTATAATGAGTTTTAAATATTTGATTTTAATAGATACATATATTATTTTTATATATGTATATATGCATATACGAATAAACGTGTATATACATGTATATATATAAATATATATGTATGTTGGATAGTCATTTATATGGCTATGGTTAAGAATTTAATATGATTATTTTTACAAGTTATAATAATATAGTTTAATTGAGGAAATTGGGAATAAGCTAAGAGATTATTATTAAATTGATTGGTTAAAACTAAAAGATGCAATGTTATAGGGAAATTGTGCGAATTAGAAATAAAATTTATGCTTTGAATTTAATCGAACTTTCTTGAGTTATTGATTTATGAAGTTGGTGGAGTTTATTGTGCCTTGTAGTTTGTTTGATGTTGTTTATGGTTTATTCACTCTTGAGATTATTCATTTTATTTAATTGATTTTCTTAAGTTGGGTTTATGTCATGTGGGAAACCCTAGAGTAGTTTATCCTATAATAGGAACTTAAGTTGTTGTTTAGGACTTCCAGAGGTGGGAATATTGTTGTTGTATTAATCTTGCAATTCTGATATTTGGCCTATGTTTGAGTTACACGTGGATTGTACCGTGTTGTGGATGTGTTTCATATGTTTTGGCGAGATGGTTATGCCTTGTGGAGGATCCATTTGATAGGTTCAATACTTCTTGTGATACGATCCTTTTGTGTTGGATAGTTTGTGTTGAGTGTTTAGAGAGAGTGGCTCTAGGTGGGGGCTGATGCACAAAGGGGCTGTCAGGGTAACCCATGTAGAGTTAGAGTAATCAGTGATAACCTAAGTAATAAATCATGGGTGGGGATTAAACACTAATAGGATAATTGTGATGCCTCGTCCTCCTGTTAGTGCTATCATAGACTAAAGGGGACCGAGAAGGCCATGGTTGGCAAGATCGTTGCCTTGTCTTCATGAAAGGTTAATGATTCCGCATGAGTAACCCTATGGAGCGGCACCTTGAGATAAGCTGTCAGGAGAACCATAGATGGAGGTGACACCTTGAACTAGGCTGTCTGGATAATCCATGTAGAGATGGAGGCAACACCTTGTGATAGGTTGTCTAGATAATCCATGTGAAACCATGCGATGACACTCTCCTCTAACATTCTATTTGAGTTGTTTTTATTGAGGTCCTCTGGAAGTAGTCCTTTGATATTATGTCTTGAAACTTATTGATGATGTGTTTATATGAGTTACTGTTGTATCATCTGTAAAGTGATTTAGTGTTATGTTTTGAAAGTGGTCTATTGTTATGTCTTTTGGCGATTTATCGTGGTTTAGTTTCTATGTGGTCTTTTGATGTTATGTTATCTGGTATGGAGTTAGTTTTGTGTTACTGTTGATGTGCTTGGTCGGGGATCCTTCCTTGTTAACTCCCAGCACGGGGGTGGTTGGGTGGAACGTGCTTCGCACCCCGTTGGGTTCCCTTCTGGGTGTAGTTGTATCTTTCATCGCAGGGTTTTGGCGGATGCTGTTGATCTAGTGTTCTTATGTAGCAGACGTATGTTTACACTTCAAATGTAATTTATTTATTGATGTATCATCTCCCACGTGTGTTGGGAAGACCTTGATGTAATTTTTTTATATGTTCATCGTGTTGTACTATCATATTGGTGTAATGTATATTCAGGCCATGTAATCATTCAGGAACTATGATTTGTAATTATTGATTATGTTATGTTGTATCTGCGGGATATATATATATATATTTATTATCTTTATGATTAATTCATTTATGTTTTACATATACAGTTTAATTTGGATTGCTTGTATTAATGTGGTTATTGTTAATGAATGGTTTATGTAATTGTTTAATTATTGTTTAATCTATTATCTTTGTTATGGGTTAGTTTAGTAATGTCACCTCGTATACCCCAAGGGATTTAGTGGTGCAACTTAGAACATTGTTATGTTGGAATGATTAAGTACTTAGAACATTGTTATGTTGGAATGATTAAGTACATTTAATATGTTCTTTTAAAAAAAAATTGTTGCATGTTTATTTGTTCCTTTGGGGTTTGCGCGGTGGGGTGTTACAGAAGCTACTTGATAAGATCACACTCTGGGGAATTTAGAAATAGACTTAAGAGAAACTAGAACAGTAGGTATAGGAGAAGGAAGAGATGTTGGAATGTCAACATTTTTCTTGTTTCTATAAGTATTATATGTGTGGGATACTGAAGTATAATTAGTAGTCATAGGAACATTAGAAGTAATAAATTTAACAATATAAACATAATAACATAAAGGTCACAGTGTGTTAGGAACACCTTGGGAAACTATTATGGTTTTTCATGTCGAAGGAGTTTCTTGTGCTCCATAGACATAGATTTTTGGTTTCTTAGGTGCTTTGGAAAAGCTAAAAAAATTCATGTTAATTAAATTATTATAATCTTTAGGAAAATAATTCAAAGAAGACTTTAAAAGAGAAGTATAAATGGATGGAGAAGAAGTAGAAGAAAGGGCATTGCTAGTAGAAGATAATTGCTCAAAATCACTAAGAAAATTATCTAACATATGAAAAGAGTAACGAGGAGCCGATTATTGGCTTTGATTTCTTTGCAAATGATTTGGGTCTGCATGAGGTTCCAGAAGCCCAAGACGAGAAATCCATGCAAGGTGGTGATCAAATGGAGGAATAATTTTTAGTTTCATTTCAGTTTAGTTTTTTGGCTCACTTTTTTGCTATTTCAAGATTTTTCTTAGTATGGTTTCATCCAGCATCGATGTTATGTCATATTGTAGTGTTAAATAATTTTGAAGGGCTGTAACTTTGAAAGTTTACTATTTTAATGTCGGTGTAAAACCATGCTACGGGTCCTTATCATTGAGATGAATTTGTAAGAATTTTGAGGGGTCCCAATCATTGGGATGATTTTGTAACAATTTTGTATCTAATCAAGCTACAACCAGAGGTTTTCTTCTTGGTTCTTTCCCATCGGTATGCTCGCTTGAACCAGGTTTTGTAATATCTTATTTATATATATTTAATATATTATAGTGGCTTGCCACTTTTGTCAAAAAAAAAAAAATTTAGAGAATACATATCAAATGCATGAAAGGTTTGGAGAGAGAGATCTGACATATTTAGATATCATTCATTCACCAAATTGAAAGATGGAAGGTAATTTAAAGTAGAGAATAAAGAACTAAATGGAAAGAAGTGGTTTTTAAATAGAACTCAGGTCCACCAAAATGTAGAGAAAATAAAATTTTGGTTTACTTAAAATACCTAATTTTACAAACCAAACTCGTATCCTATCTCAAATGAAACAAAACCTCTATATTTGCTTACAAAAATAAGATATTTTTATAATATAAATACAAAATATATTCTAAAGTGAAATGATAAACTGCATTTTAAATTAGAAGATTTTGGAGAAATAAAGAAAATTTTAATTTATAGAAAATGTAGAGAATATTAAAATATTTTTCTAACTAAAAATGAAACCACAGATATAGAGGAACCTGGTACCAAATGTGGTAGCTCTCTATGTAAGACACCAATGCATCACATAGACTTCCTCTTGTCACACTATTGTCCTTCACCTTTTGCTCCAAAATCTCCCAAAACATAAAACATAAGTCCCATAATCACTTTATCCTGCACATACATAGAAATGGGTAAAATTGTTGGGTTTTTTAAGGGGTTTGTCTCATTCAAACCCCCATTTTGGTCTTTCAACCTCCACAAAAAACCGGGAAAGATACGATTAATGCAAATAAAATATTTTAAATCCTAAGTGCATTAAGGATTAAAAGTAGTGATAAAATAAGTTTTTGATAAAGATGTTAACCCTAGTATATGAGAAAAATCACCATTGCATGTAGATAAACTTAACGATAATAATAAATATATGAAATTTTATGTCAAAGAAGTTGTCTCACATTGTAGAAAGATACAAGAGTACAACAATGATATTACCAAAATAATATAATTATCTCAAATGTACGTGATGGATAAAATGAATAGTATATTTCCTTGAGAAGCTTGAACTTTCATGAAGAAGAATCCAATAATACAAGAGCAATGAATTGGATTCCAATATTTTGATAGAGTTTTCTCAAGAGAGTGAGATAGAGAGCTTTCTATTGAGAATTCTGAAAAAGACCCTTAAGAATGATAAAAGATAAATGAGAGGGAAGATGCATTGCTTTCACATTTGGGCACTACAACATGTGTCATGAACGATCCATGCGGAAAGTGCACTTTTGAATTCTAAAAATTCTTGGGATGGCAATGTATCACACATATGTATTCACTTCATGCTACCATTAGAGTGAATTCTAGTAAAATTTGACAAACATGTTGGAAATATTCTATGATCTTTGAATGTGAGGCAAAAAAATTCATATAGAAGTATCAAAATATATCATTAAAACATGAGTTAAGGTGATTTCAAAGCATAATGTGAAATTGCACAAGTACACAATTTTTGACACTACATAACCCATTCTTTCAAAATGGACTTAAAACTAAATGAGAATTAATATGGATATACAAATTTCACCATAAAACCAACTAAAACATTGATTTTGGGTGAATGAACATACCAAACCTAGTATATATTTATGAACCTTCAATTAAAATTTGTAAGAAATGGTTTATCATTAAAATATTGTATTTTTTAATTATAAATATTACCCAAATTGGATTTGAGCATAAATTAGAAAAGGGAGGAGAAAATTAATTAATTAAAATATAAATACATTCCTTATTGGAGTTTGGGAGTCAAAACTTATGATTATTCCAACTATGATCCAAGACATGTGGTAACATGGAATATTTAAGACTATATTATGTAACTTGACATAATGTAAAGTAGACATTGAGGTTGGATTTGAGTGAAGGGAAATCACTAAGGACCTTCATTCTACCTCCTTGCTTCAGGGTTTACGATTGCTACTCCACCTTAGGTTTTATGGAATACTTATTTATTCTTGTTGGAGTAGAGAACATCTTCAAAACACCTTTTGTTACAACCTCCATTGTTGCAAGTGAAATCATGAACTCATACACTTCCTATATAGCTTTGATAGGAAGCCTTATATAATATTTTTCAATGACTTTTATATCCTTCTTGTTGATAAATAAAATAAAGAAAGCGTTCAAATAAAAAAAACATGATTAAGATACTAAACAAGAATGTCAAAAGCACACAAAACATTCATAAAGACATTTAGGAAATTAAAAACTATAGTTTATATTTATTTTTTAATGGTATACAAAATCAATGAAGCAATGATAGATGGGAAAAAAACTTGTACATTCAATACAAAATTCTCAACCTATCACAATAAATGAAAAATTAATTCAAACTTTATCTTTTCATTCTATTCTACAATGATGTTGACAACCAAACCTTTTTCCTTCTCCAACCATGAATTGGAGGAAATTAAAATTTGAGTCACATCAACCTCAAGGTGCCATATGACATAGAAAAATCTCAAATATCATGTGGGATTATGTAAAATTGGACTAGTGAAGACATTTAGGCCACAAGCTCACATCTACAAAATAAAAAGATTCTTAATAAAAAAGAGAAACCATGAACCATAAGAGAAACCACCCTAGGTTCACACACCAATCAAATCAACATTAAAATTTACAACACACTGAAGAAGGAAGAATTTAAAATTAGTTAGCTTTACATGAACACATATAGGAATTAAGATAAACCTTTGATCAATACCTTTCTATAGCACACAAAAACTTATCAAGGGAATATAGGGAAGAAAATAAATGGTGAGGAGACTACTGACCATTAATTGAGTCAACCAAAGGATCTATGCATTTTAAAATAACTCGTAAACTCATAATATAAAGTTGAGGTAGTGAGAGTGAACATTATTGGGTGGGGTAGGTAAACATTTTGAAATTCATGTAAATAGACATAGTCCATGTGGAAGCTAGAAATATTGGACCATGGATGGTGAGAAAATGATTCTTTATATCCTTACAAGGATAATGAAATACATAAGGCTATGAATAGATGAATTCTCAAGTTGTCATTGGATCCAAATGAACAACACATTGTTAACAAGAACTAGTCATAAAATTATATAAATCAGAAAAATGCACATGATGATAACATACAAGACCAACCACCATGGAAATAGATCACCACTACCTAAAATATAACTACCATGAGAAATTGATGCACCAAAAAATAACTAAATATTGTCACATTCCAGACACTTCCAATATAAGAAAGATATATCACCATAGGGTGACTGGGAACAATTGCTAAGGATAACAACCACTGCATTGAGGTTATCCCATTACAACCCTATAAATAAACAACCTATAACCATAAGACATCAAATTAGTAACAATAATTTTGCTGCAAAATTAAGTTATGTAGATGATAACAATAGTGACCACCACAAACCAAGAGAAGTCACTACATGCCAAATAAATCTTCACAACAAAGATAGTGGAAGTGAGCCACTAGGATACAATATCTTTGCAATGAAATTCAGAGTATGGGAAATGTGTATGGTAATAATAGAAATTAAGAAAAAGTGGTATTGGTTCACTACTCATATTTGGGGGAATCACACAAAAATGGAAGGGAAACAAGGATAGTTGGACAACAGATAAAAAATGTTGCATATGAAAGATGACCAAAGTGCAAGATTTGTAATAAATAAATATTAAAACAAGGAATGTAACATAAATATGTGCTACCACAAAGATATCATATTGAATCATAAACACTATATTTAACCCAAATCATCTAAGGAATTTTGTTTATAATTGAAAGCATTATAAATCCTTTGTAGTTGATTCTCTTAGATGATCATTGAATCTTCCAAATAAAATTAGTTAATATATTAAAACTACTTATCAATTATAGATTTATATATCAATAAATATTATAAACAAACAATACAAACCTAAAGTAAATAAGACTAAAATTGAAACAAAAAGGTACAACAAAGAATGCAAAATGGTTTTTACATTATATCTATTTTGTTATTCTATCATTTATATATTTATTTAACAATATGAGTCTTGTCTTTATGTTGAATATTTGAGTTTCAAGTTTAGCACATACATGTTTTTGTAAATCTAATTTTAAGTGTGTAGTGTCATAAAATTGCACCCTGTGGCAATTTCACACTTACACGTTTAGGCTTGCCCTATTTATGGAAAAAGCCTATAAGTTGGAATTTCATGTTTTTGATTTCATGGGTGTCAACGATGAAGCACAAGAAGCTTGAACATCTAATTCTTGTAAATTATTGGTCATACTCTAGCATGATGCGTAGATGTCTCCATGATGCACTAGCATCCTCATACTTTTTGAGACTGAAATGCAAATATTCTATGTTCTTTGCTCATGGCACGTGTCATAGTGGCAAGGATGTGTGTGTAATGGATCCTCCTACCCATGCAACTTAACAAAACTCTCTTTTCACCCTCATTTGAAAGAGGGGAATCTAAGAAGCAAAGGATCTCTTTCTCCCTCACTCTCACAGTGAAGCTTTGTTGAAATAATCTCTCAAGCAACAGTCAAGACTCCTCTCTCCTACAAGTCTATCACATCTATTCATCCAAGAGGGGAGCCACAGGCTATTAGTAATGCTCTTTTGTCATTCTATTTCATATGATTTTTTCCATGCAATATCATCTTTATTTATTTGCATTCGTGATAGGGATTCTCCTACTTGTGGGTTTTTTCTATCACATGTCTATTATATTTGTGATAGGGGTTCTCCTCCTTTGCGAGGTTTGTTTCTATCACACGTCTTTGTTTTGTGCACTTTATTTATCTCGATCCTATCTGGTTGTCTGTGGAGGTGGAAACATTGAAATGAGGGTTTGACCAAGGTAAACCCCTAAACAACCCCCAACATTTTTCTTGTCTTGTTTTTGTGTAGATGAACATATTTAGCGAGTTGGGTATTTCACATTTTGGGATTTAGCTTGTCACTTAAGTTATGATATTTGAGGTAATTGAGGGCTATTTTCTCCTTTGTAATTCATTGTCTTGAGGGTAGCAAATCCCCACCTTTACATTTTGGTGAACCCAATGTGAAGGAAAACATGTCAGATCTTTTTCTTCAAAATTGTAATTCATATGATAATGTGTTTTCTAATTAGGATTTTGATATGTTGGATGATGCCTTGAATGATTTGTTAGAGGCACCTCCTTCTACTCAAAACTTTGTTAAACAAAATTCTCCATTAAAACTTTATTCTTTGCAGGCTGAGAAGTTCGTGAATGTAGTCATAGTCTCTGGTGCCCTTCAAAGGCCTAAGAGACCAGTTATTTATGTGACTCTGGCTAGCCCTTCTCCTAAAAGGATTCACTCTATTCATGGGGTTCATATTGAAAGTGATACACCAAACCTTTACATGAGATTCATGCAATCTAAGGCTTCCTCTTATAAAGCGTTAGCCTATATTACAATACTAGAAGGAATTAGTAGAATGTTAATCAACCTACTTCTTTACCACCTCCTCAACCAAGCCTTCCTCAAGCACCTAGACTTGTAGCTAAGAAACTAGGTGAGTATGATATTTTCGAGCAACTTCATGTCACTCTTGCCAAGATCTCACTTTGGTATTTACTTCAAAATACTCTGGTTTACCAGGGTATGCTTTAGAAATCCTTGCAAAAGATTATTTTTCCCTTTTCTACTAGGTCAATGGATGTTAACACGTTGATAGATAATATTCATATGGATTCATCGAATATTACATTCCATCCACATGAACTCCCACCTCTAGAAGTGCAAAGTCAAGCAAGTCCTTTGATGATAATAGTTTACATTAATAATATTGACATTAAACGTGCTCTCGTTGATTCCAGTTCAATACTCAACATATGTAGCATTGATTTATTGCCTAAAATTAAAGTTGATTCAACTTCCCTTGCTGCTTCTACCTTGTATATTTGTGGGTTTGATAATGCCAATTGACAAGCCTTAGTCATAATGATTCTACCTTTAAGGTTGGGACACATTACCATACCCACCTTGGTATACATTATGCCAGGGCCATTACCATATAGAATTCTCTAGGGAAGGCCATAGATTCATTCTTTAGGATCGGTTACTTCTACTATACACTATTTTATGAAGTTTGTTGCTAATAATGAGGTGATCACAATCAAGGTTGACCCTAATGTTGTACACTTATGTGAGATGGTAGCTACAGGAAAAAAATCAATTTCACCTACTCTTAAGAATTTTATCCCTTCATTATCTTCCAATTCATTGACATCTACTCTAGTAGTACATATCACAAAGGATACTCTTGAGATAAATGTCCCTAAAGAAGATCCTCCCAAAGTAGAGAGTGTTGAATCTACTCCTACTTCTCCTAAACTGAATGCATGTCTAGGTGATGATTAGGGATCCTTGAACTTCATCGAATCTTATATCATGGAGTACAATGTAGATATGATTCACTTAGACATCACAAAAATCTCATTCACTTATGCTAAGAAGGATGTTTATGCTTCTGTAAAGAAAGGTGATACTTATAGCATGGAGTACTCTCTTTACACCAATCCTCCTCAAGAATTACATTCATGTTAAAACCAATATTTAATTTCTCTAAGTTCAATTATGGAGGTAAAGGTTGTGGGCATAATGAACAAGGTATTAAAGTCCCCTTAGAGGCTAATCCATGTGACTCTAAGGTTGGGCTTGGATAATGCTCCACAATTTCTCAGGTGAAGCCATGGTTGAATGCCAACATGGTTTCTATCGAATTTCTCCATCTTAAAATAATTCATCTAAAATACATTGAAAGCAAGGTAGACTCTAATGAAGTTCCTCTAGATTTTTTCTCTTTAGATGAACCTCTAGAATAATTCTCAGGTGTTTATTCCACCCTACATTCTTATCGTCATAAACGACAATTCCCATATTGCTTAAATAGATAGGCATATTTTGGAGAATCCATTATGAATTCTAATGAGGAGGATTCTTTATCTAACATGGACGAGAGTGTTTGTATTCCATATCTTGAAGACTGTAGTACTCTCCTCAAAGGAGACACTTTTGACATCTTTATGGATCCCAAATCTTTTGAAAAGGTAATCAAGATCAAAAAATTCCTTTCTTCAGAAGAATCTAAACAACACACTAATTTATTATATTCTCATTTTGATATCTTTTCTTGGTCATATGAGGATATGCCTAGTATTGATGAACCTATGGTAGTTCATAATATCATCCTATGCCCCAATGCCAAGCTAGTTAAGTAGAAGATTTGTACAATGAATCCCAAGGTTGCTTTATTAGTCAAGACTGAGATATAAAATATTTTTAAATATAGTTTAATCTATCCTATTGACTATTCACCTTGGATATCAAATATTATCGTTGTTAGTAAACCTGATGGCATATTCATGTTTTTATTGACTTTCATGATCTTATTAAGGCTTCTCTTGAGGATGATTTTTTGTTGCCTAATATTGACATGATTTTAGACTTGACTGTAGGCCATACCTTATTGTCTTTAATAGATGGATTCTCAGGTTATAATCAGATCTATATTAACCTAGAAGATTGGTATAAGACAACCTTCACTACCCCTTGTGGTACTTTCTATTATGTAGTCATGCTATTTGGATTAAAGAATGCTAGAATAACTTACCAACAGGAAATGACTCTTATCTTTCATGATTTAATTCACAAAATCTTAGAAGATTACATCGACGACATCTTGGCTAAGTCTATAACTCGTTAAGATCACATCAAGAATCTTCATCTAATCTTTGAATGGATTTGACTCTATAAGATGAGACTAAATCCTCTTAAGTGCATCTTTGGTGTGGATGCTGGAAAAATCTTAGGATTTATTCTCTCATCATGAAATGAAAGTTGATACCAATAAGATCAATGCAATTATTAACATGCCTCCACCTAAGAACATCTCTCAACTACGTAGTTTGCAAGGGAAGATTCAGGAAATTTGTAGATTCATATCTTAATTGTTTGATCATACTCTTCCATTCACACGCTTGTTGAAGAATGATGTTCATTTTTGGTGGGATAATGAATGCCACAAATCTTTTGAATCTATCAAGAGTTATTTGGCTAATCGTCCCATCTTAATGCCAACTATGCAAGATAGAGCCTTTTTTCTTTATGTTTTTGCATCACCTCATGCTTTAGTATCTTTGTTGGCCCAACATGATGATGGTGGTAAAGAAAGAGTGATCTACTACATTAGTCATATTCTAGTTGATTATGAAACTCAGTACTCTGTTGTGGAAAAATGATGTCTTGATCTCGTTTTCACAATGTAGAAGTTATGACATTATCTTCTCTATTTGTAGACTCATGTGATCTCCTTAAGCATTTATTCATTGGAAAGTTAATCTTTCTGGAAGGTTAGCGAAATGGGTGATGTTTCTCTATGATTTTTCTATTAAGTTCATGGCTCAGAAAGAAATTAAAGGACAAGCTATCACTAATAAATTGGAAAAATATCCCTCACCTTGTTCCTTTCCTAACTTGGACTTATTCTCAAATGAAATTTTATTTACATTGGATAACAAACCTATGTGGGAAATGTATTTTGATGGATCGAGATGTCAAACTAGCTCCAGGGCAGGTGTAGCTTTAATCTCGCTTGAAGGAAAGTCAATTCCTCTATCTTTTTAACTATAATTTCATTTTATAAATAATATTGCTGAGTACGAAGCCATTATTATTGGCTTACATGTTGCAATAGGATTGAATGTTAAACATGTTTGTATTCATGGTGATTTTGAGCTTTTTGTAAATCAAATCATGGGAACATATTAAGCTAAGAAGAGAAAAATATCTCAATATTGAGATGTGTTTTTATACTTACTTGATCATTTCTCTTCTTCTATTATAAACAGTGTTCCTAGGAGAGAAAATCATCACATGGATGCAATAGCAAGCACAACTTCCCTTGTACCCTTGGATGATGGCATAGATGAATACCACTTTGTGGTTCAGATTCTCCTCTCTCTTGTTGTCTTAGATAAACTTGAATTTGAGAATCTTGTGTGCACTCTCACATAGACTTCGAGGAATGGTATTCTCATATCTATAATTACCTAAAAACTAGAAACTTTCCCGATTATGCGAGTAAGAATAATTGTGTGTGGATACGAAATATTTCAGCTCGATACATCATTCTATCTATTTTTCTTTATCAAAAATATTACAATGGTCTTTTTCTTTGATGTATCATTAAGGATGAAATACCCCTTGCCCTTTAAGAAGATCATTTGGGCTCTAGGGATGGACATTGTGGTGGAAAATCCTTAGTGCATAAACTGATTCACATGGGATATTATTGGAAAACAATGGAGCAAGAATCCTTTTCCTTTGTTATGAAATGTCCTCAATGTCAACAATATAGTAATCTTATTTGAGCTCCTACGTAGGAACTTCATAATTAGACTTCTCCTTGGCCATTTACAAAATGGGGGTTGGATATTATTGGGAAAATATCTCCTCCTTCTAAGGGACATACCTTCATCATCATGACTACTGATTACTTTACAAAGTAGGTTGGAGCTACTCCACTTCGGTCCACTAATGCTGAAGCAATATGTAGCTTTCTTCTAAATAACATTATTGCTCACTTTGGATTGTCTTCTACCCTTGTATCTGATAATGGTACTTCATTTAAGAACAAAGACGTAAAAAAATTCTTAGAGAAATTTCACATTCAACATCAATTTTCTACATCTTACTATCCTCAATCTAATGGTCAAGCGGAAGCATCTAATAAAACTCTTGAACTAGTTCTTTGAAAAATAGTGAATAAACATGATAAAGATTGACATAATCAATTGACTTATGCCTTATGGGCCTATCAAACAAGTGTTCATATAGCTACTAACACAACCCCATATAACCTTGTGTATGTTGTTGAGGCTATTATGCCTTTAGAGTTGGAAATTTTGTCTTTGTGTGTTTCCCTTGAAGGGTTAATTGATGATGACACTTATCATGTTGAACATCTAAATAAACTTGAGTTACTTGATGAGCACTGATTATAGGCCCTCAATCATCTTCAATATTATCAAAACACTATTTCTAAGCATTACAATCAAAGTTTTATTTCTCACACTTTTAAAGTGGGTGATCTTGTTCTCTATGAGAACTAGAGAAATATAAATGTACCACCTGACCAAAAAGGGAAAATTTAACCCTAATTGGTTAGGTTCACCTCCATTTATGGGTCTAGTACATATGGATTATCTTCTATGGATGGTACTCCTATAAAATAACTAGTCAATGCAATGCACCTTCACATATACTATGCATAGGGTCTATGTGGCATGTGCATGATGCTCGTCCCCTTTTCAAGGACTGTAGTTCATTATTCTATGAAATTCCTTCACTAACACATTACTTTTTAATTTGTGTTGTGATGTAAATATGGGTATGCTTAATTTCTTTAATTAGGAATGATATATATATATATATGTGTGTGTGTGTTTTATTTATATGCTATGTATAAGTGAATTGTGTTTGATTAATTATTTAATCCATGTATTAGAAATCAATTAGATCATCATTATATTTAATTAAGCATACAACCAATGTGTGTTAGTTAGATCATGATAGCATATAATCTAAGAATACATCCATAACCTTACATCCATAGCTTAAGCATACACATGAAACACAATATCGATCCAAAATCTTATGCATATATATTTGTATCAATGTCATGTACATGTATCCACTATAACAAAATGTGGTGCTTGTATATGTGTATATGAATCTATACATCAAAAAAATTATATACAATAATAAAATACATCTTGCCACTGAGGGCATGGCTACCAGAGCCCTTTGGTCCTAGTGGTGGCAAGGGTGGCTGTTGGATGGAAGAATGTGAGTGGGATTAGTGAGATTGCAACATGGAAATTCTCTATGATCAGAGTCCTCGTAACTCTCATAGCTCACATACTTTCTCCCTTAGGGAAACGATATGCTTTTTCTCACTGCTACCAACTTGTCCCTTAGTTGTTGCACTTGGGGATACTACATATTAGTTGGGTTAGCCTTTAATTATCTCCTAAGTTCATTGAACTAGCTCTAAAGAGTGTCACATGCATGCTTGGTAGTCATCTCTCATCATGGCCTGGTCTCTCTTAGAGAGGACACAATAGATCTCTACACCTTTCCAATCCTATAGTCCAATCATCATCTTTAGCTCTACAATGTGTTGGGCCAACTCCACCTGATCCTCCTCATAGGCCATCCTCAGATGCACTACAAGCTCAAATAATTGGGCATTTCACCTTGTTGTTTGTGGCCTGTAGGCATCTAGGAACTAACCCTAGATATGTATGGTTGGGATAACCTCTTCTATGCATTGACCAAAAAAGTTGATCCACTCCTGTGTAAATAGTGCAATCACAAAGAAAGTGGATAATATTAGTACTACATCATAAAAATATATATGTATACATCTAAGTGTATAATAAAATAACTAAAACCAAACAATAATAAAATGAGATCCATTCTTGGGTCCCTAACTTGTTAGTGTGTTTTTGGAGGTGTAGCACCACTAGTGGATGCAATGTTGGGCCTTGTAGCAACCAAAAAGGGTGGTACGATTAGTTGGGCACCTGGTGGTGTGACCGAGACTATATATACATGTACTGATGAGGATACTTGTTGCTTCTACCTCAGCCTATCCTCCTCTATGCTACATCTCGTTACCTCACCATTTGACCCCTAGAAACCAACATCACCCATAGGGGAATTCACTAGGAAAATCAAGGCCGAACTTGTTGTCGACCACCAATTGGAAAATCCAACCGATACACAAAAGTCATCATACTCGCCATCGTCGCCACTGAGTGTGACGTCGACGATGGTGGGACAAGGATGGTCTCCTTCTTTGGCTACACTATGATGCAATCGTACATATATATTGGTGCAATAGGCAGGATAGTCTGCACCTAGCTGAACTATTGAGCAACTCAATGCTAGTAGTATGGTACGATGATGTGATTGATCCGCCCAACCAGGAGTCTTCCCTATTGCATGCGGTGCAACTACCTCCTATTTGAGGACCAAGTCCACATGTGCCTATATGATCACCATCAAATGTATATACTCTCAATCCTATCAAAATTATATTTCCAAAATAATAGATTACTGAATCGCCAGTCACTCCATAAAGGGTAGGTGTGTACTCAAGGATCTCCTTGCTCTATACCTCGAGGATACCCGATTGGTCACGTGCAAGTGAAGCTCTCAAAAACTCATACCTATAAGAGCGTACAAGCTGTGACGCTGTGGTACTCATAATGGATGTAATGCTCGAGGTTGTGGTAGAGATGCACGATGTTCTGAATCTAGGCATATACCATCTATCACTCCTCCATTGCTCTAATATATTGGACAAGGCCCCCATGAAGGTGAGAGCCTCACTCATCGATGGCTACACATAATTCCATCATTGTGATCATGATGTGTCATACTAACAACACTATGATGTGCCCCTACTCCAATCACCACATTTGGTGGTGTCCTTCAAAATCACATAGTCGATACAAAACTATTGCACCACCTACACATCCTAGGCCATGCGTCCCTCCTCATACGCTACCCTCTCTCCTCGGATGGGTAGTTAGAGGATGTGATAGACATATACAAGAGTAACTATCATCTCCCCTATTAGAAGATGAAATGAGGAGGTGTTTGCATCCCACTTTTCCATAAGCGCCATTAGCAATGACATGTGAAATATGATCCCGAGCATAGTATATACCCACCATAAACCAACCCACTATAGTAGTGAGTACTCATCAACTGCAATCTATGCGTTGTGAATCCTCAACACTGATAAGACAACTCCACCATTGTGTTTGTGGATCTCG
>VDFB02379711.1:123671318-123690307 GCA_007258455.2 Sequoia sempervirens
TCCATTATTCCAAGGGCCACCTGAACTTCACCCTAAGTTCCCTAAAACCTAAACCCTAAAGCATTCATTTTTTTGTAGGACCTTAAAATGAAAGTTGGTTACCTTAGGCAACTCCACAAAATTTTATTCCCTTAAGCCATGGACCATTTTGTTCTAGGACCTTACTACACATAGATCCCCTTAAGCCATCCTATCACCATAAATCATAAATTGATGTCTTAAGGGGTCCTATTTTGTACATTGCAATTAGGTCACTAGCATATATCTATGTGTCCCTTATTTATGTGGACCTTAATACACATAGATCCCCTTAAGCCATCCTATCACCCTAAATCGCAAATTGATGTATTAAGGGGTCCTATTTTGTACATTGCAATTAGGTCACTAGCATATATCTATGTGTCCCTTTGAATGTCTTCTATTAATTTTTCATTCTTATCTTTAGTATTATTTGAAAACAATGAATGAGATTATAAATTTTAATAAAACCCCATAATTTCATTTCTACCCTTCATATTAACAACCACACACTGGACTCAATTTAATGTGTGTACATGCTATGAATTTTTAATGTTATGGATTTTTTAATGTTATAAATCGAATGGTCTTCAAATGAAATGTATTTTGAATTTGTGCATGTTCAATGTGATTTTAAATAACTTTCAAATTGTGTGCATTATTTAATTAGTTTGTTGATATATATTTTTTAATTGTTTAACATGCAGTTGCCATTTAATTGCTCACATGGATCCAAAGTTTAATATAGAGGATTTTATGCCTGATCTAGAAATTCCTATAGATCACATACATCCCAATCCACCACCAGAACAAAACCCTGGCACACCTCCACACTCTCCACCACCTAACCCACCACCCCCTCTTGTAGTTGATCAAGATCAATTAAGAGAGAGTATCTGAACAAACCTTATTGTCATTCAAGGAAATATAGATCTAATAAAAAATGAGCCTAGAGTCCCTCCCCATCTCGCACGGTTTGCATCTACAATGCAAACTATTGTCGATTTTGTTCGATCTATTGATGCGGACCTAGATAGGTTCCATCAATGGAGAGAAGAGAGGAGACAATTCTATGTGGATGGATTGTCTTATAAAGAAATCAATGACCTGAAAAATTTACCAAACAAGCCATGTGCCAATATTTTATTAACCTCCAAACAAACCAACCAATTCCACCCACAAAAAAATGAATTTCAATTTTATGGTGTAGGCACCCACAGATAGCTGCACATTTTTGGGATAGATGGTGGATGGTATTTGATAATCCATCACATGGAAAATGTGAGGTGCCCTTATACTTTTTGAGAAAGTTATGGGCTGAGTTTGAGTTGGGTAAACAACCCAACTATTTTGATATGAGGTCATTTTAGGGAGTTGGGCGTGGCATGCCCCAACATAGACTAGGAGCACATGTCGATCCTCAGTGACATGCTCCAATTGCTCCTATTGTTCCTCCTTCTCCTGGTGTTCCCGATGCATTTCAGCAGTAGAACATGTTATCAACATTAGGAGCATTGAGTTCACTTTCAGGACATCTCACTCATCAGACTACACACGCGGTGACTGAAGTAGTCAATAGAGAGCATGGAGGCTCGAGCTATAGGGATACTCAAACATCCACTTCAGGTGACCCACATGCATCTGAGACATGGTCATACCTAAATTTACTATATTTTGAGGATCATCCTACACAGGTATGTTCATCTTTTGAACTTAAATTTAATTCAAGTTTGAAATATGAAAAATTCATGTAAATAATAGCATAAAACTATATATATAATATAATATTAATTCAATAGGTGTTTGGTGTAGATGCATGATCACACAATGCCTGAAACTCAATATGATCGTCGTGTCTATATGTCGAGTGTTGTAGATATGGGCTCACCTTTTGGATAGGTACTTGAACCAATATATATTAAATAATATGTGTGGATATATCTAATTTTTAATTTGAATTTGTACACATGTGTGAATTGATATAATATAATAGTATATCTAGATGCAGGGAGGTCATACGATACCTAGTACTGACCAACCACAAGTTGTGGTGAGTTCTCCTGAGACATCATCAGCTCAGGTGTGTGCTTTCAAAAGTTTGTTAGGTTTAAATTAAAAATACACATCATAGATCTAATTTAATTTGTTCATTTACATACACATGTGTGAATGATCTATACAAATTGTTGTGCATATATACATGCAGGGATTTCATGAGATACCCATGGCAGGTGCACCTGAGACGCCATTTGCATTTATGCATGGGAAATATCAGGTGTGTGATCGTGAGGTCATATGATTCAAGGTTGTAAACTTTACTAAATCTCCTATACAATTTTTACAGACCTTTTAAATATATATATTCAAGGTTTTAACATATTGTTTGCTTTATATGAATATGTAGGATATAGTAGACCAGGTATTTGGATCTTCTTAATTGACAGTTATGCTACCCGTTGAACAAAATGTGCCAGTAGATTCACATGATCATATGGTAATTTATGCATACTAAAAATCCTTTTTATTGTATTTACTAGATATATTTAATTAAATTTATTTTTATCTAAAAGTTTATATTTTCAAGTTTAAATATGTTTAATTATATCAAAATTTCTAAATAACTTTAAATCTAATTTCAAGTTTCTTGTACTCTTTTCTAGCATGATGTGGGTACATCTAGTCAACATGGAACAAAGAGGAGACTTGATATGACCAATCAACCTGATAGTTAGATGGTTTTAAATTTTATGGACTATAAATCTCTAGAGTTTTATTTAAATATATGTGTTGGACTTGATATATACATCTTGAAATATAAATTTTATGGACTATCTATCTCTAGTTTTATTTTGAACATGTTATTATCATATTTGTGTTTATTTATATTAGTTGAATTTAATACATGTGATGATTATATATGCATTCAATTATGATCGTGTTATGTTCATTTTGATGATTGTATGCACTCATGTATGTATAGATATAAATTATCTAATTTTCAAGTAATACATGCACTATATGTTGGAATTGTGAAACAAGCACAAAACCACGAGCCACAGGATCAAACACAAACAAATACACCTTCCACGCAAGAGATCTGCAAAACAATATGTGCAATTATCTTCAACAAGAAAAAGCTACAGAAGAGAGAAAACTTTCAAGAAGATATGAAAGCTACAGATATTCTCCCATTGATAATTACAATGAGATCAATCCTTATGAAAGGAGATCAAGAAACCCTAAAAGGGAAACCCTAGTGTGCACACTTAATAATTAATAAATAATTAATTATTAATGTGCCTAAGTTTAGCTTAAGTAACTAAAGTAATAAGTGACTTAATTAATTAACCAATATGATTAAATTAATTAAGTAAAACAACTTATTACTCTAACACCCCCCCTTAAGATGAACTTAGGAAGTAGCTAAAACACTAAGAAAAAGATGCAAGAAAGCAAAGATGGGTCCTGGCAAACAAGGCCAAGTAAGGTACCCATGTACAAACAGAAGATCTCTATAAAGCGGAGAAATAGAGAAAACCTCGTGGGAACAAAACTCTACTCCAAAAAGAGATCAAAAGTGATTGAAGGACTGAAAAACCTCCAAATCAAGGAAATGTCCAGAAAAAGAAGAACATGTAGAACATCATAAAAGCATGAAGAAGCTGCAAACTCTGTCAAAAAGATGACTGCTACGGTGCTGAAGAACCTCCTCTGAAGATATGATGATCAGGATCAAGAAGAAAACAATCTGCATGAGTGCCCCCAACGACATTACTCGAATCAGATGGCAAACAAAGGCAAACACCTGAAACTCGAAGATACAGATGGTAAAAGTACCAAAATTCTGAAGAAATGATCATGAAAAAGTGGAAGGTCGCCTCCAAAAAATAGGAATGTAAGAGTGTCCATATGGTAGGTGATCCATCTCACCGAAATGCATGGGTAACCAGCCATTGCATCCGCCTAGTACATAGGAACAAATACTGTATACATAGCTCACTCCATCGAAACCAAGGAAGCATTAACACCAACAGTAGAAACCCCCCCATAATGCTGAAAAAGGGAGAGACGTGACAGGTACACTGAGACTGAATGCCAGAAAGTAGTGCATGAAGAGGAACCAAGAGCATCTGAAGGTGCACAAGAAAGTACAAGCTGATAATAAGGATGTGAAACCAAAAGTCACATACGCATGAAAAAGGTATGAAGGCAAACAAAGGCAAACATCAACCCCCATGGCACTTTATATCATAGTGCAAGTACAATAAGGCACAAAGTGATGTGTAAGAAACCCAATACTACACATACAATGCTGAGGCACTTTATTTCAGTGCGTTTACAAAAAAGAAATACATGCAAAGTGAGCCCATAATGTCTACAATGTCCAATAGGACAACATGCTGAAAAACAAGGATTTCTGGAAAATACAAGAAATAAAATCTGGAAACCACCTACACCACTGCGAAGAGCTCAGAAACAGCTTTCTGATGATATCTTGTTTGTCCATTTTCAACATCGTATGCAAAAGTTATGCCGAAAATACTAAAGACAACACTGGAACAGAAGATCTGACTTTAACTGGAAATAACAGGAACTTGAGAAAAAATCTCCAAAAAATACCTGTACCACTGGAAAGTACTTTGAGTCCTCTTTCCGATGATATTTTTTTTGCTCAATTTCGACACCGTGGGCTAAAGTTATGACCTCCAGAAGAAAACAGCTCCAAATTGACCAAAAAATACAGTCACGGTATTAAATTTGACGCCCAAACGGCCGTCACAGTAAAACTATGGGGTTGAATTTGATGGCCAAACGGCCGTCGCCGCAAATGCACAATTCGGCTTATTTGACAGAAAATTGTTTTTTTATATAAAAAAAACAATAAAAAAAAATTTACATATAATAATTTTTTTATTTCAAAAAAATTAATAAAAAAAATATTTGGCCGACGGCCTGTGTACCGCCGGCGGCAGTACTGTCAGACCGCCGGTCGGCTATAAGCCGCCGGCGGCAGGCAGTACGCCGTCCGGCGTACTGGAGAGGGCCGCGGGCAGGGTACGGGAGGGTCCCGCAGGCCCTGCCATGGCAGGGTACCTGCGGTACCCTCCATTCAATCCGCCCTTAAAAATATTATCCTCAGCCCTTATTTTAAAAAAAACTTTTTAATATTTTTTTTTCAATGATTTTTAAGAAAAAATCACGGGCTGAAAAAAATAAATTTTTTTTTTTACGAAATTTTGAATACCTCGAAATTCGTGCAGGCGAGGCCGTACGGGGTTTGAGCAAAAAAAATTTGCCTCTGAAATCAACTGTTCTAAGTATAGGCGAGTTTACAGTCGATCTTTAGGTTTTTGGGCACTCCGGACGCAATGGTGAGGTCCGTTTGTGCTCAAAATGCTCTGAAAAATCGAACACCCCCTGGATCTGGCAAAAAAGGCCCTTTCTTCAAACCCTCACAGATCTGACAAACGGAAGCCAAATTTGACGAAACAAAGGTCGATCTGGACTATTCCTGCAGCTCTGGATTCAATGGAGATGTCCGATTCACGCCAAAATGCTTCAAAAAACTTCCTCCTCCAAAATTTGCAAAGAAAGCAAAGGGGATTCAGATCTGAAGCCTGCAACCCTTGTTGAAGAAGAAAACCTCATAAATTGAGAAGGGGTTTGCTGAATCCATGCTCTGATACCATGTTGGAATTGTGAAACAAGCACAAAACCACGAGCCACAGGATCAAACACAAACAAATACACCTTCCACGCAAGAGATCTACAAAACAATATGTGCAATTATCTTCAACAAGAAAAAGCTACAGAAGAGAGAAAACTTTCAAGAAGATAGAAAGCTACAGATATTCTCTCATCCATAATTACAATGAGATCAATCCTTACAAAAGGAGATCAAGAAACCCTAAAAAGAGAAACCCTAGTGTGCACACTTAATACCACAAATAATTAATTATTAATGCCTAAGTTTAAATTTTTAAAGAATCTGTTGATAAGCGACTTAATTAATTAACCAATACGACAACACCAAGAAAACAACTATTACTCTAACACTATAAATTCTTATCTAATCAATTATATATATAATTTAATACTAACAAAGGACAATTAAAACATTCCTTAAATAGTTTAGATAATATGTACATAATAAATTAAGGACAAGTAATTTTAACTATTTTCCAATTCTAGCAAATATTTGAATCAATAAACAAAAATCTATCTCCTTGTATGCATAAAATGTATAATCTATACAATTGAGCAATTATATACAATGTGGTAAATACAAGACATGAAATGTATAATCTATAAAATTGGAACAAGATATTTAAAAAGTGACTAATAAGCTCATTGAAGTTCATACATTGAACAAACATATATAATGTATATTGATGTTTAATACAACTATATAACATGATGAAACATATATGTCCATGTAGATACAATTAAAGCTTATCAACTTTTACGTGAAGACCAAAATTTGATATTTACATAGTCTCTTGATAAAATAATTTTTTCAGTGACAATCACATGGTAGACTGACTTGATGAGAACCTGCAAAAATAAATAATGTAAGTAAACTAACTATAATTTTTATGAGTCATTTAAGTAAAAAATTCATGCGAGAAAAGAATAATATATAGTAAATTCCATTCAAATTCAAATGATGTTTTCCATAGGATGGATTAAGGGGACCTAAGAGGATATATAGCTTAAGGGGGGTCTTAAGAGAATGCCTTAAGTGGAGTTAAGAGGATGGCAAGTTAAGAGGATGCATGTCATGAACCCTAGGGATTAACGGGTCCTAAGAGGATGGCTTAAGGGGAATTATGAGAGTGACTTAAGGGATTCAAGATTGTGGATTAAGGGTATGTAAGAGGATATGACTTAAGGGTCCTTTAACAGGATGGCTTAAGGGGATGCAAGAGGGTGGATTAAAGAGAGATGATAGAATGACTTAAAGGGATGTAAGAGAGTGGATTAAGGGGAGTTGATAGAATGACTTAAAGGGATGTAAGAGAGTGGATTAATGGGATGCAAGAGGGTGGATTAAGGGTAGTTGATATAATGACTTGAAGGAATGTAAGAGGGTGGATTAAGGGGAGTTGATAGAATGACTTAAAGGGATGTAAGAGAGTGGATTAAGGGGATACAAGAGGGTGGATTAAGGGGAGTTGATAGAATGACTTGAAGGGATGTAAGAGGGTGTATTAAGGGGAGTTGATAGAATGACTTAAAGGGATGTAAGATAGTGGATTAAGGGGATGCATGTCATAAACCTTACAATATGGCTTAATAGGCCCTAAGAGGATGGCTTAAGGGGTGTTGAGAGAGTGACTTAAGGGGATGCAAGTGGATGGATTAAGGGTAGACATACGAGGATATGGATTAAGCGTCCTAAGGATAGCTTAAGGGTGTTGAGAGTGACTTAAGGATGCAAGTGGATGGATTAAGGGTGACATACTATATGGATTAAGGGGTCCTAAGAGATAGCTTAAGGTGCTGAGAGAATGACTTAAGGGATGCAAGTGGATGGATTAAGGGTAGATATATGAGGATATGGATTAAGGGTCCTAAGAGGATAGCTTAAGGGGTGTTGAGAGAGTGACTTAAGGGGATGCAGGTGGATGGATTAAGGGTAGATATACAAGGATATGGATTAAGGGGTCCTAAGACGATAGATTAAGGGGTGTTGAGAGAGTGACTTAAGGGGATACAAGTGGATGGATTAAGGGTAGACATACAAGGATATGGATTAAGGGGTCCTAAGAGGATAGCTTAAGGGGTGTTGAGATAGTGACTTAAGGGAATGTAGGTGGATGGATTAAGGGTAGATATACAAGGATATGGATTAAGGGGTCCTAAGAGGATAGCTTAAGGGGTGTTGAGAGAGTGACTTAAGGGGATACAAGTGGATGGATTAAGGGTAGATATACGAGGATATGGATTAAGGGGTCCTAAGAGGATAGCTTAAGGGGTGTTGAGAGAGTGACTTAAGGGGACACAAGTGGATGGATTAAGGGTAGACATATGAGGATATGGATTAAGGGGTCCTAAGAGGATAGCTTAAGGGGTGTTGAGAGAGGGACTTAAGGGGATGCAGGTGGATGGATTAAGGGTAGATATACAAGGATATGGATTAAGGAGTCCTAAGAGGATAGCCTAAGGGGTGTTGAGAGAGTGACTTAAGGGGATGCAAGTGGATGGATTAAGGGTAGATATACAAGGATATGGATTAAGGGGTCCTAAGAGGATAGCTTAAGGGGTGTTGAGAGAGTGACTTAAGGGGATACAAGTTGGTGGATTAAGGGTAGATATACGAGGATATGGATTAAGGGGTCCTAAGAGGATAGCTTAAGGGGAATTAATAGAAAGACTTAAGGGGATGCAAGAGGATCGATTAATGGTACATAAGAGGATGACTTAAGGGGTTTACAGAGAATGGCTTAAGGGGGTATGAAATCAATTATAATTTTTTTATAAAATGACAATGAATTAAATTTAGTTTTATATTTATATTATCAATTAAATGTATCTAGAACTATATATATAGTTACCTATCTCTAGATTCAAATTCCATTGTAATATATGTATCTTCTCTCTTTTTTTTAAAGCATCTAATTTTGGGAGACCTAAAACAAAAAATGATATAAAAATTTAATTAGGAAATGAATATTAAAGACATATATATATATATATATATCAATCAAATATATATACAACTATATACTTACCAATATTTATTTACTCTATTGTACCATCTACATCCTCTCTTTTTTGTAATGCATCTATGATTGTCTCATGATCATCCATTGAAATTATCCATAAAACTTTATTAGCAGGCCTCCCTTGATATCTAACTAGTTTTATATTGGTTGCCAAAATCAAATGTGAATAATGTATAATCTTCTTGTGTCTTTCATAATCTTCAAATGAAGGCAAGCCATTCTTTCTCATCAAATATTTTCGAAGCTAGGTGCCAACAACAACTATTGAACCAATTGGATACTCAAAGTTGTCATCATCCACTCTAGGATGTACCAACTTATGTTTTCTCTCAACACATCTAGCCAACCATTACTCGGTTTTCTCTTCATTCCCCTTAGGTGCAACAACAACATACACATGTCCTACAAAAATAAATAAAAAATTCAATAAAGAGTGACTTATATTTAATTCACATATATTAAACATGCATACATATAAAATTCAACTCAATAAATAATGTACCTTCTTGTACAAGATCTAAAACACGATCATAATCATTTGATGCGAACAATTAATTATCTTCAATTGTCATTCCGTGTTGAACATGTGTCGATGTAGGCGTTAAGGCTCTTTGTTGCCATTGTTCGACCAATTACATATTTTCACATGCATCCCAATCACCTGCAATACAAAATTGACAAAATCATGCAAACTCCCTTGTCCATATTGTCCATGTGTTTGCATTTGAACTCTTAAACGAATGCCATTTTGCAGATCCATTAATTGTTTCACAATCTTGTCGAGAAAAAATATCATTTTCTTCAACTAACCAAAAGAAGCATCAAATTATTGAGCTCTCACTTGTTCTTGTAGATAATTTGGTATTGCACCAATCTACAATTGCATGTGCATATCTAAATTTCACAACATCCTCAAATTTTAGTTGCTCTCTAGCAAGATCTCTTTTCACACATGCACCTGCTCCACCGTGTTCTCCCTTACCATGACTAGCTTAAAAAAATTTCCATATGTGCTAGATATTATTTTCTTTATGAAGTCTACATAACCAATAAAACATTCTAGCATTTTTTAATTGACCCGTGCAATTATCCAACCATATGAGATGTTCTAGCATTTGAATTCCTCTCTCTTTTAAATTTTTATAAAATATATCAAAACAATATTGAACAAACTCAAATGAATGTAATTGATTATCACTTACATAAAAAATGGTACTCTCTCAAAAAAATTCTATTATCTTTTGTACTATCATCTGCATGTCTATAAACAATGTGAACAAATATAGCTACTTGCACTGAATTATAATACTATGATTGAATTTCTTCTTGTAGAGCAAGAGTATAATTTTCAGCAAAATCAACAACTGACAGTATAGTTCCAATTGGGAATGTGTTTTTACATAAACGAAATTGATTATCAAGCCAATGAGCATACTGAGAGTGTTGAACATATTTAGGTACAATCTTATCTTTAAATTCATTAATAAATGCATGCACACTAAATTTTTCCACAATTAGCTCACAACATTTTCCAATTTTTCCATCTTTCAAAGAATAGTCAACATTTTTAAATTTTTTAACATCCACTAATTGTTGTCCAAATTCATTTAAACTAATTCCATGCATACATTCTCCTAATAATGAAAAGTTACCACATCTATCACATTCTCCAGAAATACATGTTTTTAAATAAAATAAGTTTCCATTAGAGGGTTCACAAAACAAACCTGCAATAAAATCTTTGATTCTTTCAGGTGGCATATGAATACCACAAATGTATTGCATAATTTTGTTAGCATGCAAAGTGCAATGTATATATATAAAAATATCACAATAATAACGAAATTGTACATGGGTCTTACAACAACAAGAGATTCGTTGTTTATAAATTCTAACATACCAAGGTTTACACTTTTTGAATGATCTTTGACTTATATTAATATTCAATAGTAAGATTGAAGCATCTAATTTTTTTTAATATAATTCAGTTTGAGTCATATCTAAGAGATGCTTTGGATGAGGTTCACGAATTTTCCAACCCACCCTTAATTGTAAGACATCTCTAATGATAGGTGATACTCTTGTATTATCATGCCAAAAAAATTCAATTAAAGATTTAATTTCATTAGTTAATTTCATGTTTGATCTTGGGAGTCTACCACTAAAACTCCAACATTGATTAATTGGATCCTTTTCAATACTTTCTCTTCTTTTAGAAATGCTTATCAAAGTCCTAGGATTTACTTTTATACATTCACTAATCTTACTTAACATTCTTTTATTTGAAGTTGCTTTATCAACTAGAGCAATTGTTATTGCACGATGAGTCGCATTCTTATCTTTTTATTGAATTTTCTTACCTATAAAATCAATAGCATTAGCAACACTAGATATGACTTGTTCTATTGAATCATCTTTCTTTTTTGGTTTTACAAAAACACCTAATTTTTTTTATCACTATTCTCATTTTCGACATTATCATCAATTGCACCATGAGTTGACATTGGAATCCTAATTTCTTTCTATAAAAAAACATTTTATATATTCTATTTCCATAAGTTCTAATTTGTCTCCAAGAAACTTTACCATGAAGTTTATCTAGCACATCTCTTTCAATTGTAAAAAAAACATTTTCAGGTTCATCCATACAAGAGGTTTCATTTTCATTCACACAATGGGTTTCATTTTCATTTTCAAATGTAAAAGGGATTTCATTCACATTTTCATCAGTATGAGGGATTTCATTCTCATTTGCATTCTCATAAGATATAATTTCATCATTTTTTTGTTTTTGCATTGTTTCAACCCTAGAATTATTGATATCATCAATGGTGTATCCAACTTCATCTAAACAAGCAATGACAATATTATGAAAACTTGGGTTTGAACACATACCTAGATGGATTGTATGAATAGGTGCATTTTCCATATCATTGGGAGGTGGATTTAAAGACATACCTGAAGTTGTTTGCATAGGTACTATTTCCACATCATTCAAAGTTGAAGTTGAAGGCATAGTTGGGTTTGTCTCCATAATTGCATTTTCTTCCATATTCACCATCTCCACATTTGTATCATCTACATTCATTTCATCATTCATGGCTTCCTCTTCAAAATTCTTGGAACTAGATGCTTGGAAATTTTTCATTTGACGAATCCTTTCTCTTCTATCCCTTTGTCTTTTTTCCTCCATAGCTCTATTTGCTTGAATTTCTTCGGGTGTCATTAAATTTCTACATCTTTTTCTTTGTCTTTGCTTATCACCCATGGTTACCAAACCCTCTTTGATGACAATAAAATGATTCAAATACAACCTATTTTCAAATTGCTATCTCCTTCAAATATTCAAATAAAACTATGTAGTATGAAGATCCTTTTTTCTTTAAACTCTGAAGTACAAAAACATCATGAATGCATCCAAAAATTCTCTTTTTCCAAATCTTCTTGCAAAAAGTTCTTGTACTTTATTCCACTTCAGAAAATTCAACCTACACTTTGTCTCTTCCAACAATTTGAATAGAATATGCCCTGCACAAGACAAATTTGCAATAAAAAACACAGAAAATGGCGCTTTTGGTCCATACTGCAGAAAAGGAATGTTGCAGAAAAAACATGTTTATTAGTACTTACCAAATTAGGAAAAGAGGCTATATCAAAAACACGTATGTGTTATGAAACGCATACACGTTCTGTTCTAGGAACGCGTATGTGTTATATAACGCATACACGTTACCTTTACCCAACGGGTAATTAGATAATGCGTACGCATTTTAGTAACGTGTATGCGTTATTTAAAAATTGAATTTCCAACCCACATGCAGCCTTGATTTTAGGCTTGGGAAAGGCTTGGCAATCTGAGCCTTAGCCTTTGACCTGCAACTAAAAAACTAAGGTAGATTGAAGAAGTATGTCCAACTTTGGCAATATGGCTGATGGACTTTTTTTCTGAATCAATCTATAAAATTAAAATTAGAGAACACGATGTCTAATTTCCAAATATATAATTTTTATTAAGATTGGATTATGTTTGCTATTTTTTAATTAATTTCTAGGCAAACTAGTCCTTAAACTTGAAATATTAGGCTTTTTTTTGGTTAAGTTTCTTGTAAAAAAATTATATGGCATCAAACTTCAGAAAATTCTCTACACAATGAAAAAAAAATATTCAAAAAATGTTTAGTTTAGGTCCAATTATGTTGTCCGTACACGTTGATTTTTAAAAACAGCAATTAAGGCCAATAAAATTTAATAAAAAAAAAATATTCAACAAAAAATTACAAAAATAATTCCACATCAATCTTCATGTTGTTAGCTCTCTTTTTCCAAAAGGAATTAGCAAAATACTTTTATTTGGGTCAAAAAGTGGTGTTCGTACACGTGCTTGGTATGGTTAAAAAAAGGGACTTTTCAAAAGTGGTTTTTATAGATCCCTATCAAAATTTAATTTCTATAATTTGGGTATTTGAATAATTTACATATTTGGAAACTAGATTCAAAATTCAAAATTTCATATTAGTAATTTTTTTTAAGATTCATTGTGTAAGTGCCTCAAATTTTCAGTACAAGTGTGACAAATTCTGAAAAATGGCAAAAACACTTCCACTTTTTGAGCTTTTTGTGTACCCAAATTCTTGCATCAGACCTAGGGTTAAGTTCTTTGAGCTTAATGTGGGATCAGTATGTAGTCATCTTTAGGCAAAGATGGTTACCACAACTTTTCTTTGACCAAAAACTTATTAATTTTCAAAATTTGTGACAAGGATACTTGTATATAGTGGAGTACTAGGAAAGGTTTACACATCTCCTAAAATACATACTCTCGTACCCAAAAGATGAAAGATTCAAAATAAAAAAATTCATCATGGGGTTGAATTCCTAAATTGGAGGATAAGTAGATGTTCATGGTCCTACAACAATGGACCAAGTTTTTGAGAAAGAAATAAAGCAGGAACAAAATATAAAGTCTATTCTGCTTATTGTGAGAAGAACTAAAAGAAATTCAATTGGTCGCAATCTTCCCAATATTTTAAGAAGAGGAATGATAAGCAAGAGTCCAAGAAGAAAAATGATAAGGGATTCTATAATAATCAAAATGGTTCCAAGAATGAGAAGAAGAAGAAAAACAATAACTCCATAAAGAATGGAGACAACTCGGGAAAGCCTTTTGAAAGGTGAGGACCTCTTGGAGGATCTTTCTCTTGCAAAGGAGATAATTTTGTGAATCAATTCCCAAATAATTCTTAAAGAGCTCAGCCACATGGCAATCCCTTACCTACCTAGAAACATTTTAATAAATTATCCATCAAAATTAGACCAGATTATTCCTATTGAAACAATAGGTACATTGTTTGGTGTTCATATTTCAATTTTGATTGATGCTAATGCAACTGAAAGTTTTATTGCACCAAGAGTATTAGATAAATTTCCTAGAAGAATTGGTTATATGGAAAAACCCTGGTTAGTAGAATATGCTAACTAGACAAAATCTCACAAATGCCTGTTTGAAGCCAAGGTTGATCTTCTGAGTTTTTCAACTGAAGTGAAACTATTTGTAGCACATTTAGGCTCCTAAAATATTTTCTTAGGAATAAATTGGTTGTGGAGGAATAGGGAGCGGGTGCATGGAGATGGGTAGCAAATTTGTGGACACTTTCAAAAAAAAGTTTTGAAAAGTCATAACGCGAACTCGTGTTATGGCTTAGTGTGCCGAGCCTAAGGCTCGAGCACAACGAGCCCATAACGCGAGCATGTTATAACGCGCTTGCATTATGGAAAGTTAAAAGCAAAAAAAAAGTGAAACTCTCATTCATTCTTCATTTCGACTATGTTTTTTGTTATGCCCACGGCCAAAACCCCCATTTTTCGTGCTCGCGTTCTAGGAGGAGGAATTCTGCAAAAATATTCACTGACGCTTGCTATTTCTTCACAAGGATGGAACCACGATGATGAGGTGTGAGAGGTAAGGATTCTTTGCTTTTTGTTTTGAATTTTTTAGTTTTAGGTTGTATTTGATATTTATTTTTTTGAATTTGTAGGAGATTCAAATGAACCTGCAAACCCTCAAAATCCTCAACAAGAAGAGCAACCAAATCCTCAAGAAAAAAATCCTCAACAACAAAATCAACCTCAACAAAAACCTCCTCCGCCAATCACTCAACACCCTCTTGACACTCAACAAAATTTAATGAGTGAAATTGAGAACAAAAAACAAATAGAGGATTTAATCAGTAGGTTGAGTGACCCAAATGGTTCAACCACTGAAAGAATGACCCTAGCAAGTTCATTGAAAGATATGTTAAAAAATGTAGATTCAATTAGCAAACAAATAACTAGATGGAAAGATAGGATGCAGGCGGCTAGGGCTTATTATGCAAATAAACTATCATATAAAGATGTAAAGAATTTAAAAATTACAAAACGTGATTTGTGCTCATTATTCACCGACCCACACACAAATCAAAATCTTACCCTCAATGCGAAGAGGTTTCCTATTCATTGGTGCCACCACCAATAGATTAGGAACTATTTTTATGAGAGGTGGTACATGGTCTTTAATTACCCACTGTGCAACAATTGTGAAGTCCCGTAGTATTTTCTTTGGAAACTATACAGTGAGTTCGTATTGAACAAAATCCCAAATTATTTTGATATGAGGGACTTCCAAGGGAGAGGTGGGGGGTTAGCTCAGGATAGACCCAATGCACAACTAGATCCTATGCTGCAAGGGAGACGACCTCTCATTAGGCCGCCTTGTGAGCACATTGTTATGCCTTCCATTGCGAAGGAGAGTGTCGACATAGAGACATTGCAGGTGATCAACACTTTGACCCAGAGTTTCATCCATCATACTAGCCCTATTCTATAGTGCCATCCAGGGGAATCTTCGAGTGGTGGCCTTCGAACCCATGTGTGTCAATCTTGCAGGGCGACTTGTTCATATGACCCCACCAACACTCAGGAGGCTACTATGCAGGATCCATTTGCAGATATGGATATGGAAAGGGAAGCTGACATTTTGCATGAGGTGTATGGCATTGATAGTTAGGTAAAAGTTAGCATGTTCATTGAATTTAATTTATTTAATTTTGATTTTGAAATGCAAGATTAACTAATTTAGTTTTATGATTTTAATAAAATTGCAGGGTCACAGTGTTGAGATTGGATGCACTGGCCCTCCACCTACTTATTTCTGCAGTACAAATATCAGTGGGGTATGTAACTAGTAAGCAATTATAAATTTATTACATGTTAATAGCATTGTTTAATGAATGGTATTTTAATATGTGATTTTGGATGTTGAACATGCTAATAGTGGAGGTTTCCAAGGAACACCTCCCAGTGCTAGTGGATTTACTCAAACCTACACGCAGGTAATAGAATAAAGAGTTTAAATAATGAATTGTACTTAATAGATTTCTGTAGTTTATATTCATATCATTGATTACGTTGCATTACACATCATTCAAACTCAAAGCATTACTTCACATTCCATAACTAATAAATAGATGTTGATAGATGACAAAATTTCAACTACAATATAGTTGTTTAGAAAGTCAACATAAGCAGTGATGCAATTACTTCACATAGCATAAGTAATAAGTCTAGGAGCAGCTTCTAATTGCATTTGATTGTCACCTTTTTGCATTTTTACAACATTGATTGACAACTTTTGTTAAGATTATGTAAATTTACAATTTATGCCTAAAATGACTACCAAAGACCATTACAAACTCAAAAATGGCTATTTAAGCCTTATTACATCATGAAAATACCTATACAACCTCATACATTATGTCATGATGTGGGTCGCTATTGTAGTTTTTGTGATTGAATAATTTGTTGTTTTATTTTTAGATGTTGGTGGCGGAAACACCTCCAAATGTTATGAGGGCAATGGATATTGGTGTTTCATCCACTATACAATCCTTGATGCCTCTAACAAGTGAGGTATGTGGCAAATTATTAAATTTCAATTTACATTTGTTGTTATAGATGTTAGTTCTAGTGAAAAATCAAACCATTATTAATTCATAGTTTAATTTCTATTTGGATGGTTTATACAAGGCTTGAGCATACCTCAACATGGGCGTGCAAATATTTCCCTCGTGGAGAGTGATCGTGAGATGGCGCAGTAAGTGATTATTTTGTTAAATATATCATTTTTTATAATGTAATTTCTATATATTAATGTTTTTACTTCTTATTGTAATAGTTAAAACTTCACCAAGAACTTAACAGTAGGAGGAGCAGTAGGAGCACTCCTCGAGTACAACAAAAATGAGTGGCAGACTTATCACCATCGAATCGACAAGCAAAGGGAAAGAATTTATTTCCAGAGCATGGAGAGAAATGAATTTTGATTCCATAGCCCTTTGTTGTATGCCTACATGGTAGTTTTGTATATATTTTGTATTGGATATATTTGACATTGTATGCCTATATGGCTATTTTGTACCTATATTTTATACTTATATCAACATATATTGATGTATGCGTACATGGATATTTGGTTAATACAATTTTTTTTTTATCGATGGTGTCCATATTTGCATTATAAATTCATGGTTCAATAGATATATGAGTTACATGTATTCAAGTGTATACTTTACAACTTACGTGTATACTTTGTGACTTATGTGTGTTCTAATGTATACTTTGTGACTTACACATTTTCATGTGTTTACCTTGTATTCGTGCATATACTTTATATTAAGTTGTGTATACTATGTATTCATGTGTATACTTCAAGGCTTACGTGTTTGTGACTACTTGTGCTTCGCTTATTCACACATGTACATGCTTGACTTATTCATGTGTATACTTATTAATTGATTAGCCCTAGCATTGATCATTGTTTTCCTTCATGGTTTTTCTTGAATAAATTAATTGATTGATGCTAAACAACTTTATCTAAAAGAAAAAAACAAGTTTTCAATTGGTATTCTATGAAATGATTCATTAAAAGATTCTTATATATTTAATCCTTTGATTGGAACAACTCAATTAAGCAAAAGATACATAATTTTCACAACACTTGCAAAATATAATATTCAGACTAGATGAAATAGTCAACTTCTTGACACATTATCTATGTTACTGGGTTCTTCTATTTTAGCCCTGGTTCTACTCCTGGTTTTCTCTTGGTACGGGTCCTAGTTCGGTTCGCCTATGGGTTCAACTGGTCCTTCATTTCGTCTAGTTCACCTGTAGAACCTAAGAGAACCTGGGAAAAACACCACCTGGCGAACCAAGAAAACCCCATGCCTAGGCATCAAAATGTGTTTTTGGACATTTTTTTAATGTTTTATGGAGTTTGACTTTGACCCATGCCCAAGGGAACCCTAAAAGTGACCTCTAAATCACTTCAAACAACTTAACTACCTCATTCTTATTCATTTGTTTTGGAAACAAGCATTTTCATTCCAAGAGGCTGAGGTTTCATTTTTGCTTGCTAGATTGAAAGCAGATTGTGACACAACTTTTTTTTTCAAAAATTATTCTGCATTATTGAACTGAGAATTTATCACACATCTGTAGAGAAACAGAGGAATACTACAAACTAAAACAAATTACACTTATGTTCTCACTAACTTGATGTACTCTCCAACATCTCTCTTCTCTCATGTGAAGAGTTAGAATTGCTTGGCCATGCCTTTGCATCATTCAGGAAGTTTTTCTCTTTTTGACAATGTCAAAAGCATGGCTGCATACAGATTAGGCAAAATACTTTTCCTTTTAGATTGGCAATGCATGGAAGTTTCAAAAAGTATCCTTGATAATTACAAAAAGATATGTGTTTATAAACTTCAATTGTGCAATCATCCTTTGGTTATTTGAAAGAAAAATTTTCCTATGCCACTGTTACACTGCATAGGTAAACCAATTTTTCTATTGTGGAGCTATATTAAGCTACCACTCTCAAGACCAATTTAACAATGATACAAAATAATGTTTGAGACTACAAGAAGACATCAAAATGGCTAGTGTACCAAAAAAATTCTTATGATTTCTGAAGAATGTTGATAACTCTACTCAATTGGCTTCTTTTTTCAAAATCATATAGATTGAGCCCTAGCATCAATATACTTTGTACATCAAGCTACCACAATTCAAGTTTCAATGATGAATATTTATCATGCATGTTTTAAATGACATTCAAGTTTATGGTGGTTTTGTTGTTTATATGATGTTATGTGATATTCTAATCCCAATTCATGCTTCCAGGCTGCATATATATATATA